>CM044394.1:26377500-26790000 GCA_024322285.1 Musa beccarii | reverse complement strand
TATAGATATTTTTATCTTTCTTCCTACTATCAAATTTTTTCCCTTCATAATTGTATACAACTTATAATCTATGCATAACACTTTTTTTATTTTCTAAATTATGAACAAAACTCATTCTCCTAGGTGGCTACATTTCCTTACAAATAAGATTTGTTTATAATCCTTTGACATCTTTACTATTTTTGCTTTCAATAGCACACAGTTATATAATCATCCATTTTTTAGAGCTAAGGAACCTATTTTTATAACTCTAACCTATTTTTATAACTCTAACTTTAGCCTTGTAGTTATAATCTTAATAATCTAAAAGACTAAATAAAATTAGTTTCTTATATAATTATGTCTTTCATCAAATATTTTAATCTTAACTTTATCGATAATTGTGACCTCTATCATTGAATAATAATTCAAATTTAACTTACTAGTTTATCTATTATTAAATAAATTAAAAACAATCTTTCAGAGAAAAAAAAATACTAGTAACATAATAAGAATATATACACAAACTCTTATAAAAAGATGTATCATTACTTTGAAAGACGAGTATGATATCCCCTAATTATTATCATCCACCACAATATGACGGTCACTATTCACTTCTTTCTTTTTTTTTTTATCATCTTAATAATAATATCAAATATGCACACACTCTTTACATGTGTGGGATGTGATAGTGAAGATGTTGGTGATATCCATATTAGCCCAACTTGGTTTGGGGCTATGTGCATTGGAGGTCTCACATGGCTGAATAGGGGGCACATGCATTAGCTTGGTGGTTGTGCAACCTGCATGAAGATTGAGATTGGATGTGATTGATGATGAGGTCTATCTAATAATCTAGTTAGTTTATAAAAAGCGAGTAAACAAAATCTGACCTTGATTACTATGGCCTAATGAGCATCTTATAAGTAGGATTAACTTAGAGAAATATTTTATAATATAAGTAGAATATTTTTCTAAAATTTTATATTAGATTGATATCTATGTAGTTGAATTATTGACTAAAATTTATTTTTTACTTACTGACTATGCTATCATATGTCGAGTTATGACTGGGGTAAATATTTCCCCGCTCATGATGAAATTTCATTTGAAGACCATGTTGAATCTCGGATTTTGATGATGAAACTAATTGAGTGTGTTTTATTGTTTAACTGCGTGTTGAGTTACGCAGGTCTACTATCGATCAAGATTAGACAGTTGACGCTGGAGGAATTGACGTTGCGCCAGAGGTGATCACATCAGGATATTGGATGTCGAGCCAGAGGTTCGGTCGACTATCGGTAGGAGGCTTCGGACGTCGGGCATCGGGCCAAGAAGTGCGGAGTTACGTCATGGATATCGGGGTTGCGGAGGTCAACCGTCGATTGGGCAACAAGCCGCAAGAGAGGGCGATGTGCCGAAGGATCGGACGAAGCACCGACCAATGACATGTCGGGCAATTGAATATCAATTCGTGTTGTAGTAATTGTCTAGATCGAAGTAGGGTGTTTGGTGTTTGTTTGTGTAGGAGTAACTACGATAAGGATGAAGATGTAAAGCGAAACAAAGGGCCGAAGTCAAGTGGGATGGATCGTTGGGAGTTCGAGAGTTCGACGAAAGTCCGAAGATTCATTGGGAGTGCTGCCGGAACCGGCTGAGAACGAGTAGGGAGCTTGCCGAAGGGTTTTCGGAAGTTCGCCGGAAGGTTCGTCGGAAGTTCGCGGAGCTTGCCAAGAAAGATCGGAGCTTGCCAAAGCAGCTCGGGGGAACTTGCCAAAATCATCGTGGAGTCCGAGAGCTTGCCGGGAGTCCGCAGGATGGTTTCCGAGGGATCGTCGGAAGACCGTCGGAAGTTCGTAGGAAGCTCACCGGAAGAAGACTTGACTTGCGGACTTTGTAATAGCTTAGGAATGTCTTTAATTTTGTAGTTAGCACATTAATTTAGGTTAGGATTAGGTGTTAATCCTTTAACCCAAGTATGGGCCCATTGGGCCTTGTTTGGGACCGGTTTGGGCTGAGTTTTCGACCCAAACCAGGAAGTTGGTGTGTGTTGGGCCGTAGCACCGCCCAATAGGATGTGTGCTGGGTGGTGGCACCGCCCAGCAGTAGCTACGTGCTGGGCGGTGGCACCGCCAAGCAACTTGTGTGCTGGGCGATAGCACTTGCCAAAGACCAAGAGCCAGCGATAGCACCGCTGGTCGGGCGTAGTATCGCCTCGTTGTGTCTGGTCAGCGGAAGTATCGCCCTGCTATGTCGGGTCACAGATTGACAAAGCGGTAGCACCGCCAAAGACCGAACTCAATTTAATTTCAAATTTGGAGCCCAAATTTGAATCCATTTTGGATCTATAAATACCCCTCCTTTCTTAGCTGAAAGGAGGACCCTTGGAGAGTTAGCTTTTGAAAATAAGTCTTGGGAAAGTCTTGTTCTTCATTTACTTAAGTGTTCACCTCATTTCCTTCTCTTTGTAAAAACTTGTAAGAGTGTGAATCTCTTATAAAAGGGTTGTAAGAGGGGTATTTGGTCCTTCCCCTACAAAAGGACTTGCTAGTGGAAGTTGGGAGCCTCATCGGAGAAGGCTTCGGAAGTGGATGTAGGTCGGATGACCGAACCACTATAAATTAGTTTGCATTTACTTTCTTGCAACTTACTTTGCTGCAAACCATTTTCATATGCTGCCTTATTTACTCAACTTCATCTTCATCTTCTTACGTATGCTTTAAAGTTAAAATGCAATCTTTCCGGGTTTAAACGAAACGCTGCATTCATTCGTACGAAGTTTCCGAACTTGTGTTAATCGCAAAAAAATCTATCGTTCTTTATCATTGCACTAATTCACCCCCCCTCTCTTAATGCCACTCGATCCCTAATTGACCAAACTTTTGATCTTGACATTTTGTCACATCCTTACTTAATATTGCTTAAAGTATGAAGAACCCAAGCAATAATTGTCCACAAGAGTCAGCCTAAAATTTAATCTTGTGCAGTTCAAAAAAGACTTACATAATAAAGAAAATGTTAGAAAGATGAATGTGTGGGCAATATGCTATTGTCTTGTATGAAAATGATAAGATCATCAGGATTACAAGTAACATAAAATAACTAGCTTTTATTATGCACAAAAGGTTCTAAAAAATGGGCCTAATGAGTGCATAAAAAGGGGCATATGAAGATCAATGCAAACCTAACGTTCATCTAGCATTTTCATCAAACTAAAAGTGAGTACACTAATCAAAAGAAGAAGCAGAAGACTTGCAAAGAAGAATCAAGTAGAGAAGAGGCAAAATGGGCTTTGACGATTTTCGACAATGAGGTAAGAAACTCACCAAAGTTGCTTCTACCTTATTTTGAAATTACATGATGCTTTCCATGAATGCTTAACTTAGTTAGTAGGAATTTTTTTATGCTTTTCTTGTATTTTTAGAAATTAAAAAATATTTTAAAAAAATTATACTATGCTTTTCTTTATAGTATTTTTGAAAAGTAAAAATATGAATGATGATTGTATGATTTGTGATAATGTTTAGACACCTAATAGAATTAACCCATGCATGAGTATCTTGATGGTTTACATTGTCTTTAAATATGATGCTTGATGATTTTATATCATGCATGAGTTGTTGAAGTGATGTTGATTTAAAAAACTTCTATCTTGGATTAATGGGTCTTGACCCTTTTTATGATGAAATTTTTAAATGATACATGTCTTCATAAAATCAATTATAAAGACCTAACCCATAATTTTTCCAAATGAAAGAAATGTGATTTTAATTTTGCCTTGTATTACATTTGGACTTGATGATTTTTATGACGAAAATTATTTTTCAGATTTATAAAATGATGCATGATTTTATCAAAAATTTGAGCATCGATCATCTTGTTATAACTAATGTAAGAAAGAATTAAAATGATTTTGATGATATTTTCATTTTTGAATATGATGCATGACATTTTCATATGAAAAATTTGAACATTCTTATGAAAGATCAAATCACTTAAATTGAAACTCATAAAGATGAGAAAATGTACTATCATGATGTTTGATGCATATGATCTTGATGGATTTAATGACAAACTTATGTTTTGAATTTCTACAATGATGGGTTTCATTTAAATGTTTGAACATACATTATGAAATCATCATTGAAATGAAAATACTAAAAGTTTGTTATCATGCTTAATGACTTTGTGATATCATATCTTGATGACAAACTCATGTTTTGGTCTTAAATTTGATACTCATCTTTTGAAACATAAGCACACTTATTTGAAACAAAATGAAACACATTATCAAGATAAATTAAATCTCATGTCTTGAAACAATGTATTGTTTTGACAATGTTTATAATAAAGTTTGACTTCCGGTTTTGAATATTTTGATTTGGCATATAAAGGCAAAAGACATACTTATATGATGAAACATAAAGAAATTATATTTACTATCTTATCGAGATTAATGATTTCATGATATCTTAAGAATCTCATAAATTATAGAAGTGATTTCGATGAATTGATTATGATTTGATAATTTGAACTTTTCTCTCATGTTTCAATACTACTTTGTATGCTTCATGACTTGTTGATTGAAATAATGATGTAGACTTTTGATGTATCACTTGTCATGATTAATGCAAATTGCTAGCATTTTGAATCTCGAAAATGATTGTTTCTTTTTATCATTTACCAAAGAAGAGAACAATTCAAGTTTATGTTTTTTTGTGAATCTTATAAACTATGTTAATGATTTTGATAATTCGAACTTGAGTGAGCTTTATCACAATCCAAGTCTTGATATCTTAATACTTGATACTTGAAATTCTTATGCATGAATCAAGTTACTCTTTGTGCTATATCTTTTTAAATGAATCATGAGCCTTAATGTCATATATTTCATGACCCTAAAAGTGACATGATTTCTTTGCCTTGTGTGGTAAATTGAACATTTGACATAAATGAAATTTGCTATATGATGAATCATGAATGATGTCTTTTGGTATTGATCTTATTGATATTTCATATTGATATCTTTCATGAATTCTTTTCATCAATGTTTTGTATGCATCATGAAAAAATTAAAATATTGATTGGTACTAAATTATTTCATTGAAATATTATTCATCCCTTCTTTTCGATAGTGACAAAGGGAGAGTTAGCTTGCTAGCTTATGTATCACAAGTGAAAATGACAAACATAGCTAGCTAGAACTTGCAAAAGGCAAAACTTGCACTCCTCAAAATGAGAAGAAAGAAATTGTAAAGTTACATTATTTTTTAACTCATGAGCTTACATGTTTAAAATATTATAAATTTTACAAAAATTACTAGCTCATTGCAAATAAAAAGTTGATGACTTGCAAAAGGGAAACTTAGGTGCAAAAGAGAAAAATTGAAAGGGAGCTAGTTTGCGTATTGCAAAGTATGCTAGCTTATCATTATTGCTTGCTTGCTTGTCATAAATTTCCCTCATACCATGATTTGTTTATGACTCCCTTGAATTCATGACTTGATATGTTAAAAATTCATAATGAAAATTTATTATTTTGTCATGATGGAAGCATTCATGTAAAGGGAAAAGAATTGTATTCTTCCCTTCTTTTTGACAAAATCAAAGGAGGAGAAGATTTATTGCTAGCTTGCATGATTAATTAGCTAGCTCATTCAAGAGGAAGAAAATTGCTAGCTTGTGCATCAAAAGAGAAAATCTTGCTAGCTTAAACATTGAGAAGCAAAAAGTTGCTATCTCAAGAGAGGCAAAAATCTTGCTCAGTTTTACTTCTTCAAAATTGCTTACATTTTTGTTACAAATTATTATTGAATCTTATGCAAGATTATTTGAAGTATTTGATCCTCCCTTTCTTTTTGATGCTAACAAAGGGGGAGAAAGTTTTTAGCTCGAACATTGCAAAAATTTGCCATCTTGATTCCTATTTTGCAACTTCATGAGAAGCTAAGAATTGTTATATTAAAGGATGCAAATATTGCTATCGTGAGAAACAAGGTGCAAACTTGCACATCTCAAGAAGCAAGTGAAAATTACCATCATTGCCCATCCTTGAAACTTGCTATGATTGAATGGTATTATTTGATGTTATATTGCAAAAATATTGTATGATGTGATAAATAGCTAGTATGTTGTAAGAAATTTGCATATCTTTTAAATTAGCTATGATGCTACTTCTCCTTTTTGTTGATGACATTGGGGGAGAAGTAGATTGATGACTTCATGCAATATAATGATGCTTGAATATTTTATATATTTGCATGATGGACTTATATTTCTCACTACATGAATGATACATGTTACTTGGATTTGTGATAATTCAAGGGTTCTATCAATGGCATATTGATAGGGGGAGTTTGTGTTAAACTCCAGGGAGTTATGGTTAACTCCGTCAGTCATCAATTAGTTGTCATCATCAAAAAGGGGGAGATTGTTGAATCTCGGAATTTAATGATGAAACTAATTGAGTGTGTTTTGTTGTTTAACTGCGTGTTGAGTTACGCAGGTCTACTATCGATCAGGATTAGACAGTTGACGCTGGAGGAATTGACGTTGCGCCGGAGGTGATCACGTCAGGATATGGGATGTCGAGCCGGAGGTTCGGTCGACTATCGGCAGGAGGCTTCGGACATCGGGCATCGGGCTAAGAAGTGCGGAGTTGCGCCATGGATATCGGGGTTGCGGAGATCAACCGTCGATTGGGCAACAAGCAGCAAGAGAGGGCGATGTGCTGAAGGATCAGACGAAGCACCGACCAATGACGTGCCGGGCAACTGAATATCAATTCGTGTTGTAGTAACTGTCTAGATCAAAATAGGGTGTTTGGTGTTTGTTTGTGCAGGAGTAACTACGATAAGGATGAAGACATAAAGTGAAACAAAGGGTCGAAGTCAAGTGGGATGGATCGTTCGGAGTTCGAGAGTTCGATGAAAGTCCGAAGATTCGTTGGGAGTGCTGCCGGAACTGACCGAGAACGAGTAGGGAGCTTACCGAAGGGTTTTCGGAAGTTCACCAGAAGGTTCGTCGAAAGTTCATGGAGCTTGCCAAGAAAGATCGGAGCTTGCCAAAGCAGCTCGGGGGAACTCGCCAAAATCATCGTGGAGTTCGAGAGCTTGCCGGAAGTCCGTAGGATGGTTTCCAAGGGATCGTCAGAAGACCGCCGGAAGTTCGTCGGAAGCTCGCCGGAAGAAGACTTGACTTGCGGACTTTGTAATAGCTTAGGAATGTCTTTAATTTCGTAGTTAGCACATTAATTTGGGTTAGGATTAGGTGTTAATCCTTTAACCCAAGTATGAGCCCATTGGGCCTTGTTTGGGACCGGTTTGGGCCGAATTTTCGGCCCAAACCAGGAAGTTGGTGTGTGCTGGGCGGTGGCATCGCCCAGCAGCCAACAGCCAAGCTGTAATATCGCTGGTGGGCGATGCACGCCCTACTATGTCCGGTCAGCGGTAGTACCGCCTCTGCTATGTCAGTCTGCCAGACTGACAGGTGGTAGCACCGCCTCTGATAGGTGATTGCACCGCCCCAGTATCGAGAACTCCAATTTATTTTCAAATTTGGAGCCCAAATTTGAATCCATTTTGGATCTATAAATACCCCTCTTTTCTCAGCTGAAAGGAGGACACTTGGAGAGTTATATTTTGAAAATAAGTCTTGGGAAAGTCTTGTTCTTCATTTGCTTAAGTGTTCACCTCATTTTCTTCTCTTTGTGAAAACTTATAAGAGTGTGAACCTCTTGTAAAAGGGTTGTAAGAGGGGTATTTGGTCCTTCCCCTACAAAAGGACTTGTTAGTGGAAGTTGGGAGCCTCATCGGAGAAGGCTTCGGAAGTGGATGTAGGTCGGATGACCGAACCACTATAAATCGGTTTGCATTTACTTTCTTGCAACTTACTTTGCTGCAAACCATTTTCATATGCTGCCTTATTTACTCAACTTCATCTTCATCTTCTTACGTATGCTTTAAAGTTAAAATGCAATCTTTCCGGGTTTAAACGAAACGCTGCATTCATTCGTACAAAGTTTCCGAACTTGTGTTAATCGCAAAAAAATCTATCGTTCTTTATCATTGCACTAATTCACCCCCCCTCTCTTAATGCCACTCGATCCCTAATAGACCAAACTTTTGATCTTGACATTTTGTCACATCCTTACTTAATATTGCTTAAAGTATGAAGAACCCAAGCAATAATTGTCCACAAGAGTCAGCCTAAAATTTAATCTTGTGCAGTTCAAAAAAGACTTACATAATAAAGAAAATGTTAGAAAGATGAATGTGTGGGCAATATGCTATTGTCTTGTATGAAAATGATAAGATCATCAGGATTACAAGTAACATAAAATAACTAGCTTTTATTATGCACAAAAGGTTCTAAAAAATGGGCCTAATGAGTGCATAAAAAGGGGCATATGAAGATCAATGCAAACCTAACGTTCATCTAGCATTTTCATCAAACTAAAAGTGAGCACACTAATCAAAAGAAGAAGAAGAAGGCTTGCAAAGAAGAATCAAGTAGAGAAGAGGCAAAATGGGCTTTGACGATTTTCGACAATGAGGTAAGAAACTCACCCAAGTTGCTTCTACCTTATTTTGAAATTACATGATGCTTTCCATAAATGCTTAACTTAGTTAGTAGGAATTTTTTCATGCTTTTCTTGTGTTTTTAGAAATTAAAAAAAATATTTTAAAAAAATTATACTATGCTTTTCTTTATAGTATTTTTGAAAAGTAAAAATATGAATGATGATTGTATGATTTGTGATAATGTTTAGACACCTAATAGAATCAAACCATGCATGAGTATCTTGATGGTTTACATTGTCTCTAAACATGATGCTTGATGATTTTATATCATGCATAAGTTGTTGAAGTGATGTTGATTTAAAAAACTTCTATCTTGGATTAATGGGTCTTGACCCTTTTTATGATGAAATTTTTAGATGATACATGTCTTCATGAAATCAATTATAAAGACCTAACCCATAAATTTTCCAAATGAAAGAAATGTGATTTTAATATTGCCTTGTATTACATTTGGACTTGATGATTTTCATGACGAAAATTATTTTTCAGATTTATAAAATGATGCATGATTTTACCAAAAATTTGAGCATCGATCATCTTGTTATAACTAATGTATGAAAGAATTAAAATGATTTTGATGATATTTTCGTTTTTGAATATGATGCATGATATTTTCATATGAAAAATTTGATCATTCTTATGAAAGATCAAATCACTTAAATTGAAACTCATAAAGATGAGAAAATGTACTATCATGATGTTTGATACATATAATCTTGATGGATTTAATGACAAACTTATGTTTTGAATTTCTACAATGATGGGTTTCATATAAATGTTTGAACATACATTATGAAATCATCATTGAAATGAAAATACTAAAAGTTTGTTATCATGCTTAGTGACTTTGTGATATCATATCTTGATGACAAAATTATGTTTTGGTCTTAAATTTGATACTCATCTTTTGAAACATGAGCACACTTGTTTGAAACAAAATGAAACATATTATCATGATAAATTAAATCTCATGTCTTGAAACAATGTGTTGTTTTGACAATTTTTATAATGAAGTTTGTCTTCCGGTTTTGAATATTTTGATTTGGCATAAAAAGGCAAAAGACATACTTGTATGATGAAACATAAAGAAATTATATTTACTATCTTATCGAGATTAATGATTTCATGATATCTTAAGAATCTCATAAATTATAGAAGTGATTTCGATGAATTGATTATGATTTGATAATTTAAACTTTTTTCTCATGTTTCAATACTACTTTGTATGCTTTATGACTTGTTGATTGAAATAATGATGTAGACTTTTGATGTATCACTTGTCATGATTAATACAAATTGCTAGCATTTTGAATCTCGAAAATGATTGCTTCTTTTTATCATTTACCAAAGAGGAGAACAATTCAAGTTTATGTTTTTTTGTGAATCTCATAAACTATGTTAATAATTTTGATGATTCGAACTTGAGTGAGCTTTATCACAATCCAAGTCTTGATATCTTAATAC
Source organism: Musa beccarii (assembly GCA_024322285.1). Classification (NCBI taxonomy): domain Eukaryota; kingdom Viridiplantae; phylum Streptophyta; class Magnoliopsida; order Zingiberales; family Musaceae; genus Musa; species Musa beccarii. The sequence continues at coordinate 26,779,972 of CM044394.1, read as the reverse complement.
TTGATACTTGAAATTCTTATGCATGAATCAAGTTACTCTTTGTGCTATATCTTTTTAAATGAATCATGAGCCTTGATGTCATATATTTCATGACCCTAAAGTGACATGATTTCTTTGCCTTGTGTGGTAAATTGAACATTTGACGTAAATGAAATTTGCTTTATGATGAATCATGAATGATGTCTTTTGGTGTTGATCCTTATTGATATTTCATATTGATATCTTTCATGAATTCTTTGCATCTATGTTTGGTATGCATCATGAAAAAATTGAAATATTGATTGGTGCTAAATTATTTCATTGAAATATTATTCATCCCTTCTTTTCGATAGTGACAAAGGGGGAGTTAGCTTGCTAGCTTATGTATCACAAGTGAAAATGACAAACATAGCTAGCTAGAACTTGCAAAAGGCAAAACTTGCACTTCTCAAAATGAGAAGAAAGAAATTGTAAAGTTACATTATTTTTTAACTCATGAGCTTGCATGTTTAAAATGTTATAAATTTTACAAAAATTACTAGCTCATTGCAAATAAAAAGTTGATGACTTGCAAAAGGGAAACTTAGGTGCAAAAGAGAAAAATTGAAAGGGAGCTAGTTTGCGTATTGCAAAGTATGCTAGCTTATCATTATTGCTTACTTGCTTGTCATAAATTTCCCTCATACCATGATTTGTTTATGACTCCCTTGAATTCATGACTTGATATGTTAAAAATTCATGATGGATATTTGTTATTTTGTCATGATGGAAGCATTCATGTAAAGGGAAAAGAATTGTATTCTTCCCTTCTTTTTGACAAAATCAAAGGAGGAGAAGATTTATTGCTAGCTTGCATGATTAATTTGCTAGCTCATTCAAGAGGAAGAAAATTGCTAGCTTGTGCATCAAAAGAGAAAATCTTGCTAGCTTGAATATTGAGAAGCAAAAAGTTGCTATCTCAAGAGAGGCAAAAATCTTGCTCAGTTTTACTTCTTCAAAATTGCTTACACTTTTGTTAGAAATTATTGTTGAATCTCATGCAAGATTATTTGAAGTATTTGATCCTCTCTTTCTTTTTGATGCTAACAAAGGGGGAGAAAGTTTTTAGCTCGAACATTGCAAAAATTTACCATCTTGATTCCTATTTTACAACTTCATGAGAAGCTAAGAATTGTTATATTAAAGGATGCAAATATTGCTATCGTGAGAAACAAGGTGCAAACTTGCACTTCTCAAGAAGCAAGTGAAAATTACCATCATTGCCCATCCTTGAAACTTGCTTTGATTGAATGGTATTATTTGATGTTGTATTGCAAAAATGTTATATGATGTGATAAATAGCTAGTGTGTTGTAAGAAATTTGCATATCTTTTAAACTAGCTAGGATGCTACTTCTCCTTTTTGTTGATGACATAGGGGGAGAAGTAAATTGATGACTTCATGCAATGTAATGATGATTGAATATTTTATATATGTGCATGATGGATTTATATTTCTCACTACATGAATGATACATGTTACTTGGATTTAGGATAATCCAAGGGTTCTATCAATGATATATTGATAGGGGGAGTTTGTGTTAAACTCCGAGGAGTTATGGTTAACTCCATCAGTCATCAATTAGTTATCATCGTCAAAAAGAGGGAGATTGTTGAATCTCAGATTTTGATGACGAAACTAATTGAGTGTGTTTTGTTGTTTAACTGCGTGTTAAGTTACGTAGGTCTACTATCGATCAGGATTAGACAGTTGACGCTGGAGGAATTGATGTTGCGTTGGAGGTGATCATGTCAGGATATTAGATGTCGAGCCGGAGGTTCGGTCGACTATCGGCAGGAGGCTTCGGATGTCGGGCATCGGGCCAAGAAGTGCAGAGTTGCGCCATCGATATCGGGGTTGCAGAGATCAACCGTCGATTGGGCAACAAGCCACAAGAGAGGGCGATGTGCCGAAGGATCGGATGAAGCGCCGACCAATGACGTGCTGGGCAACTGAATATCAATTCGTGTTGTAGTAACTGTCTAGATCGAAGTAGGGTATTTGGTGTTTGTTTGTGCAGGAGTAACTACGATAAGGATGAAGACATAAAGCGAAACAAAGGGCCGAAGTCAAGTGGGATGGATCGTTGGGAGTTCGAGAGTTCGATGAAAGTCCGAAGATTCGTTGGGAGTGCTGCCGGAACCGGCCGAGAACGAGTAGGGAGCTTGCCGAAGGGTTTTCGGAAGTTCACCGGAAGGTTCGTCGGAAGTTCATGGAGCTTGCCAAGAAAGATCGGAGCTTGCCAAAGTAGCTCGGGGGGAACTCACCAAAATCATCGTGGAGTCCGAGAGCTTGCCAGGAGTCTGCAGGATGGTTTCCGAGGGATCGTCGGAAGACCGCCAGAAGTTCGCCGGAAGCTCGCCGGAAGAAGACTTGACTTGCAGACTTTGTAATAGCTTAGGAATGTCTTTAATTTCGTAGTTAGCATATTAATTTAGGTTAGGATTAGGTGTTAATCCTTTAAGCTAAGTATGAGCCCATTGGGCCTTGTTTGGGACCGGTTTGGATCGAGTTTTCGGCCCAAACCAGGAAGTTGGTGTGTGCTGGGCGGTAGCACCGCCTAGCAGCCAGCAGGCCAGGCGGTAGCACCTCCTGGCTGGGGCGGTAGCATCGCCTGACTGGGGCGGTAGTACCGCCCCTACTGTGTCTGGCTGGGGCGATAGTACCACCCCTGCTATGTTAGTCTGCCAGACTGACAGGCGGTAGCACCGCCCTAGCACCGGGAACTCCAATTTAATTTCAAATTTGGTGCCCAAAGTTGAATCCATTATGGATCTATAAATACCCCTCCTTTCTCAGTTGAAAGGAGGATCCTTGGAGAATTAGATTTTGAAAATAAGTCTTGGGAAAGTCTTGTTCTTCATTTACTTAAGTGTTCACCTCATTTCCTTCTCTTTGTGAAAATTTGTAAGAGTGTGAACGTCTTGTAAAAGGGTTGTAAGAGGGGTATTTGGTCCTTCCCCTATAAAAGGACTTGCTAGTGGAAGTTGGGAGCCTCATCGGAGAAGGCTTCGGAAGTGGATGTAGGTCGGATGACCGAACCACTATAAATCGGTTTGCATTTACTTTCTCGCAACTTACTTTGCTAAAAACCATTTTCATATGCTGCCTTATTTACTCAACTTCATCTTCATCTTCTTATGTATGCTTTAAAGTTAAAACGCAATCTTTCTGGGTTCAAACGAAATGCTGCATTCATTCATACGAAATTTCCAAACTTGTGTTAATCATAAAAAAATCTATCATTCTTTACCGCTGCACTAATTCACCTCCCCCCCTCTTAGTGCCACTCGATCCCTAACAGACCAAACTTTTGATCTTGACATATTGTCGCATCCTTACTTAATATTGCTTAAAGTATGAAGAACCCAAGCAATAATTGTCCATAAGAGTCAGCCTAAAATTTAATCTTGTGTAGTTCAAAAAAACTTACATAACAAAGAAAATGTTAGAAAGATGAATGTGTGGGCAATATGCTATTGTCTTGTATGAAAATGATAAGATCATCAGGATTACAAGTAACATAAAATAACTAGCTTTTATTATGCACAAAAGGTTCTAAAAAATGGGCCTAATGAGTGCATAAAAAGGGGCATATAAAGATCAATGCAAGCCTAATGTTCATCTAGCATTTTCATCAAACTAAAAGTGAGCACACTAATGACTTATCACCCTCAGACATTGACCATTGACCCAAGGCCCCACCATGGTGACTCCTAGGAGTTCCAAAATATATAGATAGTTGATATTTTGTATCACAAGGTTGTCAACCAGAAATTAACCTATGCACATGAGAATAAGATTGTTTTGGATTATTTTTCACCTATATGTGACATCACACAATAATTTTTTTTTAAATTTTTATATAACAAAAATATAAAATAAAAACACTGATAACAAACCAAAATAGGGCTTACGATAGTAAATTCTACCTGTATATGGTACCTACAAGAAAACACTTGAAAACACTAAAAAAGAATCAAAAAGCGTCATGGACAAGCATCGAACACTTTAACTATGCTAAAAATTGCTCCATGATATTCTTTTTTACTTATTCTTTTAACACTCTCATTGAAGCTTTTTATATGCTAAAAATTGATCATCCTAAGTTGCAATGTGCTTCTCAGCTTCTTTTGAATTATCGAATTTGATTCACCTACTTTATTGTAACTCGTTGTTGAGCTAGTTTAGCTAGGGAAGTTGGCTGAGTTGGAACACTTTTTACTAAAACCTTTATATCTCTTGGACGGCAAGAGAGAGAAGTCTCTATGTTTATGCTCAAGCCCCTTGGAGGTTACATTCAAGCCTCTATCTCTTGGTCACCTAATAAAAGCTTGATTACAATTGGTTGGAGCTTCACCAACGTGATGGAGCTTTGCGAAATGTCATAGAAGTTGAATAGTATGTGTCCTTCTCCTATAAAGTTTGCCCGTTACACCTTCCATTTGAATTTGAATGGACTTTCAATTGTCACCTAATCCTAAACCAAATTATGTGCTAACTATAAATTTTAAAGACATTTTCTAAGCTATTACAAAGTCCACAAGTCAAGATTTCTTCGGGCGAGCTTCCGATGGTCTTTCGACGAACCCCCAAAAATCATTCTGCGAACTCCCGGCATGCTCCTAGACTTCCCGATGATCTTGGTGAGTTCGAACGAGCTTCTTTGGCAAGCTCTGATCTTTTTTGGCAAGCTCTATGAACTTCTGAAAACCCTTCGGCAAGCTCCCTACTCTTTCTCGGCTAGTTCCGACAGTACTCCCAACGAATCTTTGGACTTTCGTCAAACTCTCAAACTCCCAACGATCCATCACACTTGTCCTCCGGTACTTTGTTTCGCTTTATGTCTTCATCATTATCGTAGTTAATCCTGCACACACAAACCAAAACTCTATTTCGATCTAGACAATTATTACAATACAAATTGACATTTTGTTGCCTGACACGTCATTGGTTGGCGCTTCATCCGATTCTTCGGTACATCATCCTCTCTTACGTTTTATTGTCCAATCGGCGGTTGACTTTTGCAACCCCAATATTCTTGGCACAATTTCGCTCTTCTTGGCCCGATGCTTAACATCCGAAGCCTTCTGTCAATTGTCGACCGAACCTTCGGCTCAACATCCAATATCTTGACGTGATCACCCGGTGCAACATCAATTCCTTCAGCGTCAACTGTCTAAACCTGATCGATAGTAGACCTACGTAACTCAAAATGCAGTTAGATCATAAAACACAATCAATTAGTTTCATCATCAAAATCTGAGATTCAACAATCCTCTGATGTTTGTGGTCTTCAATCTAATGCTTTCTTGATAAAGTTCTTCTTGAGTAGTCGAGTCCCTCTTGGACTTGAGGTCATCATAATGTCTTGCTTCTGTTAGATCTCAGATTTTGATGATAAAACTAATTAATTATGTTTTATTGTCTAACTATGTTTTAAGTGACGTAGGCCTACTCGATCAAGATTAGACAATTGACACAGGAGGAATTGACGTTGCACCGGAGGAAATCATATTAGGATATTGGACATCGAGCCGGAGGTCCGATCAACAATCGACAGAAAGCTTTGGACGTCGGGCATCGGGTTAAGAAGAGTGGTATTGCGCCAAGGATATTGGGGTTGTAGAGGTCAATCGCTGATTGGGCAATAGGCCACAAGAGAGGACGATGCACCGAAGAAGCAGACGAAGCACCGACCAATGACGTGTCGGGCAACAGAATGTCAATTTGCATTATAATAACTAAATAGATCGAAGTAGAGTTAAGTTTTATGTGTGCAAGATTAACTACGATAATGATGAAAATGTAAAGCGAAGCAAAGGTCAGAATCAAGTACGATAGAATCATTGGGAGTTCGAGAGTTCGACGGAAGTCTGAAGATTCATCAAGAGTATTACCGGAATTGGCCGAGAACGAGTAGGGAACTTGCCGAAGGGTTTTTGAAAGCTCACTGGAAGGTTCATCGGAAGTTCACAGAGCTCATCGAGAAAGATCGGAGCTTGCCAAAGAAGCTTGTCGGCACTCACCAAGATCAATCGTGAAGTCCAGGAGCTTGCCGGGAGTCCGTAGAATGGTATCTGAGGGTTCGTCGGAAGTTCATCGGAAGCTCGCCAGAAGAAGTCTTGACTTTTTGGACTTTGTAATAGCTTAGGAAATATCTTTAATTTCATAGTTAGCATATAATTAGGGTTAGGATTAGGTGTTAATCCTTTAACCCTATTAGGAGCCAACTGGGCCTAGTATTGGATCGGTTTGGGCCAGGTTTAAAGCCCAACCAGGAGTGTTGGATCCTGTCTGATGGTGACACCACCTAGGTCTAGCTTCCCAGGTAGTTTGGGGCGATGGTATCGCCCTGGGGCAGAGTGCTTGGGCGGTGGCATTGCTGGTTGGGTTGTGGTACCGCCCAGTACATTGACTGTGTCAGTGTGTTAGGTAGTGGTGTCGCTAGACTGAGCAGTGGTACCACCCAGTGTCAAAGTCAAACTGGCAGTGGTACTGCCAATGACAGGCAGTGGTACTGCTAGTACCCCAAAAAATCAAGATGGGAAGTTTTTTGGCTCCAAGTTTGAATCAAATTAGAGCCTATAAAAATCCCTCCCATCCTTGGTTAGAACACATAAGCACAGAGATCTTGAAAGGAATAAAACGCTGTAGAAAACCTTCTAAAATCCATCCTTTGGCTTTCATTCGTTTTCAGCTTCAAGAGAGGAGTGAGTGAGCACTTGTAAGGGTTACCTTCTAAGCCCGTCAAAAGGAGAGTACTGTAAGGGAGTTAGTCCTCATCCATTGGAAGGAGGATAGCTAGTGAAAAAGTCGATGGCCTCAAGAGAAGAGGGATTAGGAGTGGACGTAGGTCGTATGACCAAACCACTATAAAAATTCTTGTTTGTATTTCTATTATTGTTATTTACACTTCTGCAAACCATCTTCGCTTTGCATCCTCTATTTCTCCTTCTTACAATCAGATTCAAGTTTAAAGCATCATTCCTTTCAAGGTTCAAACGAAATATTGCTTTTAATCATACGAAGTTTCCGAAACTTATTTAAATCGTCGAAATTTTTCATTATTAACCACTGCACTAATTCACCCCTCCTCTTAGTGTCGCTCTAGATCCCAACAACTTCTACTAATTAGCTACTTCTGCATACCCTACGTCTTAGGAAACATTTTCCTACTAATCTTCTACTAATCAAATTGGAACTTTTCAATGTGGTCACCACCATCCACCCACTAGTTACATTGATTTTGTCATCTCTAATTCTTTGGTTGTTTGTTTGGTATTAGCAATTGCTCACCCGATCTTACCTCTTAAATGTTGGGTCCAGCCCATATGTGGGCTTGGACCAGATAATTAGGCCCAAGCCCAAATCAATTAATTAAATAGAAACCAAGGGTTTCTATTAGTGGGAGTGCAGTTGAAGAAAAAATAGCAGAGAGCAACGGTGTGCAGCGAGCGGTGTGCGACGTGCAGCGTGCGACACAGTGAGAGAAAGGGAAGAGAGAGAAGAGAAAAAGAAAAAAAACTAGGTTTTGAGTTTTCTCCTTGACGATTGGTGACCAAACTTCGTCGGTTTTGGCCCAGATTTGACGTGGAGAATCCTTGCAGTAAACTCTACAATCCTAATGGTGCCGATCTACAATTTATCCTTTCTAAGGTGCTTTCTTGCTATATCTATTTGGTGAGATCTAAATCTTTCTTAGAAGAGATCTATCTCTAAGATGATGATGCTAGCCAAGATATCTGATCTTGATATTATTATGATCCTCTTGTTATTTTAGAGAAGACATATTGTAAACCTGTTATCATTATTGGTGATAGTGGAAGTTTGAAGTGGACTACGGTCCCGTGGTTTTTCCCGCATTGGGTTTTCCACGTTAAAATTCAGTCTCACCTGCAATTGATCAGTTATTCTGCTATTAATATTGTTCTGGTTGTTACTTGCTTTTAATATCAAGTTGGTATAATTGATGAGGAACCCATTTTGATACACAAAGAGGGAAAAGTATTATTCCGCATTTACAGGTTTTTTCCCAACATTAAAAGCATTGGGAAACCCATAACCCATAAATAAAGATAAGCTTTGGAGTAATCCGTTGTCCAATAGCTTATTTGAGAGGTCTGAGAGATTCTTCACCATGGAAATGATATCTAACATGGATAGTTGATTGTATTTTTGAGTCCATCACTAAGTTTGAACTATCATTCCACCATATATCCTTATGGAAAGGGCTTTAGTAACTAAGTTGTTGACATATCGATATATTCTTCACGAGCATCTATATCAACAAACCCTTACCCAGTATTGTGGCCTTCTAACTCTAGCTTCATTGTTGTTGGATGTGTAAGGTCTTTCCACCATGATTTCTTCATCACTTGCATAATTAAGAGTATATATGTGTCATTCAAGCTCTCTTTGAACATGCCATCATGCATAGAGAGCCATTGCCCATCAAAAAGGGAGTTCAAGAATGACATGGGTATTGCTTTCACCTCCTACAAAATCTCTATCCAAAAATGACTTAAAAATCATTCAAGGAAAATGCCATAAAGTTAGTAGAAGCTGTTGGGATCTAGAGCGGCACTAAGAGGGGGGAGGGGGGGGGGGTGAATTAGTGCAGCGATTAATAATGAAAAATTTTGATGATTTAAACAAGTTTTGGAAACTTCGTATGATTAAAAGCAATGTTTCGTTTGAACCCCAAAAGGAACTTCTGAAACTATTAAGGTAAAAAAACTTCATCTACAAGTTTTACGAGCCGAGTTTAAAAATTTTTAACAAAGTACTTCTAAAACTATTTTTGATTACTTCTCAATGGTCATTTCTGTTGTTCATCAAATGAGATGAAATGATGAACAAATAAGTGATCAAAGAGTAATAGAAAAAAATACTGAGATCTCTAGATCCAAATTTTGATTTTATTGCTGTTGCGATTAAAGAATCTAAAGATTTAGAAAAAATATATTTAGAACAACTTATGGGTTCCCTTTAAGTTCATAAACAAAGGATTACAAAAAGAGGAGAAGATAAAACTATGGAGTAAGCTCTACAAACCAAGTTTACTCTTGAAAATAAAGGTGAATCAAATTCTCAAAGAGGAAGAGGTTATGGACAAAGAGGAAGAGGAGGCAAAAATTAGACCAATCAGGAATCTCCAAACAATGAAGGTGGTGAAGAAAATTCTAGCCAAAGAGGTCGAGGTTATGGTCGAGGATGTGGCTGAGGCCGTGGACGTAATAGAAATTTTAAAAGGTAAGAAATATAATTCTATATTTGCAAAAGATATAGACATTACTCCTTTGAATGTTATTAGAATCCTAACACCCAAGGTGATAAGGCAAATTTTGTTGAGTAAGAAAAGAACGAAAATCAAGTTTTGCTGATGACATATGATAATTGAAAGAAGATCAATCTATGATATGGTATTTAGATACTGGAGCTTCAAATCTTGTGTGGTATTAAAGATTTATTTTTAGAAATAGATACAAGTTATTCTGAAAGTATTACATTTGGTGATATGTCTTAGAGACTAGTAAGAGGCAAAGGTAAAAATCTCCTTGAACTTAATAATGACAAAGAGTTATGCATTTTAGATGTTTATTATATTCCTGATATAAAAAGTAATATTTTGAGTTTGAGAGAATTACTTAAAAAAGGTTATAATATTGAGATGAAAGATATGGCTCTTTCAATTCGTAATAAGAATAAAACATTGATATCACATGTGAAAATGGTAAAGAATAGAATGTTTCCTCTGTATTTATGTATTTTTGATCGATCAAATTGTTTTAAGACTAATATTGAGGATATTTCTATACTATGACATCTTAGATATGCTCATTTAAATTTTGAAGTTTTGAAACTTCTAGAGAAGTATAATATGATGATAGAAATGCCAAGAATTGATCACCCATCAAAATTATGTGAACTATGTGTTATGGGTAAGCAAGAAAGAAAGCCTTTCAAAGTTAGAAGAATAAAAAGAGCATGGCATCGGCTTGATCTGATGCACTCAGATGTTTGTGGCCCTATTAGTTTGATATCACTTAGAGGAAGCAGGTATTTTCTTACCTTCATTGATGATCATAGTGGCAAAACTTGGGTTTACATATTAAAAGAAAAAAATGTTTAAGTAAATTCAAAAAATTTAAAGAGTTGGATGAAAGACAAAGTGGTTATAGGATTAAATGTTTAATAACAGATAGAGGTAGTGAATATATATCAAATGAATTTGAAAGCTTTTATAGAAATAATAGGATTTTACATTAATTTACTGTGCCATATATACCTCAACAACATGATGTCTAAGAAAGAAAAAATAGGATTATACTTAATATGGTCCGATGCATGTTAAAGGAAAGAAGAATTCCTAAAGAATGTTGGGGAGATGCTGTTGCTTATGTAGTTTATTTTCTTAACAGGTTTCCAACAAAACGAATTGGTAATGTTATACTAGAAGAAGCATGAAGTTTACAGAAACCAATAGTCGATCATTTGAGAATTTTCAGAAGTGTTGCATTTGCTAAGATACTAGAAGAAAAGAGAAAAAAACTTGAGGATAAAAGTTAGAAATGTATTTTGTTAGGTTATGCTGATAATTCCAATAGTTACAAACTCTATAATCCTATCACAAATAAAGTTGTGATGTCAATAGATGTTGAGTTTGATGAACAACAGATTTGAAATTGGAAAAGTGATGAGCAGTATAAGAAAGCCATAGCTTCAGAAGAAGATATAATACAAGCAAATACTGAAGAGGCTTTGCCGGAATCATCACCTAGATCTATTAGGTCACATGATTTAAGAAGTCCAATTATAAGAAGGACAAGACCGATTCTAGAACTCTATGATGTGACTCGAAGGATTGATACTAACAATGATGAACTTTCTTTATTTTATCTTTTTGCAGGATATGATCCATTAACCTTTGAAGAAGCTTGTAGAGAAGAAAAATAGTGTCAAGCAATGAATGAAGAGATTCATGCAATTAACAAAAATGATATATGGGAGCTTATTACACTTCTAGAAGGCCACCAATCAATCGGTGTTAAGTGGAGCTTCAAAACAAAAAGAAATGCACAAGGGGAGATAGAGAAATACAAAGCACGATTGGTTGCAAAAGGATACAAACAACAATATTGAATCGACTATGAAGAAGTATTCGTACTAGTTGCTCGATTGGAGATGGTTAGATTACTTATCTCCCTAGCAGCTCAAATGAAATGGAAAATTTTACAAATCGATGTCTAATCAGTATTTCTTAATGGAATTCTTGAAGAAGAGGTATATATTCAATAACCCCTTAGTTTTATTATTCATGAACAAAAAGACAAATTATATAAATTAAATAGAGCTTTTTATGGGCTTAAACAAGCCTCACGAGCATGGAATTCTTGGATAAATGCTTAGTTTATTCAAAATAATTTTTCTAAATATCCACATGAACATGCTATCTATACGAAATCTAACTTTGATGGAGATACCTTATTTGTATGCCTGTATATAGATGATTTAATATTTACAAGCAATAGTAGCTCCATGATTGAAGTTAAACACTCAATGAAGAAGAAATTTGAGATGATCGACTTGGGCCTAATGACTTATTTTCTTGGTATTAAATTTATACATGATAATGGAGGAATTTTTATGTCACAAAAAATTTATACAAAGAAGGTTCTAAAGAAGTTTTCTATGACAGATTGTCACCCTACAGATATACCTATTGAATATGGCACCAAGTTGACTAAGGAAAGTGAAGGTAAATATATTAATCCAACTTATTATAAAAGTTTAGTTAGATGCTTAAGGTATTTGACATACACTCGACCTAACATATCATTTGGAGTTGGTTTAATAAGTAGATATATTGAAACTCCTAAGACATCTCATTTAACTGTCGCTAAAAATTTTTTATGATATATTAAAGGAATAATTGAGTATGGGATGTTCTATTCATCATCTAAAAGGTTGGAGCTTATTGGATATAGTGATAGTGATTGGGCCGGAAGCTACGATGATCCGAAAAGTACACTTGGATTTATATTTTATTTTGGTGAAACTATATTTACTTGGTCTTAAAAAAAACAACAGATCATTGCTCTATCAAGTTATGAAGCATAATATATAGTAGCATCTTCTTGTATTTATCATGCAATCTAGCTAAGAAGATTACTCCAAGAACTTCATATGCTACAAGAGAAGTCAACCAAGATTTATGTTGATAAGAAAGCAGCTATTGCCTTAGCCAAGAATCTAGTCTATCATGAAAGATTAAAGCATATTGACATAAGATTTCATTTTATAAGAGATCATATGAAAAATAAAGAAGTGGTGCTACATCATGTCAAGACAAGTGAACAAGTGGCTGATATACTTACAAAACCTCTCAAATTTGAAATATTTCAACAACTTCGTAAGAAACTTGGCATGTTAGATGGAATAAGTTTAAGGGGGGAGAATATTGAAAATAAACTTATTCAAATATTATAAAGAGGTTAATTTAAACAAGAGAAAGGTTCATTGCATCAAGAGGGAGATTTATTCCATTAAGAAAAAAAAATAGATTAAAAATCCATAGAAGGACAAGTCAAAATGATTATTGGTTCTTGAAGAGGTTTCTTGATAGAGAATGATTTATTTTGAATACAATTAATGTAATGTATCTTTGGGGACTATATAAACCACATATGTTGGGTCATGAAACACATAGAGTTTGTGAAATTGTAAAGAGTTTTTTAAGAGAAATATAGAAAGTTAAGCTTGTCCTGCTCTTCCTCTGTTTGATAACTCTATCCCTTCTTCTTATCAAGTTTTCAATAGGGCTAATGGGAGCTCAATAAATTTTTGAATGGAAATGATGACTTCTTTGATTTTTTGGCAAAAGAACAAGTTGTGTCTTTGACATTAGATTCTATACGATATTCAAATAAATGAGGAACTTTAAGTCAAGGTAATTAAAGTTTTAGGGAGTCTAGGTTCATAGCATGTGTTGAGCATAGTTTCATTGTTCAAGTTGGGTATGGAAAGGGTGGGTAATCAGAATAACTTTTATGGTGATGCAATAGAGTCTACGAAAGAATAAGCTAGATCTAAGGTAGTGATCAAGTAATAAGCAATTAATTCCATAAGTATAGTTCGGACAACCCACTACACGGAGTAGTATGATTCTCCACATCAAATTTGGGCCAAAACTAACAAAGTTTGGCCACTGATCGTCAAGTAAAAAATTCAATATCCTAATTTTCTCTCTCCTCTTTCTCTCTCAGAGCTGCCACAGTTCATTGCACGCACCACTTCGCTTTACTTTTTGCTGTTCGCCCTCAACTACAAATGCCTCTTTTTTCTCTTTTCCTTTTTCTTTCCTTTTTTTTATTGGTTTGGGCTCAAAAGCTCAATTGTCCAATCCAAGCCCACATATGGGCTGCACCCAATAATTTTCTCCCTCCAGCTCATATGGTGGGCTGTACTTAGCCCGCTCTTTGCCTATATGCTTCACGCTTTTCCTTAGGCAAAGACTTTGTTAACATATTTGATCTATTCTCATTGGTATGCACCTTTTCCAACTATAATTCTTTTATCTCAAGCACATCATGAATCCAGTGATATCTCACATCAATATGCTTAGATCTAGAATGATATGTAAAATTCTTAAAGAGGTGAATGACACTCTAACTATCATAATAAATAGTATATTCTTCCTGTTTCAAGCCCAATTCCTGTAGAAACTTTTTCATCCACAAAGCTTCCTTATAGGCTTCAGTAATAGCTATGTATTTTGCTTCTGTGGTTGATAGAGCAACACAATTCTGTAACTAAGATTGTCAAGAGACTGCTCCCCCTACAAATGTTATCAAGAACCCCGAAGTGGACTTCTTGGAATTAGTATCACCTGTCATGTCTGCATCTGTGTACCCTTCTAACACAGGTTCACTATTGCTAAAATATAAACACAACCTGGAAGTACCTCTTAGATATCTTAATATCCATTTTATTGCTGCCCAATATTTTTTTTCAGGATTATAGAGAAATCGGCTAACAACTCCAACTGTATGAGCTATATCTGGCCTAGTATAAATCATAGCATACATTAAACTGCCTACTGCAAATGAGTAAGGCACTCTGCACATTTCCTCTTTTTCTTTCACACTTGTCAGACATTGTTTTGAGCTAAGCTTAAAATGACATACGAGTGAAGAACAAACTACTTTGGCTTTACTCATATTGAATCTTTTAAGAACATTCTCAATATAGGTCTCCTGAGATAGCCAAATCTTCCCTTTCTTCCTATCATAAAGAATCTTCATGCTAAGTATTTGTTTCGCCGATCCTAAGTCTTTCATGACAAAAGACTTACTTAGCTCTCTTTTAAGCTTCTCAATTTTACTAGCATCATGGCCAATAATTAACATATCATCAACATATAGCAGGAGAATAATGAAATCATTATTTGAAAATATCTTTATAAACACACAATGATCAGATGTGGTTCTATTGTATCCTTAACTCATCATAAAGGAATCAAACTTCTTGTACCGTTGTCTGGATGCTTGTTTGAGACCATATAATTTTTTCCTTAGCTTGCACACTAGATTTTCTTTTCCCTTGACTTTGAAACCTTCTAGTTGCAGTTTTCACATCAAGTTGCTCAACTTCTAAATTCAAACGGGTAGCTAAACTAAGAACAACTCGGATAGAGGACATTTTCATCACAAGAGAAAATATTTCTTTAAAGTCAATACCTTTATTCTGACTGAATCCCTTTACAATAAGTCATACCTTGTATCTTTGTTGTGAGCTATTATTTTCAATCTTCAATCTGTAAACCCATTTATTCTTAAGAGTTTTCTTTTATTTGGGTAGTTTTACCAAGTCATATGTGTAGTTCTCAAGCACAGATCTCATCTCTTCTTACATGGCTTTAACCCACTTATTCTTGTGCTCATGAAGAATAGCTTCTTGGTAAGTTTCTGGCTCTCCTCTGTTTATAAGCATAATATACTCATGTGGAGGATATCTTGTAGATGGTTGTCGCTTTCTTGTAGATCTTCTCAATGGAATCTCAATTAGTGGTAGAGGTACTTGCTTAGTAGGTTCAACTTTATCAACTGTAGGAGCATCATCACTGACATTCTCACTACAATCTTCTTCTTCATCTCCCCATGATCATCATGAACTACAAGTGAAGGAACTTGACCCAAACTCTAAGGAATATAAACAAAGGTTTTTGGCTTCTCAATTGTGTCACCATCATCAAACAATTGGTCTTCAAGAAATACAATATCTCTGCTTCTAACAATCTTCTTATTCACTGGCTCCCATAATCTATACCCAAACTCTTCATAACCATATCCCAAGAAAATACATGCCTTTACTTTATTATCAAGCTTGGATCTCTCATCTTTGGGAATATGTACAAATGCTTTGCACCCAAAGACTTTCAAATGATCATAAGATACATCTTTCCCTTTCCATACTCTCTCTAGAACATCACCTTTCAGAGGAACTGATAGAGAAAGATTTATCAGGTCAATTGTAGTTCTTATAGCCTCCCCCCAAAATGTCTTATGTACCTTGGCATAGAAAAGCATACACCTAATCCTTTCTTTAATAGTTCTGTTCATCCTTTCTGCTACACCGTTTTGTTGAGGAGTTTTTGGAACTATTTTCTTAAGCCTGATACCATGAAACATGCAATAATTCTCAAAAGGACCCTTGTACTCACCACCAGTATCTGCTCGAACACTTTTTAGCTTTTTGCTAGTTTTTCTTTCAACATTGATATGAAATTATTTGAAGACATCGAGTACCTGATCTTTATATTTCAAAGCAAAAGCTCAAACTTTTCTAGAATGATCATCAATAAAAGTAACAAAATAAAAAGCACCTCCAAGAGTTCTCATTTGTATAGTACAGACATCAGTATGAACTAAATCAATAATATTTGATCTTCTAGATGGTGGATAAGTATGAAATGTAACTCTATGTGTTTTTTCAACTAAGCAATGATCACAAGATTTAAGAGATGTACCTTACAACTCTGGTAAGAACTGCTTTCTAGCAAGAGTTTGAAGTCCCTTCTCGCTGATATGACCAAGCCTCTTATGCCAAAGATCTATACTTTCACCCTTTTGAATTATATTAATCTCTCCTTTATGTAGCTTAGCTTCCATAATATAAAAAGAGTTTAACTTTTTTCCTCTTGCTACAACTAGAGAACCTTTAGTAAGCTTCCATTTGCTTTCACCAAAATAGTGTGTAAATCTCTCATCATCAAGTATATCTGTAGATATCAAATTCAGACGAATATCTGAAATATATCTAACATCTTTGAGTATCAATTTACTCCCAGTATTGGTCTCTAAGCAAATATCACCAATACCCACAATCTTGGATGTACAACTGTTTCCCATTCTAACATTGCCAAAATCACCAATAGTGTAGGATATGAAGAAATCACCAAAAGAAGTAACATGAAATGCAGCACCAGAGTCAATTATCTAATTACAATCCTAAGCTACAAGAATAACACATCCATTATCACAAACAATAATGATATCACCTTCAACAGCAACTGTATTGGTCTCTTTTTCATTTTCCTTCCTTTCATTTTGTTCTCGCTTCTAAAACTTATACTCTTTCTTCATATGACCTAGTCTGTTATAGTGGAAACACTTGATATCTCTTCTAGACTTGGATCTTCCTCTATAACTATGTGGATTTCTACTGTGACTTCTTCCACATCTTTCTTGCTTTTCAGTAACAAGTGCACCAGAAGAAGATTCTCCCTGTTTTTTCTTTCTGGTATCTTCATTCAGTAAACTGTCTTTAACCATGTCTATGGTTAGATTCCCCTCTGGCGTGAAGTTACAAATTGTCACAACATATGGTTTTCAACTTTCTGGTAAAGAGCTGAGAAGTAACAATCCCTGCATTTCATCATCTATATTCATTTTCATAGCAACCAACTTATTTGCAAGACTCTGAAACAGGCTTATGTGCTCAATAATATTACCACCATCTTTATACTTCAAATTAACAAGTCTTTTGAGGAGAGAAATTTATTTCCCACTATCTTTTTCGCAAAGAGATTTTCTAACCTTTGCCAAACAATATCAGCTCTGGTTTCATCAGAAATATGCTCATGCAAATTTATATCTATTCATCTTCTAATATAAGCAATAGCTTTTCTATGTTGGACCTCCCATTCCTCCTCTTCCATAGTAGAAGGTTTTTCTTTAATTTTAGTGGGCTTATACAAATATTTGCAATAGAGCAAGTCTTCCATCGTACGCCTCCAAATGGAATAATTTGATAAGATTAATTTAATTATACCATTTGACTCTTCTATTTTAATCACACAAGAAAAACTAGTAGCAAATAACCTACTGCTCGGATACCACTTGGTGGGAAAAAATATGTTAAATCGAAATAATTCTTTTCCCTTTTTATGTATCAAAATGAGTTTCTCATCAAAAATACCAACTTGATATCACAAGTAAATATTAACCAGAATAATATAAACAATAGAATAATGAATCAATTATAAGTGAGATCGAATTTTTTAATGTGAAAAACCCAATGCGAGAAAAACCACGGGATCGTAGTCCACTTCAAACTTCCATTATCACAAATAATGATAACAGACTTACAATAAGTCTTTTCTACAATAACAAAAGGATTATAATAACATCAAGACCATATATCTTGGCTCAAAAATAGCATGTCATCATCACATCGATGGATCTCATCAAAAAAAAATTTAGATCTCACCAAATAGGTATAGTAGGAAAATATCTTAGAGAGGATAAACTATAGATCGACACCATTAGGATTGTAGAGCTTGCTGCAAGGATTCTTCACATCAAATTTAGGCTAAAACTAACGAAGTTTGGCCACTGATCGTCAAGCAGAAATCTCAATATCCTAGTTTTCTCTCTCCTCTTTCTCTCTCTATTCTTTCTCTCTCAACACTGCCACAGTTTGCTGCATGCATTACTTCGCTTCACTTTTTGTTGTTCGCCCTCAACTGCACCCACCTCAGTTTTCTCTTTTTCTTTTTTTTTTATTTTGGGCTCAAAAGCCCAATTGTCCAATCCAAGCCCACATATGGGCTGGACCCAACACTAATCAGAATTAGACTAAAGCAGAATCATTTCCTATTCCTCCAAGTCACTACTACTTCATAAATGCACGAACCATCAAGATGTTAGGAATAAATGCATTATCCGACCAGTTTCTTAGTTGAAATAAAGGAAACGCTAGAAAGAGATTAAACTAGCTTAAAATGAAATTATTTGAGGCTTTAAGAGGGCACACGCAAAGGAGAGTTCAGCAACTAAATTAGGACTTGCTCATATCCAATTTTTATCATATTCAAGTATAGGTCAGCAAACCAAGTTGTGTGTTTACTTTGATCTATGCTAGGTACTCGATAACAAGCTATAGAATAATCAAACAATAAGGCTTTCCCTTGTTTGTAGGGAGTCGAGTTGGCCTATCATTCTTGTCTCGCTGTAGTTCAAAGTAGTTCCATTTGGGCAAGACAATCAGTTTCATCCTAGTTTGTTGGCACAAGTTCCCTTGAAAGTTGAGTTCGGTACAGTACAATAGTACAGTGTTGAGCCGAGCAAGAGGGCAATCCAAAGCTAAGTCCTCTGTTTTAGGGTAAAGAGAAAAGATGCTTACTGTGCGAGTGATAGTTTGAATCTCGGTAGTCTAGTTCAACGTATAGAGTGTAGTATCATCAGTTGTATAAAGTCAATTAGTATAGTTACTGTTGCGTAACATTAGTAGTTACTTGGTAGGGTGCGAGCTGAAGTAAAGTATTTGTTTGTTCGAGTTGAATCCGTTCCCCTATAATAAAAGAAAGAATATAAACAGACAAGTAGAGAAGTCACTACTACTTATAAAGAAAGAAACAAATTGCTATAAAAAAACATGGGGTTGATGAAAAATCTCATGGAAATGGAGTCATCTATTAGCGAAAATTCCTTTGCCTTATTTTTTCCTAGGGTTGATGTAATAAAGCATTCCTTTTTCTCAGTCTAGTAGGGAAGATAAGGTTCTTATAAAAAAAACTTGGGTTTAATAAATTTGGTTCCCTTGCATCTCTCTCCGCTGGCTACAAATCATTCTTAAATGGAAACTGACCCTTCAACTCTAACCCGACACACCCCCACCACTAATTCTTCTGTTTTGTTTCAAAAGTAAGAGTTGACCTCATAAGAGGTGACCTTGCTCTCGCTAACCTTAAGAATTGAACTCTCCAAGGGAAGAAACGGAATCAAAGAATAGGATTTAGCTAGGGGTCTCATGGATTAGGGTAACTAACTTAGTACTACCAGAAGTAAGCAACCCTGTGTACAAGAAGTAACCAACCCCAACTTAGCAACATTAGTATATACTTGTCGGTTGTATTTAGGTATATTTATGAGACTATTTCTATAAGGATAGACAAAGATAGAGCGTAAATATGTGAGTGAGGATGCTAGTGTTGTTGGTTCATCAAGGATAGTTTGGAAATGTAAGTTTAGTTCTAAAGTCAGCAACAAGCGGTAAAGGTTACATTTGAGCAAGGGCCTTTATCTATGTTGGGAGTTCGGGTGTTTGAGAAGGCAAAGGCCATAATCAAGGTGCTAGCTTGGGTCTTTGTTTTCAGGAGATAGAGAACCTATCCTATCCTGTCCGAGGTAGGAAACAAAGAACATGTCCGGGTAGTCAATAATGAAACATATGTTGGGTTGATGGCCCAATTCAGCCCATATGGGCTTTATCAGCCCATAGCCCACTCTCTTTTTTAACCTAAACCCTAATTATATTAGGGGACTAATGGTGGCTACGAAAATTAGAAGAAAAATTATAGTAAAATGGCAGAAACTTTGCAGCAGCAAAAGGGATTTAAAGAGAAGAGAAAAAGGCAGAAAAATAAGAGAAAAAAGGGAAGAAGATAAGGAACACTTAGAGACAATTCTCATTCATCCAAAGAGTTTTCTCATCTCAGGTTAGATTAGATCTATAGTGAATTTTTTCTGTGATTGCTTAGGGAGATTTTGGATATTGTGCACGATGACATGATCCTTGTATCCCAATTATTCTCTTGTGATTGTTGCTTGGGTTTTGGGCAAAAGACTCTAAGAATTATACATTCATTATTTATATAGTGGATTTTCTCTGGTTTGCCTCGTGGTTTTTATCTTTCACGTTGAAGGGGTTTTTCACGTAAATCTTGGTATTCTATTTGATTCTAATTTTAGTTTAATTCTGTTGTGTGTTACGGCCTACTAGTATTTGTTTATATACAAAAGTTCTTCCTTGTTTGTTGCCTTTTATCCTATCAACTGGTATCAGAGCAAGGTTTTGGTGATTTAATTTTTGTGTTTGAACATGGAGGTCGATAGTGTTTCTCGCATGATTAGTTTGAACGAAAATAATTGGATGATATGGAAACCAAGAATGGAAGATCTCTTGTATTGTAAAGATTTGTATGGACCTTTGTAAGAGGATAGTAAAAAACCCATAACTATGACAAATGATGAGTGGAAGAGGTTAGATTGAAAAACGGTTGGGTTTATTCGATAGTGGCTTGATGATAGTGTCTTTCACCATGTTTCTACTGAAAGTTCTACATATTCTCTTTAGAAAAAGTTGAAAGATCTCTATGAAAGAAAAACAACTAGCAATAAAGCTTTTTTGATTAGAAAACTTGTGAACCTGAAATATAAAGAAGGTGTTTCTATTGTTGAGCATTTTAATGAAATGTAGAGTATTACTAACTAATTATCTTCTATAAAAATGTCTCTTGATGATGAGTTACAAGTATTGTTACTTCTCAATTCATTACTAGAAAGTTGGGAGACATTGGTGGTTTCCCTTAGTAATTCTGTACCAGATGGTATTGTCACCATGAGTCAAGTAACAAGTAGTTTGTTGAATGAGGTGTTGAGAAGAAAAAACTTAGCAACATCTCAGATTGATTCACAAGCACTTATCTCAGAGAACAAAGGAAGGTCAAAGTCTAAAAATAGAAGCAGTTCACGTTTGGGTAGAAGCAAGTCAAGATTAAGGAAAGATATTATTTGCTATAACTGTGGTGAGAAAGGACATTATAAGAATCAATGTAAATAACCAAAGAAGAGCAAAAAAAAGGGAAAAGAAGTAGAGTTTACAGAGTCAAAAGAGAATACCACAACTATAGTGGAGGGTGATGATTATTTGATTTTATCCCCTTTTGATAATATTTTTTCTTGTGTGTATCAAGATCTCGAGTGGATAATTGACACAAGAGCTTCTTATCATGCTACACCACAGAGGGAGTTCTTTGCTACCTAAAGATCTGAAAATTTTGGTGTTGTCAAGATGGGCAACTATGACACAGTAGACATCATTGGCATGAGTGATATCCACATAAAGACCAACCTTGGCTGCAAGTTGGTGCTTAAGGATGTGAGGCACGTGGTTGACTTGAGGTTGAATTTAATCTCAGTTGGAAGACTAGATGACGAAGATAATGATAGTAGGTTTCATAGAGGGTAATGAAAACTCAGTAAGGGTTCTCTTGTTATAGCTAATGGAAAGAAATGTCACACTTTATACAGGTTGCAGGCCAAAGCTTGTGGTGAGCAGCTAAATACTACAGAAAAGACTTCAGCATGGAGTTGTGACATAGGCAATTGGGACACATGAGCGAGAAGAGACTACAAGCTCTTTCCAAGAGAGAGGTATTGCCTGACCTCAAAGGTACATGTCTGAACCCTTATATTGATTGTTTGGCTGGTAAACAACATAGAGTTTCATTTGCTAGTCCTGTTTTGTCTAGAAAAATACATATCTTGGACCGTGTTTATATATATGTATGTGATCCTTTAAGGATAAAAACTCCTAATGGTTTTATTAATGTTCCTGGCATTGGTGGTACACTTTATTTTGTCACTTTTATAGATGACTTTTCCAAGAAAGTTTGGGCTAATGCTTTGAAGACCAAGGATCAGGTTATTGATGTCTTCAAAGAGTTTCATACCAGAGTTGAAAGAGAGACAGAAAGATAATTAAAATGCATAGGATCAGATAATGGTGGTGAGTATACAAGATTATTTAATAATTATTGTAGGTCACATGACATCCAACATGAGATGATAGTTCTTAGTACACCTCAACATAATGTAATTACAGAGAGGATGAACCATACCATCATGGAAAAGATTATATGTATGCTTTCATAGGCAAAGCAAAAGATTTTAGGATGAGGCTTTGAGGACTGCAGTTGATGCGATCAACTTATCTCCTTATACAGCCCTGGATGTAGATGTTACAGAGCATGTATGGTCAGGGAAAGATGTTTCCTATAGATATTTGGTTATCATGCATTTGCACATGTTCTAAACAATGAGAGGTCCAAACTGGATGGTAAGACAAAAGAATGTATTTTTCTTGGCTACTCACATGATCAATTTGGTTACAAGCTTTGGGATCCAGAAAAGCAGAAGATGTTTAGAAGCAGAGATGTGATCTTATTTGAGGATCAAACCCTTGAGGATTTAAAGAAGGAGGCACTAGCTAAGACTTCTATAGAAAGATTAGCAGATTGTGACCCAATTATTCCTCCAGTATATCAGGGTGATGGGGGAGATATGCAGGAAGATGATGTAGAACTAGATGTTAATCTACCTATAGGATATGTTAAGCAAGAAGAAGTTGAGGAGCAACTTCCCACAGAACCTCAGTTAAGAAGATCTTCTAAACAACGTCAGCCTTCCAGAAGATACTCTGCAGATGAGTATGTGATGCTTACTAATACAGGTGAACTAGAGAGTTATCAGAAAGCAATTGAAAGTGAGCAGAAAAAGAAGTGGCTAGTTGCTATGCAGGAAGAGATGGATGCTCTACAGAAGAACCATACATATGATTTGGTCCAACTACCACAAGGAATGAAAGCCTTGAAGAACAAGTAGTTTTTTAGGTCGAAGACTCAAGAATATTGTTCTCAACCAAAGTACAAAGCCAGATTAGTTGTGAAAGACTTTGGTCAAAAGAAAGGTATTAACTTTGAAGAGATTTTTTCTCTTGTTGCTAAAATATCTTCTATTCGTGTTGCTCTAGGTATTGCTACTAGCCAGGACTTGGAGGTAGTACAGTTAGATATGAAGACAACTTTCCTTCATGGTGATTTAGAGGAGAAAATTTATATGGAGCAACCAAAAGGTTTCAAAGTCAAAGGTAAAGAAAATTTTGTCTACAAGTTAAGAAAGAGTTTGTATGGGCTGAAGCATGCTCCAAGACAGTGGTACAGAAAGCTTGATTCATTTATGACTGAAAATGAATATAAAAGAACGGCTTCAGATCATTATGTGTACATCAAATGGTTTGGTAAGTATTTTATTATTCTCTTACTTTATGTTGATGATATGCTTATCCTTAGGAAAGATATATGTATAATTTACAGGTTGAAGAAAGAACTAAGTGAGTCCTTTGCAATGAAAGACATGGGGCCAACAAAGCAAATACTGAGCATGCAGATTTCTCATGACAATAAAAATAAGAAGATTTAATTGTCACAAGAGAAATACATCGAGAAGGTATTACAAAGGTTCGGTATGAGCAATGCAAAGCCAGTTGGTTCTCCACGTAAATCTTGGTATTCTATTTTATTCTGATTTTCATTTAATTTCGCTATGTGTTACGGCCTGCTAGTATTTGTTCATATACAAAAGTTCTTCCTTGTTTGTTGTCTTTTATCACATCAATATATACTCGTTAAAAACATTCCTTTTGGCCTTACCTAGTTGCTTGGTGGTTGGTTACTTCTTTCTATAATACCTCCAGCGAACTTTCATTTTGACTTTTGAGTTAAGAGCGCAGGGTAGGCAGTATTAGTGTCATTCCTTACCTCTATTGTTCAATTCTTATATATACAAGTTTCATTCTTTGTCTCCCTTTGGTTAGTGACTTCTTCTATTATACCTCTGGCTAACTTTCTTACTAGTTGTTCATTTCATTTTGACTTTATTACTCTAGGGTTGAATTCTTACTTTATTACTTGGCGGTTGGTTAAGTAGGGGACACTGCAGGGTTGGTTTCCTGATTCCATCATACGTTTGGCGAGGAACTCGAATTGTTCTGCGAGACCATAAATAGGGGTTTCACTTTCACAGATATAAGAAATAGGACCATAAATAGTTGTTGGAGGTCACACTGCTGAAGATCTTTCAACAGTTGATTCTTATCCTACTGCTCGAACAGGAACATGCAATTATTAAGATTATTACCCTTCCTTATCTATACCCGGGCTCGCTAACGAGAGCTGAATAAGTAAGATATCCTATTCAGAACCTTTACCTTGCTTTCACTTAATCTTTCTTGTTGTTACTGATAGCAGATAAGATTTTCCCAAACTGTCTGAGGAAATCTCACTACATTGTTGAGGGAAATCCTCTCTCCTAAACCTGTATAAATAGGTCTTGTACTCTACTATTTACAATCAGCTTTCACATTTATATTTCCATTCTATCATGGTATCAAAGCTTTTTGCGTAGAGCAAGCTCTTTCTCTCGCTGCTACTGCCTCCAAAAGTTCCCTATCTCCTCTCTATCGATCACTGCTCTGCTCCACCACCCACCGTTTCTCCACCACTGCAATGTTGATGCTATCTACATCGTTGCACAGGACAGCATCGTTCCAGATAGAGGTGTCGTGTGGCTGACTTCTAGGCGGTGTGAAGAACGTAGTGCCCCTGGACATTGGAGCAGAAGCCAAAGGTGATCTTGTTGACTCTACTGCTCTAAAGACAGCTCCTTTATTCAGTGCAGCTCTCCTTCTCCTTTCCTGACGTAAAGATTGAAGTCGCTACTGCTTCACCATCACCATCGCTGCCCCCGGCCAGCGATCTCCCCCCTACTGCCTTCTCCCCACGACACTACTGCTTCTTCCCCCTCACTGCCTTAGCCGCAGCAATCTATTCTGCAATGAAACAGAGCAGAAGAACGTAGCTTACCACCACCATCGCCATCGCTACCCCCAGCCAGCGATCTCTTCCCTGCTGCCTTCTCCTTTCCCGATGGTGCTGTGCCTTCCCTTTGTCTCTTTCCCGTGGACGATGCTCTCAAAGGAAGAACAATGAATAGCTCTCCGCTAACAAATCTCGGCTAAGATCAATTACTGCTTTCCTTCCTCCGGCGGCTATCATCATTTGGTCGTAAGCCACTCTCTGCTCATCCTCACCGCTCTACTACTCTATAGGACAAGCAAATGATTTTAGCTTCTTCGCTGCCTCCCTCGTTTGATTCTTGAGCGGAACTGTTCTATTGTCAAATCTTCCAGAACTATTCCTCGAGGCTGCACCTTCTACCCATGGCTTAGATTCAGCGACAGTGCCATATCAAGAATACGCTCCGGCTCAATAGTGAGCAGACCGACCTTCCTCTATTACTTTGCCTCGCCGCTACAACTGTTGCAGTGAGGCAACTCACTTCTCACAACGTCGGACTTCGCGGGCGTCGTCCGGGTCATCTTCGTTCTGGACCCGGGACTCGAAGCTGTCCTCAGTACTTCTGTAGATCTGTACTGACTAAAGCCTTGATCTGCAGCAAAACTGTGACACTTCTCTCATCGGCAACTGTGATCTTTTGATCGTGGGCTACTCTCTTCTTCTTCCTTGTCGCTGCTGATTCCCAATCACTATCGTGCTTCAGGAAGCAACTAGCTTGCTGGGCTGCATCATCTGCTGGGCCCAGTCTACACTGCATCATCTCCCAATTGGGCTCCTTTGTGGCTACAACCATACTTCTCTAGTTTATAGTCTAATTTCTCTATCCTACAGCCCAACATCATCTTAGTATAACCCAAATTGCACCATCATATAGTCCTGCATCACCTGCCTATAGCCCAACTTTTCCAGGATAAAGCATAATATTTGCTAACTATAGTTCTACAAATTACAACCCAACTGTGATTTTCTGATTGCAGGCATCACTCTTAAACCACCGATAACTGATCACCTGAATTTCTTCTCCAATAAAGATCAATACTGTTCTATCACAAACTCTAAGCCCTCAGGATTAGTATACATACTCAGAATATCTTCATCCTCTACTTCTGATGTTCCAGTTGATAGAAGTTAAGATTTCCCTTGATAAACAGTTAAGATTTTCCTAACTACATAAGGAAATCTCGTAGATCTATTAAGGAAATCTTCATCCTAACATGAGGAAATCTTCATCCTAACATGTATAAATAGGGAGCACCACTACCAAATCATTGAGAGAACATCTTCTTATCATCTTCACCTTGTATTTTATCATGGTATCAGAGCTCCTTGCCTAGAGTAAGCTCCTCACCGATCTCCCCCTCACCCCTACTTCCTCAGCTTCCACGAGTGAAAGCTTCTCCTGCTTCTACAGGCGAAAGCTTTCCCTCTGCTACCGTCAGCAGATTCCCATTCCCTTCCCTTGTTGCCGATAGTGAATCTTCTCCTTCCCTTTTTGAGATGACGATGGTTATCCTGTAGTCATCGCTTTCTTCCCAATAATAACTCCGGCCGCATCCTCCTGTTGCTGCTAATTGTTTTCCGACCAACGAATCTCCATGCTCTTTGCTACCTTCTCTTAGGTCACAACCACAGACTCTCTTCTCCCCGGTGACTGTGGCGCATCCTTGGTGCACGGCGATAGCTTCTTCCTCTCTACCTCCTACCGCTCGTCCCCTGCAAATGCAGAAGAACGAAGCCTCTCGCCCGCAAAACATTTTCATCATATCGGTCCAAGATTGACATCCTTGACAGGAGCGCCATCTTGCGGGGGCATGATAGAAGTTAAGATTTTCCTTGATAAACAGTTAAGATTTCCCCAACTACATGAGGAAATCTCATAGATCTGTTGAGGAAATCTTCATCCTAACATGAGATAATCTTCATCCTAACATGTATAAATAGGGAGCACCACTGCCAAATCATTGAGGGAACATCTTCTTATCATCTTCACCTTATATTTTATCACCAGTTATTGTTTCTGCAGGGAATCATAGTACTTTTCCACATACAAGACTTATCTCCATCAATGCTACCACACTAATCCCTTTTAAGTTATCAAAAGGTGGCAACTATATATCTTAGTGAACCCAGTTTTCTAATCTCCTGTTTGGATTTGAATTACTAGGCTATGTCGACGGTTCTCTCAGTTGTCCAACAGCAATGATGAACATCCTCGAAAAACCCAGTCCAGTACCAAATCCAGCTCATAAACTATGCTTACGTCAAGGCCGTCTCATCCTCTAAGCTATTCAAGCTTCAGTTACTGGATCCGTCACACCATTGATATCTTCGTGTGCAACTGCTACAGAAGCACGGTGCAAGTTGCAAACAACCTTGGTAAATCGTTCGCGTGCTCACAAGCTCAGCCTTCTATCCAGTCTATTGAAAATAAACAAGAGGGAAGTACCATTGCTAATTATCTAAAAAATATCAAAGTTATCATCGATGACTTGTCTTTGATAGAACATTCCCTCTGTGATGAAGAAGTGTTAATCCATACCCTCAATAGCCTCGGAGATGAGTACAAAGAATTGACAGTCGCCATTTAAGCACGCAACTCACCAATGTCATTCGAAGAACTCTATGACAAATTAACTGACTATTAGATGTACTTGAAGCGTGAGGACAAGGTGGTCGAACCAACCATCACTGCTCAAGTTAGTCAAAAGTCCAAGAGGAAGAGCAACCAGTATAAGACGAATATTAACAAAGGTGGCAACTCCAATAACCATCAGCCTTGGAGTCCTGACCTCACAACCTAACAAAAAATTATTTACCAACTATGTAATAAAGTCAGACACTCCACGAAAGTCTGCCGGTCTCGACCCAAACTCATTGCTCCATCACGATGGCCTTAGGCAAATCTCATGACTACACTGGCTACAAATCAACCTAATTGGATTGTGGACTCTGGCGCCTCTCATCACATCACTTCTGATCTTCAGAACTTATCCATCTACAATAACTATGGCGGTAATGAAGATATCATCATCGGTAATGGTCAAGCTATTCCTATTACCTATACTAGTTCCACAATGCTTAATTCACATACCACAAGTTTTACACATGATGATGTTCTGTGTGCACCTCATATTAAGCGAAATCTCATTTCTGTTTCTCAATTCTGTAAATACAATAATACTTCTATTGAATTCTTTCTTGATTCTTTTCTTATTAAGGATTTAAACATGGGGACATCCTTGGTCAAAGGCTAGAATAGAGGCAATATTTACGAATGGCCGTCAGCTCCACAAATAACCCAGCCCACTATCCACTCTTCGGTTGCAGTTTCAATTGATGTGTGGCATCGTCATCTTGGTCATCCCTCGTCCCTTATCCAGCAAAATTTAATTTTTCG
This sequence comes from Musa beccarii, assembly GCA_024322285.1. Taxonomy (NCBI): domain Eukaryota; kingdom Viridiplantae; phylum Streptophyta; class Magnoliopsida; order Zingiberales; family Musaceae; genus Musa; species Musa beccarii. The sequence continues at coordinate 26,751,575 of CM044394.1, read as the reverse complement.
TTATTCTCTTCCCAATTTTAAATCAAGTAACTTTATAACTCATTGTGATGCTTGTCTTAACAATAAAAGTCATAGACAGCCATTTGGTACATCTTTCATATCTTCCTCTAAACTATTTGAAATTATTTATACAGATGTTTGGGGCCCTACTCCCATCATTTCTTTTGATAAATTCTGATTTTATATCATTTTTGTAGATTATTTCACTAAGTACATATGGTTGTACCTTCTTCACCATAAATCTGACATTTTCGAAGTCTTTATCAACTTTAGAAAGTTGGTTGAGAACTACTTTCAGTCTATAATAAAAATAGTCTACTCTGATGGTGGAGGTGAATATTAAGCCTTGATATCTTGTCTTTCAGCTTGTGGCATATAATACCTTAAGTCACCTCCATATACTCCTCAACTAATTGGCTCTGGTAAATGCAAACATCGATATAGTTGAAACAGGTCTCATACTTCTACATCAGGCTTCCATGCCTCCAACCTTCTGGTCAACAGCATTTCAAATTACAGTCTATCTTATTAATCGTATGCTTACTCCAGTCTTGCATTATTAATCCTCATTTGAAATACTATTTCACAAATCTTTAAACCTTCATAAACTTAAAGTATTTGGCTATCTATGTTATCCATGGTTACGTCCCTATGCCTCCCACAAGATATCCTCAAGATCTAAGCCTTGTGTCTTTATATGATACTCCCTTAAACATAAAGCCTTCCGATGCTGTAACCCTCAAACCCAACAAATCTTTGTATCATGTTACATTATTTTTGTAGAGTCTACCTTTCCTTTCCACACCCATAAATCTCCTGCTATGCAAGCCACTCCACCAAACATTCATCACTGGAGTATGTCTTCGATCCTATCAAATGAGACCCCCATAACACCATCCAGTTCTTCTCCTCCGGATCCACAATCCACTACTACTCCAATTCAGCAGCTCTGTATTCCTTCTATTACTTCTCCACTCCCTACATCTCAAGTTTTTCCCATTAATGAGGCCAAACACTCAGAAACACAATCATTGTTTTTATCTCCTCCTAGGTCCAATGACACTGAAGTACCTCAACCTGACCCAGCCTATGTCAATGACTCTCCACCACCTCTACTAATAGCACAACCTCACAATCCTATAGCCTCCGAACATCCAATGATAACACGCTCCAAGAGCGGTATTTTATACCATGTCAAATCCTTGACTTACATACTAACATAGAATCCTCACTTAAGACTATTGAGCCCACAACATTCACTCAAGCCCAAAAATCTCCACACTGGCATCAGGCCATGTATAAAAAATATGATGCCCTTCTCCATAACTCAACATGGACCCTTGTACCCTTTTACCACACATAAAATATCATCGGGTGTAAATGTGTCTTTCAAATTAAGCGGAATCCTGATGGATCTGTTCCCAGATATAAACCATAGTTAGTCGCCAAAGGGTTTCATCAACGACCTGGTATTGATTTCGCTGAGACATTCAGTCCCATTGTTAAACCCATAACAATCCGACTTATCTTAAGTTTGGCCACCACTAAAGGTTGGAAATTATGACAATTGGATGTTAATAATGCCTTTTTATAGGGGACTCTAACTGAAGATGTCTTTATGCAGCAACCTCCTAGTTTTCTCAATCCTCAATATCCAAAGCATGTTTGCAAACTACAAAAAGCTATTTATGGACTTCGTCAGGCTCCAAGAGCCTGGTACAATGAACTTGGCTCGTTCTTGACTTCAATTAGCTTTATCAATTCCAATTCTGATACATCGTTATTTCTACGATGACAAAATGGAAGCACCATATATCTTTTGGTATATGTAGATGACATTATGTCATAGGTAATAATTCTATCGAGATCCAAGCATTCATCAAGTAATTAGTAAATTGAATCTCCCTTAAAGATCTAGGCACCTTGAATTACTTTTTGGGTGTAGAATCAACATTTACATCTTCAGATCTCTTCCTATCATAAAGAAAGTACATTCAAGATTTATTATCGAAGACAAATATGCAAGATACAAAAGAAGTTACAACTCCTCTCTCTACTACTGAATCACTCAAATTATGTGATGGCAGTCCTACTACGGAACCTATTCAATATCGCCAAGTAGTTGGCTCCTTACAATACTTAGCTCTCACTCGTCTAGATGTCTCATTTGCAGTCAACAAGTTATCATATTTTATGCATCAGCCATCTACCATGCATTGGTCTACAGTCAAACGAATCTTGTGATATCTTAAAGGGACTCAACCATGGTCTCTTTCTCATCAAACACTCTCCATTACATTTCCATGCTTTTGCCAATGCTGATTAGGTAAGAAACTTCGGTGATAAAATATCCATATCGGGATATATTATCTTCATTGGAGCTAATCAAATTAGTTAGAGTTCTAAAAAGTAAAAGACAGTTGCACGGTTAACGACTGAAGCTGAATACCATGCTATCACTACTACTACTATAGAACTCAATTAGGTTACGAATTTGCTCAAGGAACTCAACATCAACTCCAACCCTACTCTTATAATCTACTATGATAATGTCAGAGCTACCTACCTATATGCTAATCCAGTGTTCCACTCCCGTATGAAACATATTGTTATCGACTTTCACTTTGTGCAAGATCAAATTATCCGACGTCAACTACGTGTTTCTCACGTAAATATGGTTGACCAACTAGCATACTCATTCACGAAGCCTCTTGCCCATAAACTAATTTCATTACATCGGTCCAAGATTGGCATCCTTGATAGGAGCACCATCTTGCGGGGGCATGATAGTAGATAAGATTTTTCCAAACTATTTGAGAAAATCTCACTGCGTTGTTAAGAGAAATCCTCCCTCCCAAACCTATATAAATAGGTCTTGTACTATACTATTTACAATCAGCTTTCACGTTTATATTTCCATTCTATCAGTTACAACGTGTTTCTATGCACTTGGATTCTTTTCTTACTTGAAATTAGTTGTTGTTGAGTTTTGTTACTCACCTCTATGTCTTTGATAAGATCACCTTGAAGTTGTTGGTTTGCTTTGTTACTTACTTCCATATACAATGACCGTGACACTGAATCCCTTTCTTTTGAATCTTACCTAACAGAGCTTCCCTTTTGAACAGAACCACTTTAGAATTGTTTGAAGCTTACTTTGGTACAGGCATTAGGAATTGATACTGCTCGCGAGAAAGCAAAGAATAGAACCGATTGATGATACTCTAACTATTGCCCTAACTGCTACGTGGGCATGATCTTCTGCTTCTATGCTCACAAGTCCAGTTTGAGGCTACCCAATGGAATCTTCGCGGCCAACTCCTGTTCATGGTCTACATTGAACGACACTTGAAGAATCGATCTCACAATTAAGTACTACTTGAAGCGTAACTTGATACTAGTGTATACCTAACCTCTCTCATAGCCAACAAAGGTCAAACCAAGTAATAGGTAGCTCCTAGGCATTGAATAAGGCGGTGAGGAAAACTTGAATCTTTTATATCGAGCACCAAGCATAGAACCTTGTAAATACCCTATGACATCTTCGGCTTCACCCTCTTATTCTCTTAGGGTGCTAAGGGACAAAGCAGTTTCTTATTTGTGTACTCATGTAAGTGAAATGGTATACCCCCACTCACTGCCTATTCCACTCACTATTGATGAATCTTGTCTTGTAGGATTTTCTCTTAGCACTTCAGTTATATTATAAGATTTTAGTGCATAAGCATGATTACGATGAGGGTCAGGAACAGAACTATACTTTTTGCTTAATGGGATAAAAAAGAGTCAACAAACAAGGAATAACTTTTGTATATGAACAAATATTAGCAGGCCATAACACACAGCGGAATTAAATGGAAATCACAATAAAATAGAACACCAAGATTTACATGGAAAACCCCTTCAATGTGAAGGGTAAAAACCATGGGGCAAATCAGAGAAAATCCACTATAAAAATAATGAATGTACAATTCTCGAATCTTTTGCCCAAAACCCAAGCAACAATCACAAGAGAATAACTGGGATACAAGGATCATATCACTATGCACAATATCCAAAACCTCCCCAAGCAATCATAGTAAAAATTCACTGTAGATCTGATATAACCTGAGATGAGAAACTGTTTGGATGAATGAGAACAATTTCTACGTTTTCCTTGTCTTCTTCCCTTTCTTTTTCTCTTGTTTTTCTGCCCTTTTCTCCTCTCATTGAATCCTCTTTGTTGCTGCAAAGTTTCTGCTCTTTGCTGTAGTTTTCTCCTCTAATTTTCGCAGCCACCATTAGACCCTATTTAAACTAGAGTTTAGGTTAAGATAGGGTTTAGAGGAAAGAGATGGGCTATGGGTTGATAAAGCTCAGATGGGCTGAATTTAGGCTATCAGCTCAACAACCTCCCCCTTCAGCCCATAAGGGAGGCTGTCCCTTTTGCTCCTCAATGTAAATCCATGCCGACCAACTGTCAGCACATCTCCTATCTCTCTTTTGGTAAGGTCTTTGTCAACCTGTCTGCTACATTATCATCTGTATGAATTTTTTGAAGTTGCAACTGCTTCTCTTCAAGTACATTTCGAATCTAGTGATATATGACATCTATATGCTTTGACTTGGAATGAAAAACTAGGTTCTTACATAAATAGATGGCACTCTAGCTATCATAGTACACCACATAATTTTCCTATTTCAGCCCCAATTTTTGTAAGAATTCTTTCATCCATAACATTTCTTTACAAACCTCTGTAGCAGCAATATATTCTGCCTCTGTGGTGGAGAGAGCAATACACCTTTGCAATCTGGATTGCCATGACACAGCTCCCCCTGCAAAAGTAAGTACAAAACCTGATGTAGATTTCCTTGTATCAATATCTCTGGCCATATCTGCATCTGTGTAACCCACTAGCATAGGTGGTCCACCTCCAAAGCTTAAACAAACCTTAGAGCTTCCTCTGAGATATCTCAATATCCACTTCACTGCTGCCTAGTGCTCTTTGCTTGGATTTGCAAGAAATCTGCTAGTAACACCCACTGCATATGCGATGTCCGGCCTCGTACATACCATTGCATACATTAAACTTCCAACTACTGAAGCATAAGGAACCTTTTGCATTTTCTCCTCCTTATCACTTGACGGACTCTGTTCTGAGCACAACTTGAAGTGACCTGAAAGAGGAGAACCAACTGGTTTTGCATTACTCATATTAATCCTTTCTAATACCTTCTCGATATACTTCTCCTGTGACAATAAAATCTTCTTGTTTTTCCTGTCACGAGAAATCTGCATGCCCAGTATTTGCTTTGCTGGCCCCATGTCCTTCATTGCAAAGGACTCACTCAATTCCTTCTTCAACCAGTCAATTGTATATATATCTTTCCTAAGGATAAGCATATCATCAACATAAAGTAAGAGAATAATAAAATCCTCACCAAACCGTTTGATGTACACACAATGATCTGAAGCCATTCTTTTGTATTCATTTTCAATCATAAATGAATCAAACTTTCTGTACCACTATCTTGGAGCTTGGTTCAATCCATACAAACTCTTTCCTAACTTCCAGACAAAATTTTCTTTACCTTTGACTTTGAAACCTTCCGGTTGCTCCATATAAATTTCCTCCTCCAAATCACCATGAAGGAAAGCTGTCTTCACATCTAACTGCTCCACCTCCAAGTCCTGGCTAGCAACAATACCTAGAGCAACACGAATAGAAGACATTTTAACAACAAGAGAAAAAATCTCTTCAAAGTCAATACCTTTCTTTTGACCAAAGCCTTTCACAACCAATCTGGCTTTGTACTTTGGTTGAGAACAATATTCTTGAGTCTTCAACCTGAAAACCCACTTGTTCTTCAAGGCCTTCATTCCTTGTGGAAGTTACACCAAATCATATGTATGATTCTTCTGTAGAGCATCCATCTCTTCCTGCATAGCAACTAGCCACATTTTTTTCTGCTCACTTTTAATTGATTCCTAGTAACTCTCTGGTTCACCTGCATCAGTAAGCATCACATACTCATCTACAGAGTATCTTCTGGAAGGTTGACGTTGTCTAGAAGATCTTCTCAACTGAGGTTCTATGGGAAGCTGCTCCTCAACTTCTTTTTGCTCAGCATGTCCTGCAAGTAGATTAACATCTGGTTCTACACCATCTTCCTGCATATCTCCCCCATCACCCTGATATACTGGAGGAATAATTGGGTCAAAATCTGCTAATCCTTCTACAGAAGTCTTGGTTGGTGCCTCTTTCTTCAAATCCTCAAGGGTTTGATCCTCAAAGAAGACCACATCTCTGCTTCTAAACACCTTCTGCTTTTCTGGATCCCAAAGCCTGTAACCAAATTGATCATGTGAGTAGCCAAGAAAAATATATTCTTTTGTCTTACCATCTAGCTTGGACCTTTCATTGTCTGGAACATGTGCAAATGCACGACAACCAAACACTCTCAAATGCCTATAGGAAACATCTTTTTCTGACCATACATGCTCTACAACATCAGTATCTAGGGCTTTACAAGGAGATAAGTTGATCACATCAGCTGTAGTCCTTAAAGCCTCATCCCAAAACCTTTTGGGTAGCTTTGTCTGTGAAAGCATATATCTGATTTTTTCCATGATGGTGCGGTTCATCCTCTCTGCAATTGCATTATGCTGAGGTATACCAGGAACTGTCATCTCATGTCAAATGTCATATGACCTGCAATAATCATCAAACAATCCTATATACTCACCACCATTATCTGATTTTATGCATTTCAATTATCTTTCTGTCTCCCTTTCAACTCTGGCATGAAACTCTTTGAAGACACCAATAACTTGATCTTTGGTCTTCAAAGCATAAGCTCAAAATTTCCTGGAAAAGTCATCTATAAAAGTAACAAAATAAATTGCACCATTGATGCTAGGAACTTTAGTAGAACCACTAGGAGTTTTTGTCCTCAAAGGACCACATATATCTATATAAACACGGTCCAAGGCATGTATTTTTTTAGACAAAGCAGGACTAGCAAATTAAACTCTATGTTGTTTACCAGCTAAACAATCAATACAAGGGTTCAGACGTGTACCTCTGAGGTCAGGCAATACCTCTCTCTTGGAAAGAGCTTGCAGTCCCTTCTCGCTCATGTGTCCCAATCGCCTATGCCACAACTCCATGATGAAATCTTTCTCTGTAGCATTCAGTTGTTCACCATAAGCTTTGGCCTGCAACCTGTATAAAGGATGATATTTCTTTCCACTAGCTATAATAAGAGAATCCTTACTAAGCTTTCATTGCCCTTTGTGAAACTTGCTATCATAGTCTTCATCATCTAATCTTTCAACTGAGATTAAATTCAGCCTCAAGTCAACCATATGTCTCACATCCTTAAGCACCAACTTGCACCCAAGGTTGGTCTTTATGTGGATGTCACCCATGGCATGATGTCTGCTATGCCATGGTTGCCCATCTTGACAACACCAAAATTTCCAGACCTATAGGTAGCAAAGAACTCCCTCCGTGGTGTAGCATGATAAGAAGCTCCTGTGTCAATTATCCACTCGAAATCCTGACACATAGAAGAAAAAATATTATCAGAAGGGGACAAATTCAAATAATCACCAACCTACACTGTAGCTGTGGTATTCTCTTTTGATTCTGTAGACTCCACTTCTTTTCCCTTTTTCTTTCTCTTCTTAGGTTGCTTACATTAATTCTTATAATGTCCTTTCTCACCACAATTATAGCAAATAATATCTTTCTTTGATCTTGACTTACTTCTACCTATGCGTGAACTACTTCTATCTTTAGACCTTGACCTTCCTCTGTTCTCTGAGATAAGTGTCTGTGAATCAATCTGAGATACTAATGAGTTCTTTCTTCTCAACTCCTCATTCAACAAACTGCTTGTTACTTGACTCATGGTAACAATACCATCTGGCGCAGAATTACTAAGGGAAACAACTAGTGTCTCCCAACTTTCTGGTAATGAACGGAGAAGTAACAATGACTGTAACTCATCATCAAGAGACATTTTCATAGAAGATAACTGGTTAGTAATACTCTGCATTTCATTCAAATGCTCAGCAATAGAAGCACCCTCTTTATATTTCAGGTTCATAAGTTTTCTGATCAAAAAAGCTTTGTTTCCAATTATTTTTCTTTCATAGAGACCTTCCAACTTTTTCCAAAGAGAATATGCAGAACTTTCAGTAGAAACATGGTGAAAGACACTATCATCGAGCCACTATCGAATAAACTCAATCGTTTTTCGATCTAATCTCTTCCACTCATCATTTGTCATAGTTATGGGTTTTTCACTATCCCCTTGCAAAGGTCCATACAAATCTTTACAATACAAGAGATCTTCCACTCTTAGTTTCCATATCATCCAATTGTTTCCGTTCAAACTAATCATGCGAGAAACACTACTAGCTTCCATGTTCAAACACAAAAATTAAATCACCAAAATCTTGCTCTGATACCAGTTGATGGGATAAAAAAGAGATAACAAACAAGGAAGAACTTTTGTATATGAATAATATTAGTGGTCCATAACACACAACGGAATTAAATGGAAATCACAATCAAATAGAATACTAAGATTTACGTGGAAAACCCCTTCAACGTGAAGGGTAAAAACCACAGGGTAAATCAGAGAAAATCCACTATAGAAATAATAAATGTACAATTCTCGAATCTCTTGCCCAAAACCCAAGCAACAATCACAAGAGAATAACTGGGATATAAGGATCACGTCACTATGCACAATATCTAAAACCTCCCCAAGCAATCACAGTAAAAATTTACTATAGATCTGATCTAACCTGAGATGAGAAACTGTTTGGATGAATGAGAACAATTTCTACGTTTTCCTTATCTTCTTTCCTTTCTTTTTCTCTTGTTTTTTTGCCCTTTTTTCCTTTCTTTGAATCCTCTTTGTTGCTGCGAAGTTTCTGCTCTTTGCTACAGTTTTCTCCTCTAATTTTCGTGGCCACCATTAGCCCCTATTTAAACTAGAGTTTAGATTAAGATAGAATTTAGGAGGAAAGAAATAGGCTATGGGTTGATAAAACTCATATGGACTGAATTTGTACTGTCAGCCCAACACTCAGTTGGGCCAACTCCTTTTCTCACTACCTCTGATCCCAAAAACAAGACTCGGTTGCTCTTTCATCATATCTCACTTTTCTCCTTATTCAGATCTTTCCAACCACATTAGCCGAAGTAGAAGGAATTGATTCTTCACTTTCAAACTAAATAACTTAGTCAGACAGAAAATAACTCGGTGACTGGTTCACATAAGGCAGAAAGGGCAGGATCGTTTATAAGTTCATAAAAACACACCTCCCCTTTACTTTCTTTACTATCAATTTGCTTCAACTCCGGACTCTCCTGACCCCTATTAAGTAAGTTGGAAACAAGAATAGGAGATTCTCCACGTCCACGACACCGAGCCGGTTCCACTTAACCGAGTAAGTCAGATATTCTTTCCCGACCGCGATCTATACATTCCTTCATGCTTCGTTGTTTGTTTGCTGGTCCCGTTGCTGACTTAGCGCTAACTGCCTACTTTCGAACTCCATTGTCTTCATCTTCGGAATTCTTTGAATCTTTGACTTGCGCTTATGGAGTGTAGTAGGCTACGTTAATTGAGGTCTTACTGTGAGCATGGCCTTTATCAAGGAACGATAGCATTGCCAAGATTAAAAACAAGCAGATCTCGCCCAGTAGTGCTCAAAGAGCTTACGAGTCCAGGTTGAACAAGTAATCATAACATTCTTACAAATTGATTATTCCTAACGCGTTTCACTTCCTTACGTGAGTTCCTTGTTGTGAATAAAGAGCAAGAAAGGCAACAAGCCAAATGAGCAAAAACAAGTCACGATGGTGCTAGGCCTATCTTCTATTCAATAGGAAAGGGTGCCTCTTCATTTATGGTCTAGTATAGAGTTCGACTGCCTCTGTCCTATTTGATAGTCTAGTGTTGGATTCGATCGCCTCTGTCCTTCCAGCAAGTCTAGTGTGAGGATGCCTAGCTAAGTGATTAATGTTCAGTGCCCCGATATGATATTCTTCTGAGTGATTAATGTTTAGTGCCCCGATGTGATATTCTTGGACTATTCCAGGGTGCAGCTATGAGTTCGTGCAGTAAGCACGCTGTCATAGGTGGAGCAGAACCAGTATCAACTATGATGCTACATAGCATCGGACCTACTACTAATCAGTGGGCTAAAGGAGAAGAGGCCTAGGAAGAGAGAACAGGCAAGTGAGCCAGAACTCCGTTAGCAAGTGTTATTATAGCATTTGTGAGTTCTCGTATCATATAGAAATCAACGTAATATTAGTCACTTCCATACTATGTGCAAGAAAGTAATAATGGAGTTGTTCCGTTGCGAGAGTGCATCTAGGAGTAGGTCTATGTTTTCAGGCGTCAATGAACTATCACTGCTTTTCGGGCGTGTAACTTGCCATTATCTAAGTTCACTCTGATACTTAAAAACAAAGCCTTAGCAGAAGCCTAAGCGCATGAGTGAGTTTTTGGCAGGGCACTATCCTCTATTCTTCAGTTAAGTGAGTTCAGCAAATAAGCAATAAAGATGCTAACGGGAATTCTTTTCAAATAATTCTTCATCAAGAGTTAAATCAACAAACAACTACTATGCTAAGCAAGACAGACGTTGTTAAGTGCGCCAGTGAGTTACTATTGTAACGATAGCTTGAAGAGTGAGTACAAATTTTGTTTTTTTGTCAGTGACAATTCAATAAAAGTCTCAGCAGATAACAAAAACAGAAGTAAAGTACTAGAGTTTATGCCTAACTACCTCTACTCTATTTGTTCAACAAGTCAGGAGTGAGTTTCATTTCAGGCCTATTCCTATTAGTCATGGGAGGTATGTTAGATTACTCAATTATAAACTGTGGTGCACTCAATTCTTAAAGCAGTGGACGAAAGAAAAGAATGTTGCTATGAGCCTCTAACGTACAACCAACATTATACTAAGCTTGTTTGTAGCGGTATCAAGGTTAAGTAGGCCATCAATCACAATCAGATTCAAAAGATAGGGAAGCAGTTGTGCTTACGGAAGTCATTCTCAAGTCAATTGCGTTGATTCTAGCGTTAGCGAGCTACGTTATGCTTATGTGAGTTTTAAGCAGAGTTTTGAATAACCTTCTATTTCTATCTCTTAAGAGAATACTATCTCTTGTTTAGGAGAACACTATCTAATTATCGAGAAGGCTAGATATCTTATTTTATTGTTCTATTGCTTGTTCTTGTTTTTGTCAATAAATGGTGAATGATGCTAATAGGACTTTAAAAGAGAGCTCTATAGGTATCCCCGCGAGGGCATAGATATAATCATAGTCAGCAGCACCCAACTTTCAACCGTACTCTACCACAACTCGATAAAACCAAGAATGAAACTCCGCTACACTTGAACATAAGGATATATAAACTCTACGAAACGACCTTCCTTTAGTAAAGAATTGTGCATATTCTAGCGTATGCTCAAGCCCTTGCTTATTTTCTTGTTTCCTTGTTTAGTTGCTTTTTTGTTTCTGGGTGCTTGTTGAGTTCGAATAAAAAGTAAGTTGAGACTATATTCAGTAAAGAGAGTAAGCAGTCAGGTTTCAACAAGCAGATGAGATTACTAACTTCCCATATTGTGCGATCAAGTAAATAGGCAACGACAATAAGATAGTTTATAGAGTGGTTGTTAATATCTTCTATAAGTGGAACGCTAGATTCAATTCAATAAGTGAGTTTGCATCCTTCCTAGTGTTAGGCAGGCAGCCCATTACTCAGCCCATATGAGCTTTAGTAGCTCATAGTCCGCTCCCCTTTTAACCAAAACCATAACATTAATTAGGGGGCTAATAGTTGCTGTAAAAAGAATATCAAAACTATAGCAAAAAAGGACAAATTTTTAGCAACAATAAGGTGATTCAGAAAGAGGAGAAAATAGCAAAAAAAAAAACAAGAGAAAAAGAAAGAGAAAAAATAAGAAAAATATAGAAACTGTTCTTATTCATCCAAATAGTTTTCTCATCTCAGGTTAGATCATATCTACAATGAATTTTTACTGTGATTTTTTTGGGAGGTTTTGGATATTGTGCACACTGACGTGATCCTTGTATCTCAATTATTCTCTTGTGATTATTGCTTGGGTTTTGGACAAGATACTTTGAGAATTGTACATTCATTATTCCTATAGTAGATTTTCTCTAGTTTGTCTTGTGATTTTTACCATTCATGTTGAAGGGGTTTTCTACGTAAATCTTGGTGTTCTATTTAATTATGATTTCTGTTTAATTCTGTTGTGTGTTACGACCTGCTAATATTTGTTTATATACAAAAGTTCTTCTTTGTGTTTGTTATTATTTTTATCTTATCAACTGGTATCAGAACAAGGTTTTGACGATTTAATTTTTATGTTTGAACATGGAGGCCGGTAATATTTCTCGCATAATTAGCTTAAACGAAAACAATTGGATGATATGAAAACCAAGAATGGAATATCTCTTGTATTGTAAAGATTTATATGGACCTTTGCAAGGGGATAGTGCAAAACCCACAACTATTACAGATGATGAGTAAAAGAGGTTAGATCAAAAAACGATTGGGTTTATTCGACAATGGCTCGATGTTAATATCTTTCACCATGTTTCTACTGAAAGTTCTGCATATTCTCTTTGGAAAAAAATTAGAAGGTCTCTATGAAAGAAAAACAACTAGCAACAAAGCTTTTTTGATAAAAAACTTGTGAACCTGAAATATAAAGAGGGTGCTTATATTGCTGAGCATCTGAATAAAATGTAGAGTATTACTAGCCAGTTATCTTCTATGAAAATGTCTCTCGATGATGAGTATGTGATACTTACTGACGTAGGTGAACCAGAGAGTTACCAAGAAGCAGTTGAAAGTGAACAGAAAAAATGGTTAGTTATTATGCTAGAAGAGATGGATGCTCTGTAGAAGAACCACACATATGATTTGGTGCAACTACCACAGGGAATGAAGGCCTTGAAGAATAAGTAGGCTTTTAGGTTGAAGATTCAAATTCTCAACCAAAGTACAAAGCCAAATTAGTTGTGAAAGGCTTTGGTCAAAAGAAAGGCATTGACTTTGAAGAGATTTTTTCTTTTGTTGTTAAATTATCTTCTATTCTTGTTGCTCTTAGTATTATTACTAGCCAGGACTTGGAGGTTGAGTAGTTATATGTGAAGACAGCTTTCATTCATAGTGATTTGGAGAAGAAAATTTATATGGAGCAACCAGAAGGTTTCAAAGTCAAAGGTAAAGAAAATTTTGTCTGCAAGTTGAAAAAGAGTTTGTATGGGTTGAAGCAAGCTCCAAGACAGTGGTATAGAAAGTTTGATTCATTTATGACTGAAAATGGATATAAAAGAATGACTTCAGATCATTGTGTGTACATCAAATGATTTGGTGAGGATTTTATTATTCTCTTACTTTATATTAGTGATATGCTTATCCTTGGGAAAGATATGTATACAATTGATAGGTTGAAGAAAAAACTGAGTGAGTCCTTTACAATGAAGGACATGGGGCCAGCAAAGCAAATAATAGGCATGCAGATTTCTCGTGATAGGAAAACCAGGAAGATTTAGTTGTCACAGGAGAAATACATCGAGAAAGTATTAGAAAGGCTCAGTATAAGCAATACAAAGTCAGTTGGTTCTCCTCTTTCAGGTCACTTCAAGTTATGCTCAGAACGAAGTCTGTCAAGTGATGAGGAGAAGAAGAAAATGCAAAAGGTTCCTTATACTTCAGTAGTTAAAAGTTTAATGTATGCAATGGTATGTACGAGGCTAGACATCGTATATGCAGTGGGTGTTACTAGCAAATTTCTTGTAAATCCAGACAAAGAGCACTAAGCAGTAGTAAAGTGGATCTTGAGATATCTCAGAGAAAGCTCTAAGGTTTGTTTAAGCTTTGGAGGTGGACCACTTGTGCTAACGGGTTACATAGATGCAAATATAGCTAGAGATATTGATACGAGAAAATCCACATTAGGTTTTATACTTACTTTTGCAGGGGAAGCTATGTCATGGCAATCTAGATTACAAAGGTGTATTGCTCTCTCTACCACATAGGTAGAATATATTGCTACTATAGAGGTTTGCAAAAAATTATTATGAATAAAAAAATTCTTACAAGAATTAGGGTTGAAACAAGAAAACTATATAGTATATTATGAGAGCCAGAGTGCCATCCATTTGTGTAAAAACCTAACTTTTTATTCCAAGTCAAAGCATATAGATGTCAGATATCATTAGATTCAAAATATACTTGAAGAGTAGTTGCAACTTCAGAAAATTCATACAAATGATAATGGAGCAGACATATTAACAAAGACCTTACCGAAAAAAAGGTAGAAGATGTGCTAACAATTGGTTGACATGGCTTCACAATAAGGAGTCATGGGACAACCTCCCTTTTGGGCTAAAGGGGGAGGTTGTTGGGTAGGCAGCCTATTATTCAGCCCATATGGGCTTTAGTAGCCCACAGCCCACTCCCCTTTTAACCAAAACCCTAACAATAATTAGGAGGCTAATGGTGGCTGCGAAAAGAAGATCAAAACTATAGCAAAAATGGTAGATTTTTGGCAACAGCAAGGTGATTCAGAAAGAGGAGAAAAGGGCAGAAAAACAAAAGAAAAAAAGGGAAGAAGTCAAGGAAAATGCAGAAATTATTCTCATTCATCCAAACAGTTTTCTCATCTCAAGTTAGATCAAATCTATAATAATTTTTTACTATGATTGCTTGGGGAGGTTTTGGATATTGTACACAATCACGTGATCCTTATATCCCAGTTATTCTCTTATAATTATTACTTAGGTTTTGGTAAGAGACTTTGAGAATTGTATATTCATTATTCCTATAGTAGATTTTCTCTGGTTTGCCCTGTGGTTTTTACCCTTCACGTTGAAGGGATTTTCCACATAAATCTTGGTATTCTATTTGATTATGATTTCTATTTAATTCTACTGTGTATTACGGTCGACTAGTATTTATTCATATACAAAAATTCTTCCTTGTTATTGTTTTAATCCCATCACCTAGGCCTGACACCTACTGAGAAGACAAAAGTAAACAAGTCCATTTTCAAGCAAAAGTGAAGCTTAAAGGAAGCAATGAGAATGAGAGAAAGAGTCACATTTATTGAGAGTGAGGGTTGCCTATATTTATATCATATGCGAACAAGCAAGGGAAGAAGGATTATTTATCAGAGCTTCTGAGCCTATCATCAATGCTCTCTTCCTAATACCTGACTTATTGAGCCTATCATTAATGCTCTCTTCCTAATACCTAACTTATTGAGCCTATCATCAGCGCTCTCTTCCTAATACCTAACGTATTGCGCTGAACCCGACCCAACACCTTTCATCTAATAATTCTAATATGGGCACACTCTGGTTATAGAATAGAATCCATTTATTTCCCTTCACTGACCTAAGCTAAGCTAAGGGATAGTAGCCGTCGATATTCATTTAACTGATAGAAGTTAAGATTTTTTTTTTATAAACAGTTAAGATTTCCCCAACTACATGAGGAAATCTCGTAGCTCTGTTAAGGAAATCAAGAACTTCTTTCAGTCTACAATCAAAATAGTTTACTCTAATGGTGGCGATGAATATCAAGCCCTCACATCTTATCTCTTAGCTTGTGCCATATAAGACCTTAAGTCACCCTCACATACTCCTTAACTAGTTAGTTCTACTGAATGTCAACATCGACATATAGTTGAAACTAATCTTACACTCCTCCATCAAGCCTCCATGTCAACTACCTTTTTGTCTGTAGCCTTTTAAACTATCGTCTACCTCATCAATCGTATGCTCACTCTAATCCTTTGGCACCAGTCACCATTTGAAAAACTATTTCACAAATCCTCAAACCTTCAAAAACTCAAAGTATTTAGCTGTTTATGTTATCCATAGCTATGTCCCTATGCCTCGCATAAGATAACATTAATATCTAAGCCTTGCATTTTCATTGAATATTCTCTTGAACATAATGCCTTTTGATGCTATGAACCCCACACTCAAAAAATCTTTATATCACGTCATGTTACTTTTGTGGAGTTTATTTTTCCGTTTCAAAATCCTAAGTCTCCTACTGTGCGCTCTACTCCAACAAATATACATCATTAGAGTACACCACCGATCCCGTCAAATGAGTCTCCCACAACACCATCTAGTCCTTCTCCTCAGGATCCATACTCTCTTGTTCCCTCGGTTCAACAGCTCCTCACCCCCTCCATTGCTTCTCTCCCTTCTTCACAAGATTCCCCTACTACTGAAGTAATGCCCCCGGAAACACAACCACTTCCTTTATCCTCTTCTGGCACCAGTGACACTAATGTACCTCCAACTCATGTCAGTACATCTCCACTACTCATATCTACATCACAACCTATAGCCCCTGGACATATAATGATAACATGCTCCAAAAGTGGTATCTTTAAACCATGACAAGTCCTTGATCTATATGCTATCAAAAAATCCTCGTCAGAGACCAATGAACCTACCATAATTACTCATGCCCAAAAATCTCCACACTAGCGTAAAGCCATGTGTGACGAATATGATGCTCTCCTCTATAATTTTACATGGACCCTTATACCCTCTCATCCCACACAAAATATCATCGGGTGTAAGTGGATTTTTTGAATTAAGCAGAACCCAAATGGATCCGTCACTATATATAAAGCACGTCTAGTGGCCAAAGGGTTTCATCAACGTCCTAGTGTTGACTTCACAGAGACATTTAGTCATGTTGTTAAACCCATAATAATCAAACTTATTCTGAGTTTGACCATCTTAAAAGACTGGTATTTACAATAACTCGATGTTAACAATGCCTTTTTATAAGGGACTCTAACTAAAGATATCTTCATGTAGCAACCTCCTAGCTTCATCCACCCTCAGTATCCAAGGTATGTTTGTAAACTACAAAAAACTATTTATAGACTTTGTCAAGCTCCAAGAGCCTGGTACATTGAACTTGGCTCGTTTTTGACATCCACTGGCTTCATTAACTCTAAGTCTGATATCTCACTATTTCTCCGTCACTAAAGTGGTAATACAATATATCTTCTAGTATATGTAGATGATATTATTGTCATGGGTAACAATCATCTAGAAATCAAGGTATTCCTCAAGCATTTGGCAAATCATTTTTTCCTTAAAGATCTAGGAACCTTGAACTACTTTTTAGGAGTAGAAGTAACATACACATCTTCAGAACTTTTCCTATCACAAAAAAAGTATATTCAAGATCTGTTATCAAAGACGAATATGCAGGATACTAAAGCGGTTATAACTCCTCTGTCTACTAGCGAGTCACTCAAACTACATGATGGAAGTCTTGCTACAGACCCAACTCAATACTGCCAAGTACTTAGCTCCTTACAGTACTTATCTCTCACCCGTCCAGATATCTCATTTGCGATAAATAAATTATCACAATTCATGCATCGGTCATCTACTATGCATTGATCTACAGTTAAATGAATCTTACGATATCTTCATGGGACCATCAATCATGGTCTCTTTCTCTAGAAACACTCCCTCATTCATCTCCATGCCTTTATTGATGCTGATTGGATAAAAAATTTTGATGATAGAACATCCATGTCGGGGTATATTATCTTCCTTAAAGCTTATCCAGTCAGTTGGTATTCTAAAAAGCAAAGGACAATTGCACGATCTACAATTGAAGCTGAATACCGTGTCATTGCAACCGCTGCTATAAAGCTAAATTGGGTAATGAATCTACTCAAGGAACTCAATATCAACTCTACCTCTACTCTTATAATATATTGTGACAATGTCAGAGCCACTTACCTATGCACCAATCCAGTATTCCACTAACGCATGAAACACATCGCTATCGACTTTCACTTTGTGTGAGAACAAGTTGTCAGACATCAACTACGTGTTTCTCATGTACATATAGTTGATCAACTAGCAGACTCACTCACGAAGCCTCTCGCTCACAAACCATTTTCATCACATCGGTCCAAGATCGGCATCCTTGACAGGAGCACCATCTTGCGAGGGTATGATAGAAGTTAAGATTTCTCTTGATAAATAGTTAAGATTTCCCCAACTACATGAGAAAATCTCGTAGCTCTGTTAAGGAAATCTTCATCTTAATGTGTATAAATAGGGAGCACCACCACCATATCAAACATAATATTCTTCATTCTTTACTAACAAGTATAGTTAGAGTAAGCAGTCAGTAGGTTTGTTACAAGATTATATAATAAGGTGGTGCACTAAATTGAAATTCATGAGTTGCGCAAGATGGAATGATTCATGGCTAACTTAGAAATGGAGATAGATAAAGATCTGAATTTAGCCTAAACTCTCCTTGTTGCATACTTTGGCACTGATCATAATCCTTCTTTAGCTGGAACTACACGAAAAACGAGTCACTGTGGACCTTGAACTGAAGCGGAAGGAGACTCATCGACAACACTTGCTCGCACTGCGAACAGTTATATTCGTTCCGTTGAGCAATAAGAGAAGGGTTTTCTATCAAACTGGTAATTATTGAATCAGAGGTGTTGTTGTAGACTTTACTTTAGCCTTAAGTGCTTCGGTGGATATTCATTCTTAAAGATATTATCTCTACTTTAAATCTCTTGATAACAGATAGGATTTTCTTAACTGCATGAGAAAATCTCGATGATCAGTTGAGGGAAATCCTCTCTCCACTTAGCACTCGCACCCAAATAAACACTTTCACATTCTATAGCAGATATAAGATATTTATTGCCTTAAGTGCAATAGAACTCTATCCCTTTAAAGAGTCATTTAGTGTAGATAGGTATATTACTAGTAATTATAGTAAAACACTCTCTAAACACACACACAACATACATATTGAACACAGCTAGGCACCCCTCCCCTCACGTTCATTACCGCAACAGAACAAGTAGACTTAAATCGCATAGCTTTTGATCAAGACTCTCCGCATTCATTGCTTTAAGAATCCATATCAGCACTTTGAAGGATAGACTCAAGTACTATAATTCTTTCCCTTGTGTAACTCCCAATGATGAAGTAACTCGCTAAGTGAGTGGTGGTAACATGTGGATTTTCTAGTGTGTTGTTCCAAGTTTCTATTCTCTAAGTGGAGAGCACTCTCTTATTTTCTTTTGAAGTCTATTTTACTAACACGTGTTTTTAGTCTGTTATGCTAATCGGAGCTTTTGGGGTGCCTATTTGGTTAAGTCTATTTTATTCTGGTGCCTAGCTAAGTACTGTGTTATGGGTGCACTAAGTACCTTTCAAGTTTATTAAAGGGCTCTTTCCTTGTAGTTTCCTTCCCTATGGTCTTGAGCGACGGGTGCATTAGTTGACTCTTGGCTTGGGGGTGACGATATTCTATGTTCAAGCTTCAAGTAAGTAGTGAGGTGTGAGGTTCTGTTCTAAATTCTTTCCTTTAGGGTAGAGCAAGTATCTTTATGTACTTCTAGATGTCAGATGTGCACTTCTCAAAATAAGCAATGCGACTTCTTTACTCTAGCCTATATGGTTGGATAGCTATATTCTCCTCTTTTTTAGAGTTTGGAGGAACAAAAGCAAACATGTGGAACTCGCAACAAGCTAACCTTAGCAACATCGTTAGAAACAAATGGAAAACTATGAACTAGGGCGCACACTCATGTACAACGGAACATGTGGAACTCGCTTATGCTGAAATAAGGACGAATTGGCTTCTTTTCTTTAACTATACCGAAGAAATATGCTTAGTTCTAATGTTTATCAGGGTATAAACAACTTATAGGAGTCTTAGGGTACAAACAACTTATAGGAGTCTTAGGGTACAAACAACTTATAGGAGTTGAGAGTTAGGTTATTATGAAGACAAATTGATTGCTAGCTTTAGTAAGGTAGTAAGCGAAAAAGTGGGCTCTCCCTTAACGAAAAGGTTGGCTCTCCCTCATAGTAATAAGTTCCAATCACGGGCTGGGCCGTGTGCTCTCTCTCTCTCTCTCTCTCTCTCTTTTGGTTCAAAGCTCTTTTCACGCAATGACAGAGAAGTGGGAGACAGAGCTTGAGGAAGAAGAGGTAGGCGGTAACAAGAAGGTAGTCTATCCAATCTGGCGTTCTAGGCTTAAAGCTCAATCCAGTAAACCTACCTTGATGTTTCATATACATAGTATTCTTTCTGGGACGAGTCGGCGAATCATGTAGTTCTCTTGCTCCTTACCATAGTTTGAATAAGTATGATATATCCCCATTCAATTGAGAAAGAGTAGTTGGTTAAATAGACCTTTTCTCTTACTCTTTGAGACAATGGAATCAAACTCTGGGATCCACTAGTTCTTTGACTGGATCAACGTATGATCTGCTTTCGGCTCTGCTCCCGTCTTAGTTCTCTTGCTGGGAACTTTGTCGATGAAGCAAAAGGGCCAATTATAAGCAATTGTTGCTACGTTTTTGTACTCGACTGCTATAATACATATGAGGACCTGGAAAGAAAGAGAAGGTATGATAAAGGTGGGAAGCGCCTGGAAAGATAGAGAAGGTGTATGATAAAGATGGGAAGGACCTGGAAAGATAGAGAAGGTATTCTGTCAGTGGAAAAACTCTATCAATGTCCTTAGTTCGTCATCAAGAATTAGAAAAATTGTTTAACCCTAGCTATTCTCCATAAGACACAACTCGCATCTTATGCTTTGTACCTGTTCCTTATTCTAATCCATCTATAAAGCTCTGTTAGATTATGTGACCCGTTATATCAGATAAGATATATGATATAACTAATTGGATTCTGATATCAGTATCGGCCAATAAAAAAGTTCATATTTTGATAGGATACCTTAGGGGATGCCCTTGATGGAAGAAACTCCCATAATAATTAATCATAGACCCTCTGCTCTCACCTATAAATAGACAAGACCGCAGAGGACTTAAAGGGACAGTGACAGAAGCAACACAGAAGCATCTAAAAGTTGCGTAAAGATTAGCAACACAGATGTATCAAAGGGTTGCATAAAAGAAAATGTTTCACAGACATCGATTGAGAGATTACAACCTTCCTCTCAATCTCCCTGAGCCATTAATTAAAGTAGTCCTGTGAAAGGATAGGAAGAGAGGAGGAGTCTAGTTCTCCTTTGCAAATTGATAAAGGCATTGGATCTAAAGGAAGGTATTCATATCTTTCCCCTTTCTTTGCGGATGGCATCAAAAAGGTACACATCGTAAAAACAAATCTATTGTTGTTTGATTTCGATCCTAGAATTAAAGTTTTCTGCATCATAGAAGCATGATTAAAGACTTTTTTTATGCTTACAATTGGTGTCAGAGCCAGGTTCTTGAAATCAAAACTTTAGATCTATTGTTTTTCTGATTTACGATGTTTAGATGATCGAAATTCTGTTAAATCTGTATTCCTATCGATTTTGGTTTATTATCGTGGTTTATCGTCTGTTTATCGGCGATATTAAGGAAACAACACGGTCTGCTGACCTCGCTGCATATGGCCGTAAGGGCCGTCGGCGACTGTACGGTAGCAGCCATAGGGTTGCAGATCGATCGCATGAGGGCGGCAACCCCGCGCGGGCACAATCGCACCCAGGCGACGCTTGCACAAGCAGCGGCTATGCACGCGGGCGCGACCGCACCCAAGCGGCGCTCGTGCGGGCACAACCGCAACGAGGCGACAGCCACGCACAGGCATGGCCACACTGGCGGCAAGCTCGCACGGGTAGATACTATGCCCACCCACGGCAGCGGGCAGCCAAGCAACTTCGCAGCGCGCGCGCAAGCATACTTTCACGTCAAGTAGTAGAGACCGAGCCCACCCACGAGCGATGAGGTCACCACCAGCAGAGGCAACAACGGCGTTGAACAACAACTTTTGGCAAACTTACAGTTTTGCCATTAGGGATTTAAAATATGAAAAATTACAGTTTTACCATTTCACAAAAATTATAGTTTTGCCATTAGGATTTTAAAAATATGAATATTTCAGTTTTGCCATTAAGCAAAAATTATAGTTTTGTCATTAAGCAAAAATTACAGTTTTGCTATTAGGGTCTTATAAATACTTTTAATATTTTGACAGTTCTATCCTTAACAAATATGATAATTCCAATTTATGTTCTGTCATCATATTTATAGTTTTACCCTTAAAAGGATTAAATTTAATTTTTGATCAAATTTAGAAAGGATTAAATTTTGATCAATTTTTTATTTTGATCGAATTATTTAATTAGGCTAATATCAAGCTCGATTCTGGGTTTGCCCAAATTAAATAAAATTGATTAGTTTAATTTGATATTTTATATATTTAAAAAAATTATAAATTATTGTTCCTTTTATATTTTTCTCATATGATTTATTGATTACATGTGGTAAATTAAAATCCAATTATTGTTTTTGGATCTTCCTTTAGTTACTCACATGTATATATTTGAAATTGTGAAATCATAGTTATCTTTCACATAAAGACTTTTCATGATTTATGTGTTATCATGATTATAATTATCATATGAGTTTTTCGTTATGCTGATCAATATATATGAATTATTGATTGCAAGTTGTAAATAATATCCAATTATTGTTCTTGGATATTTGTTTGATTATTCATATGTATATATTTGAAATTTTGAAATGATAGTTAATTTTCACATAAAGGATTTTCATGATTTATGTGTTATTATGATTATAGTTGTCATATGAATTTTCTTTATGCTCATTAATATTCAATAATCATTATGGTTATTGCTATATTATTGAATTACTTAGCATAAATTGAATTAAAAAAATTTAGTGAATATTATTTGTAATTCAACTTCCTAAGTTTTATCTGACTAGTAACTACCAAAGTGGCCTAGGATAATAAGCTTATGGGATATGAATTACAATAAAAGTCTTGTCATTTATAGGATATTTTAGATTATATTTTATATTTTTATATTGGTCTTACAGCCACCAAAGTGACCTAGATCAATAATTTATAAAATACATTATGGAATTGATCCTAAATGATATTAAAAAAATTTGATAAATATTATTTGTAATTTATTTTCCTAAGTTTTATCTAATCAGTAGCTGCCAAATAGCCTGGGATGATAGGTTTATGGGATATGAATTACAATAAAGTCTTATCATTAATAAGACATTTTAGAATGTATTTTATATTTTTGTATTGGTCTTGTAGTCACCAAAGTGACCTAGACCAATAATTTATAAAATACATTATGGGATTGGTCCTAAATGACATTAAAGAAAAAAATAATATTCACAATGGCACACATAATTAGGAGATTTAGATAATCCCAAAGGAGAATCTATTTTAAATAATTATGTGATGGGGTAGGATGATACTGTTTTGGATATCCTTGCAGTTTAGTGTTCTATACCCAAAGGTATTAATACTATTCCACAAGGATGGTAACAGTCCTCCATAAATGATTATATGTGTGAACAATAGATATGTCAATATTGAAAGTAAAATATTGATGATATCAATAGTTCAACATTCATTATAAAACTCAAAGCATTGATGTTATATTATTATAGTGGTACTTCCTTCATTGTATTTTTATAAATGTCCCTATATTTTCTAGAATAAATGGCTTGAGCATATACAAGTTATATTGAATGAGTGAGACCTTGATCAGATTATTTGAATGGAACACAGACTTATTTATTGAAAGTTCTGTGGAATAAATAATTAAGGTGACTAATCAGGAAAGGTCTGAAAAACTCAATTTGATGATACTTAGACTTTAGTATAATTTACAACTAGTGCATGAGAATATTTAAGGATTAACTTAAATTTTCTGATAAGTCATTAGTTGACACCTCAATGAAAGAAATGACTAAAAATGATAGTATTTGAGGAATTTAAGATTACCTCCTCAATATAATTGACAAAGTTGTAAGCCCAAGACTTAGAATATTTTGAGTTATACTCAAGGGGTGGGTAACAATAAAATAAAGATGAATCATAAGCCACCTAAGTTTATAATTACTATATAAATTCATAAAGGAATTTCTTTATAATAAAGTGTTACTTGTGTAATAATAAAAGTTATACAAAGAAGAATTATAAGATTTGATTTGAAATGAAAAGTTATAAATATAACTTTTATATGGTTCAAATCAAATATTATAGAAATTATTTTTCTAATATTTGGTTGATTAATTTGATGCTTCAATATATGTTACCAATAATAGAGATTTATTTTAATATTTAAAAAGAAAAGGAATAAAAACCAAAGAAGATTAAAATATTCATCATTATAGGGAATCATCTTAAAGTGAAAGCGATAGTAGTTTGTATTTGTCGCCTATGCCTAAGGATGATTCATTTGATGAATCTTGAGGATTCGTGCTATATTCTTATAATTCTAGGAGTTTGGATTCTTTACCTAGAATTTTTAGAATATTGTTTCTCCTTTGATAGTTGTGAACTCAATAAGATTCAATAAAAGTTAACTTTTGGATTATGTATAATGGTCTATACAGAATTAATATGAATCTTGAGTTTACAACGATCCTATAATTAAATATTAAAATAAAATATAAGTTCATAAACTCCTTGAGATTATGCTTACATTTGCGAGTCACTCTATATTTTTCTCATTAAAGAGAGATATTTTATCACCATATAGATAACCTATTGAGATATGATTTTATATATCTAATTTATGTAAAGTCTTAGGCCATTGACACTTTTAAAGTGTACATAAAAGAGGTCGAGAGACAATTTGATAGAGAAGTTAAAATCATCATATCTGATAGCGGTGATGGATTTTATGGTATTCATGATGGATCCAATTATCATTCTAGTTCTTTTACTAGATTCTTGAAAAATCAAGGTATATGTATTCAATATAATTTACCAGATATGTCGTAGTAGAACATAATTGCTGAAAGGTATAATCGTATACTTATAAATGTGATTAGGAGCATGATATATTATTCTTTTTATACCCAAATCAATGTGAGAAGAAGTTGGACAATTATGTATATCTTAAATGAGGTTTCTAGTAAGTAAATTACATGAATTCTTTTGAGTTATGGAATGATAGGAAACCTAACTTAAGATATTTATATATTTAGGATTGTCCTATAGAGATAAGGATCTTCAACTCACATAAAAGAAAATTAAATTTAATAACTATTTTTGAATATTTTATTATTTATTTAGAAAAGTTTAAAAAGGGTATATGTCTTATTGCTCTAATCATAGTACGAGGATGGTTAAATCTGATAATATAAGGTTCCTATAAAATAGTGAATTAGTAGTGTTGAATCTCGGATTTTGATGATGAAGTCAATTGGTGAAATATTTGTTCTAATCTACTTTGTCGAGATAAGTGTGTAGAAACAACTACGATGGGAAGAAAACATAAAGCGATTTACCGAGGTCAAGTCCGTCGGGGGTTCAAGAGTTCATCGAAAGTCCGAGAGATCATCGGAAGTGTTGCCGGAACCATCCAAGATCGAATCAGGGACTTGCTGAAGTTTTTGGAAGTTCATCGCAAAGATCGTCGAAGGTTCACGGAACTTACCGGGAAGATTCGGAAGCTAGTCGAAGACTTGTTGAGCTCGCCATACAATCCGAGAGTATGCTGGGAGTCCACTGGAAGCAATCCGAAGGAAGCATCGAAAGCCTGCTGGAAACTCGCCGTAAAGTTCGTCGGAAGTTGACTTGAAGAGTGTCGGGTCAAATCACTTTGAGTTATGTTTTTAAGTTCGTAGTTTGCACTTGAGTAGAGCAAGGATTTAGAAAAAAATCCTGCCTAAATTCAGTGGGGGCCAACCGGGCCTCTATTGGGCCGAGTTGGGCCTTAAACAGGGCCCATTCAGCCTTGGCTGAATGGGCCAGGCGGTTGAACTGCCCGCCTGGGGCGGTAGCACCGCCCCTATACACAGACACAGGCGGTAGCACCGCCTGGCTGGGACGGTGGCACCACCCCAGTCGCCAGACTAGAGCGGTAGCACCGCCTGGCTGGGGCGGTGGTACCGCCCTTGTGTGTCAGTCAGTAGACTGACACAAGCGGTGGCACCGCCTCTAACACCACCAGAACCGGGAACTCCAATTTGATTTCAAATTTGGAGCCCAAATTTGAATCTACTTTGGATCTATAAATACTCCCCCTTTCTCAGCTGAAAGGGTACCCTTTTAAGAGTTAAAAATCTTGAGTTAAAGTCTTTGATTAGTCTTGAAAAGTTTTGTCTCTTGCTAAGTGTTCACCTCCTCCTTGTTCTTGAGAAATCTTTTAAGAGTGTGAACCTCTTGTAAAGGGTTGTAAAAGGGGTATTTGGTCCTTCCCCTTTAAAGGATTTGCTAGTGGAAGAGCGGAGCCTCATCGTGAAGGCTTCAAGAGTGGATGTAGGCCATTTGACCGAACCACTATACATCATTGTGTTCATGAATGTATGAGTGTTTACATTTTTGAATCATTTCATTACTTAGCTGCAAGTTGTTTAGTTCCTTGCTATTTCTTTTACTCAAGCAATTACTTTCAAGTTCTCTTTCGTCAAATCGAAATCTTCCGACGAACTTATGTTTTTGTAAAATTTCAAAAGTACGATTTTATTCCACTGCACTAATTCACCCCCTCTTAGTGCCTTTTAGATCCTAACAATTGGTATCAGAGCAAGGTTTGCTCTCATATTGGTTTAAAACCCAAGAGAGATGGCCTACTCTGGTATGCAAGAGGGTCATTCCATTACTCGTCCGCCTATGTTTAATGGGTTGGATTATACGTATTGGAAGACTCGTATGAGGATTTTTCTCATTTCTATGGACTTCGAACTTTGGAACATTGTTGAAAATGGCTTTGCAAAAACTTCTCTTCCGATGAGTGAGTGGAATGAGTCAGAAAGGAAGATTTTTGCTCTCAATGCAAAGGCTATGAATGCCTTATTTTGTGTGCTTGATAAGAATGACTTTAATCGGGTTTCTATTTGCGAATCGACATTTAATATTTGGCGCACTCTTGAAATCACTCATGAAGGCACTAGCCGAGTGAAAGAGTTCAAAATCAACATTCTTGTGCATTCTTATGAACTTTTTCGGATGAAACCAAATGAGTCCATTGGAGACATGTACACCCGCTTTACGGATGTCATCAATGGACTTAAAGCTCTTGGTAAAGGTTTTTCTAATTTTGAATTGGTAACTAAAATTTTAAGATCCCTTCCAAAGAGTTGGGATCCAAAGGTTACGGCCATTCAAGAGGCCAAGAATCTTAAAGTATTTCCGCTTGAAGAACTTATTGGGTCTCTAATGACCTACGAGATGACGTGCCATGCTCATGAAGAGCTTGAGAACGCCCTTCCAAAGAACAGGAAGGATATGACACTTAGAACACTAGAAGACCACTTGAAAGGAACATCAAGTGATGAGGACAGTGACAATGACATTACACTTTCAACTCGAAAGTTTAAGAAATTTATAAGAAAGAATAAATTTAAAAATGACACAAAAAAATAAATTTGAACACAAAAAGGACCAAGTTATTTACTACGAATGCAAGAAGCTAGGACACTTTAAGAATGAATGCCCTCAAGCCAAGAAGAAGCAATTCAAGAAGAAAAAAGCTTTGAAGGCCACGTGGGATGATTCAAGTGACTCCGAGATTGAAGAAGCTAGCAATAAAGAGGAGGCCAACTTTGCGCTAATGGCATTAGGAGAAGAGGTCAGTGAGTTATTTAATGAAGAGTTATCTTTCGATGAACTTTCTATCGCTTTTCATGAGTTATTTGATGAATGTAGAACTTTTAGTAAGAAGTTCAATTTGCTTAAGAAAGAGCATGCTTTATTACAAAGTAAGTTCAATAGTCTTTAAACCCCTTCTCTACCCCCATGCTCTAAGTGTGAACACTTAGATGCAACAAAAAGGGAGAACTTGCTACTCAAAGAGACCCTAAACAAGTTTAAGGTCGGTAGCAAGGGCTTGGACATGATCCTTGCTAACAAGGGTCACGTTAGAAATAGAAGTGGAATCGGATTTGTGAGTGGTTCTCACCAAAATCCCACCACCT
Organism: Musa beccarii; assembly: GCA_024322285.1. NCBI lineage: Eukaryota > Viridiplantae > Streptophyta > Magnoliopsida > Zingiberales > Musaceae > Musa > Musa beccarii. Next base: position 26,723,550 of record CM044394.1, on the reverse strand, counting down.
TCATTAAAGGTCCTGCATTGCATGTATCACCCTATTTGAAATATAATTTTTGTGGTAAAATGGGACATGTTGCTTACAAATGTCCATTCAAAAAAATTAGTCCACAAAAATTGATATGGGTTCCTAAAGGAACCATAAACAATTCAATGTTAAATTACAAATTAAGTAGATCAATTTGTAAGGCACCCAAAATCAAATGGGTACCTAAAAACCATCCTCTTTTGTAGACAAACTCACAAGCTAGGAGCAAGAAATGGTATCTTGATAGTGGATGCTCAAGGCACATTGACCGGAGATCCATCTCATTTCTCTATGCTCACTAGCAAAGAAGAAGGGTATATCACCTTCGGAGACAACAACAAGGGTAAAATCATTGGCAAGGGAACCATAGGTAACAAATCAAGTTTTTCAATTGATGATGTGTTGCTAGTTGATGGTTTAAAACATAATCTTTTAAGCATTAGTCAATTATGCGATAAAGGTTATGTTGTTAGATTTGAATCTAATGTTTGCATCATTAAAAAACCAAACAATGACATATCCATGATTGCTTTAAAACAAAATAATGTCTACACCATAAATATTGATGAATTATATAATGAAATGTGTTTTTCGGTTTTGAATGATGATGCTTGGCTTTGGCATAGGAGATTAGGCCATGCAAGTATGAAACTAATTTCTAAGATTTCATCTAAAGAGTTAGTAAGAGGAATCCCAAACATGAAATTCGTTAAGGACAAGGTATGTGATGCATGTCAACTAAAAAAATAAATAAAAACTAGTTTCAAATCAAAAAATCAAATTAGCACCACTAGACCATTGCAATTGATCCATTTGGACTTATTTGGACCAATTGACATCACAAGCCTAGGAGGTAGCAAATATGCCTTTGTAATTGTGGATGACTATAGTAGATACACCTGGACCTATTTCTTGGCTCACAAAAGTGATTGTTTGAAATGTTTCTCTAAATTTTGTAAACTCACTCAAAATGAAAAAGGTTTTATGATTTCATCAATTCGAATTGATCATGGAGGTGAATTTCAAAATCATGACTTTCAAAATTTTTGTGAAATAAACGGATATAATCATAACTTCTCTACTCCAAGAAATCCATAACAAAATGGAGTAGTAGATAGGAAAAATAGAAGTTTACAAGAAATGGCTAGAACCATGTTAAATGAATATAATTTACCAAAATAATTTTGGGCCGAAGTCGTGAATACGGCTTGCTATGTTATGAATAGAGTTCTAGTGAGACCATCCCTATCTAACACTCCATATGAATTATGGAATGATAAAAAACCCAATGTTTCTTATTTTAAAGTTTTTGGTTGTAAATGCTTTATTTTAAATGAAAAGGATGCCTTAGAAAAATTCGATGCAAAATTCAATGAAGGCATATTTCTTAGTTATTCTTCCGTTTCTAAGGCTTTTCGTGTTTTCAACAAAAAAACCTTAGTTATAGAAGAATCTATTCATGTGGTTTTTAATGAAATTTTCAAATTTAAGAAGAAAGATTTTGATGATGATTTTGGTCTTGATAATTTGAATTTGAATGAACCCTCTCCTCAAAATGACAACTTGGATGCATCTTCTTCCCAAACTTCCTTACCCAAGGAATGGAAGTATGTAGATGCTCATCCCAAGGAGTTAATTATAGGAGATGCATCGAAAGGGATTCAAACTCGCTCTTCTTTCAAAGATTTTTGTGCCCATGCCGCTTTTCTTTCTCAAGTTGAACCAAAATGCATTATTGATGCCTTGAAAGATGATTCTTGGGTTATCGCAATGCAAGAAGAATTGAATCAATTTGAGAGGAATGAGGTATAGAAGCTTGTTCCTAGATCTAATGACCACTTAGTTATTGGTACTAAGTGGGTCTTTAGAAACAAGCAAGATGAATACGGTATCATGGTTAGAAACAAGGCTAGACTAGTGGCCAAAGGTTTCAACCAAGAAGAAGGTATCGATTACGAAGAGACCTTTGCTCCGGTGGCAAGATTAGAAGCCATTAGGATGCTCCTTGCCTATGCTAGTGGTAATGATTTCAAATTATTTCAAATGGATGTCAAAAGTGCATTCTTAAATGGTTTTATTTCTGAAAAAGTGTATGTCAAACAACCACCTAGATTTGAAAACTCTCTTTTTCCTAACCATGTGTTTAAGCTAACTAAGGCTCTATATGGTCTAAAACAAGCCCCTAGGGCTTGGTATGAGAGGCTTAGTTCTTTTTTAATTTCAAATAATTTTACTAAAGGCAAGGTTGATACTACATTGTTTATTAAATATTTTAAAAATAATTTTCTTATTGTTCAAATTTATGTTGATGATATTATTTTTGGTTCTTGTAATAAATCACTATGTGAATCATTTGCTAAGAATATGAGTGATGAATTTGAGATGAGCCTAATGGGAGAACTAAATTTCTTTTTAGGACTGCAAATCAAGCAACTAAGTGATGGTATATTTCTAAATCAATCAAAATACACATTGGAATTGTTAAAACGATTTAACATTGATGGATCAAAAGACATTAGCACTCCTATGAGCACCTCCACTAAGTTAGATATGGATGAAAATGGAGAAAGTTTTGATCAAAAAACTTATAGGGGCATGATAGGTAGCCTATTTTATCTCACTGCAACCAGACCTGACATCATGTTTAGTGTAGGGCTATGTGCAAGATTCCAAGCTAATCCTAAGCTATCTCACTTCAAAGCTATTAAGAGAATCCTTAGATATCTTAAAGGGATTCCTAGTCTTGGATTATGGTATCCAAAATCCGATAACTTTGATTTGAGAGCTTATGCAGATGCGGATTTTGGTGGATGTAAAATAGATAAAAAAGCACATCCGGAACATGCCAATTTCTAGGACATGCACTTGTTTCTTGGACTTCCAAGAAACAAAATTTGGTTGCACTATCTACGACAGAAGCCGAATATATAGCTGCAAGTGCATGCTGTACACAGGTTATCTGGATGAAAAATACACTAGAAGACTATGGAATTTACTTAAAAAATATTCCTATAAAATGTGATAACACGAGTGCTATCTGTCTAACTAAAAATCTGATTCAACACTCTCGAACAAAGTACATTGACATTAGGCATCATTTTATACGTGATCATGTAAGTAGTAAAGATGTCACCCTTGAATTTGTTGATACAAATCATTAATTAACGGACATTTTTATAAAACCTTTAAATGAGAAATAATTTGATTTTATTAGAAGGGAATTAGGCATGTTAAATTGTCCTAATAAGTGAGCTTTATTATATGATATCTTTCCATGAAATTTTGGTTTTCATCGATATGATTCCAAATCTTTTTAGTTTTTAACTTTCCTCTTGGATTTCTTTTCATCGAATTCTTTTTGACTTCATCCCATCTCTAAAAACAAATTCAAAAAATAAAAATAAAAAAAAAATAATAAGAAAAGTTTGTTGTATTTTGTTTTTGAACGTTGTAAACTTGTGTGCAACTTTGACATCTATGCAGCTTTGATATATAATGTTATATTATCTTCACTACATCTTCTTGGGCACTGTGGAATGATATTCGGATTTCTGAATGATTTCCTTTTCCACATTTGTGATATTTCTCGGACATCCTTTATTGTTACATATATTTGGATGCGCACTCATAATATGAATCCCTCTTTTCCTTTTTGTTGATGACAAAGGGGGAGAAATAATATGTGAATGCAATTGCAATACGATGAAAGTTATATGCATTTCCCATGCTTTACAAGTTATTGCAAGTTATATGCTTAAAATACTTATTTAGGTTCTTGATATCATGTTTTTATTGTGTATACTTCATTGATATTATTTGATACCTATTTGACATCTTAACGATGAATGTCCATATATTGACTTTGTCATCATTAAGTAAATCATGAAGTTTTTCTTTCATATGTTAAACTTATTGTGTTGAATTCAAAAATTAAATTCAAGTAATTTTTTTATTATCTATGGCATATAGATAGGGGGAGTTAAGAGTAACTCCATCATCAATTGATTGTCATCATCAAAAAAGGGGAGATTGTTGAATCTCGGATTTTGATGATGAAGTCAATTGGTGAAATATTTGTTCTAATCTACTTTGTCGAGATAAGTGTGTAGAAACAACTTCGATGGGAAGAAAACATAAAGCGATTTACTGAGGTTAAGTCCGTCGGGGGTTCAAGAGTTCATCGGAAGTCCGAGAGATCGTTGGAAGTGTTGCCGGAACCATCCAAGATCCAATCAGGGACTTGCCGAAGTTTTCGAAAGTTTATCACAAAGATCGTCGATGGTTCACGGAACTTACCGGGAAGATTCGGAAGCTAGCCGAAGACTCGTTGAGCTCGCCATACAATCCGGGAGTATGCTGGGAGTCCGCTGGAAGCAATCCGAAGGAAGCATCGAAAGCCTGCTGGAAACTCACCGTAAAGCTCGCCGGAAGTTGGCTTGAAGAGTGTCGGGTCAAATCACTTTGAGTTATGTTTTTAAGTTCGTAGTTTGCACTAGAGTAGAGCAAGGATTTAGAAAAAAATCCTACCTAAATTCAGTGGGGGCCAACCGGCCTCTATCAAGCGAGTTGGTTTAAAGCAGGCCCATTCACCTTGGTGAATGGGCCGTGGTGAACCAGAACCGCCTGATCAGGCGATGGCACCGCTGGTGAAGCGCGTAGCAACGCCTGTACACGTATTACAGCGGTAGCACCACTGGTGGGGCGGTGGCACCACCCTCGATCACCGACTGAGCGTAGCATTGCTCGTTGGGGCGGTGGTACAGCCCCTGTGTGTTAGTCAGCAGACTAACACAGGCGGTGGCACCGCCTCTGACACCACCAGAATCGGGAACTCCAATTTGATTTCAAATTTAGAGCCCAAATTTGAATCCACTTTGGATCTATAAATACCTATCCTTTCTCAACTGAAAGGGCGCCCTTTTGAGAGTTAAAAATCTTGAGTTAAAGTCTTTGATTAGTCTTGAAAAGTCTTGTCTCTTGCTAAGTGTTTACCTCCTCCTTGTTCTTAAGAAATCTTTTAAGAGTGTAAACCTCTTGTAAAGGGTTGTAAAAGGGGTATTTGGTCCTTCCCCTTCAAAGGATTTGCTAGTGGAAGAGCGGAGCCTCATCGTGAAGGCTTCAAGAGTGGATGTAGGTTATTTGACCGAACCACTATACATCATTGTGTTCATGAATGTGTGAGTGTTTACATTTTTGAATCATTTCATTACTTAGCTGCAAGTTGTTTAGTTCCTTGCTATTTCTTTTACTCAAGCAATTACTTTCAAGTTCTCTTTCGTCAAATCGAAATCTTCCTACGAACTTATGTTTTTGTAAAATCGGTTTCAAAAGTACGATTTTAATCCGCTGCACTAATTCACCCCCCCCCTCCCCCTCTTAGTGCCTTTTAGATCCTAACAAGTGGGAGTAAAAATCTCAAAATTTAATTTTGATATAGAGGAGATACATGTTGATACTCCTTTATTATTCGAGAGATTGTTGTTACTCAAATTATTAAATAATTTGATAAAGGTGAACAACAAAATAACATTACCAAACTTCCACATTATATTGATATCGCTGATAATGGTCTTGTAGAATAACCACAATTGACAGCCTTGGAAATTTTTCAATGGAAAAGGAATCCTATTATTTATGATTATTATTTGGTATATCTACAAGAATTATATTTTTCATATAAGAATTAGAATAGATCCCTTATTGTTTTCATAGGTCATGAAAGGTAACAATTTTAAAAAGTAATATGATACAATATAAGAAGAGTTAAAATCAATAACTAGAATGGTGTCTGATGAATTCGTCGAATTGTCCAATAATTGTAAAAGAGTTTGTTATATAAATATGACTCAAAGGACAATGTCGAACGATATAATGGTCAGACTTTTAGTTTTTATATGGTTATAGATTTTACTCATAAAGAATGTATCGATTATAATAAGACATACAGTTGTTAAAGGAACTCGTTAAGAATCGTCATGACATTAGTGACTCATTATGAGTTTGAGTTACATCATAATGATATGAAAATAAATTTTTGATTAAGGATCTAGTTTTCTATAAGTAATTCTGAATGACTCGCAGAGAAAATGAAAGAAATATAAATTTGGCATGCAAATTTAGGAATCTATTTATGATCTTAAACAAGCTTCTAGACAATGATGTATATAAATTTTGTTAATATCATTTATTTCTTCAGATTTAAGAAAAATACTATTAATTGGTATTTATATCTGAAGATCAGTGGGAGCAAGTTTATTATATTGATCATATATGTGGATAATATTTTGCATTGCCAATATTGACTTGGTTTATTATACTAAACTAAGAAATTATCACTAAAAATTTAATATGGTTGATATGAATGAGACATCTTATATTATTAGTATTGAGATACTCAGGGATATATCTCAATGATTATTAAGACTGTCTTAGAGAAGATATATTAACTGAGCCTTGAGATGATTTAATATACAACTTTGTTCAACAAATCATAAAAGTAAAATTTTAGTCAAAAGTGAGTGCTTTAAAATGACTTGAAAAGAATCAGATAAAGAAAATATTCTTTATATATACGTAGTTGAAAGTCTATACTCAAGCCTATGTCAGAACAAATATCAGTTTTGCAGTTAGAATACTGGGTAGATATTTAAGTTATCCAGAAGTGAAAAATATTAAAGGACTGCAAAGAAAAGTAATAAGATATCTAGAAGGGACGAAGGATTATATGCTCACATGTATAAAATTATATCAACTTGAAATGATGGTGTTTTTTAAATGCTGATTCTATAAATTGCCTCAATAACAGGAAGTCCACCTTATAGTTAATATCTATATCAATTAGAGGAGTAATTTATTATTATATTATTATTAATAATGAAAGTTGATTTTGTGGTATGCTTTGAGGCCACTAATCAAACTTTATAACTACGAAATTTTATCTCAGGACTTGGTGTGGTCAGACTCAATTATCAAGTCGTTGAAGATATTTTGTGATATCGCAGTAGTTTTCTTCTCTAAGAATGACAAGTACTATTACATTTCTATGCATTATGGTAGAAAGTACTTGATAGTTAGAGAAGACAAATCCAAAAACATCTAATGTCAATTAATTACTTGAGTTCCACTGTATTGATTGTTGATCCATTTACTTAGGACTTACAGCCTAAAGTGTTTTGAAAGAACATGTTCTTATGATTAGGTTTGTGAGCAACCCATAAAGGATATGGTGATGCATATTTAAGTGGACACTATAATTGACATTTTTACTTACATAAAGTTATTTGTTTCTGCTATCCTGTTCATAATTATGTATGTACATATTATGGTTGAATGTGATAACATGATTGTTCTGACAAGACAAATTATAGGGGTCATTATGGACTATATTAGGAAAGACTAATAATGTTATAGTACATAGAAGGGAGTATAACATTGATGATATATAACCGCTATGACTCGTATTGATGGTTGTACTTAATATAGTATTATTCTATTTATTGGACTTATTGGCTTGTTTTAAAATTTATGGCCATGTATAAAATGCTTTTCAAAATTTTCAGGATCTAATTAGGTAAAATTGTTTTCAAACAAATTTTATTTTTGTTTATTTTTTATTTTGAATATCTTTTATATCTTATCAATTAATGGACCAAGTGGGAGAATGTTAGATTATGTGGCTCATTATAATCGGATAAGATATATGATATAATTAATTGGATTTTGATATCAGTATCGGCCAATAGAAAATAAGTCCATATTTTGGTAGGATACCTTAGGGGATGTCCTTGTTGGAAGGAACTCCCATAATAACTTATCGTAGACCCTCTACTCTCGCCTATAAATAGACAGGACCTCAGGGAACTTAAAGGGACAGTGACAGAAGTAACACAGAAGCATCTAAGAGTTGCATAGAGATTAGCAACAAAGATGCATCTAAGAGTTGTATAAAAGAAAACGTTTCACAAACATCGATTGAGAGATTACAACCTTTCTCAATCTCCCTGAGCCATCAATTAAAGTGGTCCTATGAAAGGATAGAAAGAGAGGAGTCTAGTTCTCCTTTGTAGATTGACAGAGGCATTGAATCTAAAGGAAGGTATTCAGATCTTTCTCCTTTCTTTGCGGATGGCATCAAAAAGGTACACATCGTAAAAACAAATCTATTGTTGTTTGATTTCGATCCTAGAATTAAAGTTTTTCGCATCATAGAAACATGATTAAAGACTATTTTTATGCTTACAAGCTTCAGTTGAAGCTCCATGATAAAATAAATAAGGGTGTTTCCTGTATCGTATATAGAAAAAGTCATTATTGAATCCAAGAGTCTAAAGAAGAAGCCAAGAAATCGGTAGTTGGAGTTAAAGTTGCAAGAGAGGAATACCTTACTGGCTTTTACGCTAAGGGAAGAAGAGATCTGTTAGTAATAAAACTAGGGGGAGAAGTAATCAAATCGTATTAAGAAACAGTGCAAAAGTAAGCAACAATTGGTTCTTCACTTCAAGTCGATGCATGATTAAGTTGGCTAGGCTTGGCCCTTCCCTTTGCTTTAACAGAGTTATTAGTCGAGTTGGGAACAAGGGTTGGATCAGAAGCGGTGCCAGGAAATTATGTTAAGTCTTGTATGATGGGGGAAATAAAAAAAGGATAGGCAACAAACAATAACTTTTGTATATAAATAAATACTAGCAGGCTGTAACACACAGCGGAATTAAACAAAAATCACAATCAAATAGAACACCAAGATTTATGTGGAAAACCCCTTCAACGTGAAGGGTGAAAACCACGGGGCAAACCAGAGAAAATCCACTATAGAAATAATGAATGTACAATTCTCAAATCTCTTGCCCAAAACCCAAGCAACAATCACAAGAGAATAACTGGGATACAAGGATCACGTCACTGTGCACAATATCCAAAACCTCCTCAAGCAATCACAGAAGAATTCACTGAAGATCTGATCTAACCTAAGATGAGAAACTATTTGGATGAGTGAGAACAATTTCTATGTTTTCCTTGTCTTCTTCCCTTTCTTTTTCTCTTGTTTTTCTACCCTTTTCTCCTCTCTTTGAATCCCTAATGTTGCTGCGAAGATACTGCCCTTTGCTGCGATGTTAATCTATTTAATTCGTAACCACTATTAGCCCCTATATATAATTAGGATTAGGTTAGGGTTTAGGAGAAATAAGAGGAGGGCTATGGGCTGCTAAAGCCCATATGGGCTGAACTGGGCTTTATTGATAGAACCCCAGAGGAATTCTATAGAGATTGATCTTTGAGGGGGATCAACCCTTGGAACGCTATAGGGATTCCACCCTCTAAGTAGCCTGGTGGCTACAATTGTAGATTGATCTTTCTTATTCCAAAGAGGTGGAGGCTACAAGCTTATATAGAGCTCCAAACCCTAGCCCTAGGGGCTGCTTCCTTAGTGAACTACCCAATTTGCCCTCAACCTTAGCGGGCCGGCCCAGTAACAAGGGGGCGACGGCTAAGAAGCCCAAAGACCAAAATATAAACCCGAGCCTCTCTTCTTTATTGGATAGAGGTGGCTAGGTGGGGTTTATTACATTCTCACAGGATTTTTATTAGCTGCTACATGGTTGAGTAGAACCTTACCCTGCTAGGGTCCTATCAAGCCCGCCCTCTTCAAATCAGCCTTGTCCTTAAAGCTGGGGTTCCATGAACTCAGGGAACCGGGACTTCAGCTCCTCATATGATTCCCATGTTGCATCTTCGAGTGGTAAATTAGTCCAATGTACTAGTACTTCAGTCGAGGGACGTCGACAACGCATCACGACTCTGCGGTCGAGGATGGCTTGTGGTTGGGCTTGAATATTTATATCTTCAGTGGTGTTGGGCACTTGGATCTGGGGTGTCTCGTGTTCTCCTAACTTGGGCTTCAAGCATGACACGTGGAAGACAGGGTGAATTTTGGCATCTTTAGGTAATTTAAGTCTGTACGCCACAGCTCCAATACGCTCTATGATCTGATAGGGCCCATAAAAACTTGGAGATAGCTTCATGGAGGCTTGTGTATTGATGGATAGTTGCTTGTATGGTGGTAGGCGAAGATAAAACTAGTCTCCTACTAAAAATTCTCTTTCACTTCTTCGTGTGTCAGCTTGCTGCTTTATTCTAGCTTGAGCGGTAGAGAGATTATCCTTTAGCAGTTGTAGGAGTTTGTCCCTGTCAATTAAATCTTGGTCGACCTGATCTACCTTAGCTGAGCCAATTACATACTTTGGAATCATAGGGGCCGGCCAACCATATAATGCTTCATATGGGGTACATTTTATAGATGAATGATATATAGTATTGTACCACCGTTCGGCCCAGGGGAGCCATTTCGTCCACTCCTTTGGTCGATCACTAGCGAAACACCGAAGATATGTCTCAAAACATATGTTCACCACTTCTGTTTGGCCGTCAGTTTGTGGATGATATGCATTGCTCATCTTGAGTTTGGTGCCCTGTAACTGAAATAACTCGATCCAAAATTTACTAGTGAAGACCCTGTCATGATCACTTACGATGGACCTTGGCATCCCATGTAGTTTGATAATATTTTCTATGAAAATCTGAGCAATACTAATAGCAGTGTAGGGATTTCGCACAGCACAAAAATGAGCATATTTCGTAAGTTAATCAACCACCACAAGGATTGTGCTTTTACCTTTGGAAGGTGGCAGCCCTTCGATGAAGTCCATGGAGATGTCAGTCCACACCGAGTCTGGTATGGGTAGTGGTTGTAGTTTCCCTGGACTCGCCACTGTTTCACCTTTTTGCTATTGACATACATCACATTGTGCTACATATTCAGAAATAATTTTTTTCATCCCTTTCCAATAAAAGTTTTGCTTCACTCTTTTGTAGGTTCTTAGAAATCTGGAGTGCCCTGCTAAAGGTGTGGAGTGCATTTCGTGCAGAATGACTTTGATGCAAGGGGAGTTTGGTATAAGCACAATACGACCTTTATAGCGTAGATCCCTCGAATCCCAAGTATAGTGAGCTTTTGCGCTTGGATCCTCCTCAAATTTTTTGATGATGTTGCTGGTTTCTGGATCCTTCTTCCATTCCTCCCTAATGCCCTCGAGGAAGCCGATGGTAAGAAGAGAGATAGCTGAAACTTCAGCTTGCTGAGGGAGCCATGAGAGTGCATCTGCAATAATGTTTTCTTTCCCCATATTGTAAATAATTTCATAATCAAATCCTAGAAGTTTGGTTACCCATTTTTGCTGCTCCGGGGATGATATCTTCTGCCAAGTTCCATCTTTCTTGTGCACAAGTAGCACCGGTGAGGAGTAGGGGCTGCAGCTTGGTCGAATCACCCCTATTTCAAGCATTTCCTTCACGATTTTCTCAATTTCATCTTTCTGGACCTGAGGATAGCGGTAAGGCCGAGTGTTTGCTGGTGGTTTGCCCAGAAGGATTGGAATCTGGTGGTCATGTTGCCGAGTAGGAGGAAGACCACGCAGTTCAGCAAAAACATCATCAAATTCAACAAGCAGTTGGGTGATATTTTGATTTTTAATTTCTGTTTTCTCCCCCTCTGGTTGCTGTTGGAGATGCATAAGAAAGCCACCATTTATCTTGTGTAAAACTTTCTCCATTCGTTGGGTTGAAACGATGGTTACGTTGCTTCCGCGCTTCCCGCATAGGGTGACCTGTTTACCTTTGCAATAGAATTTCATAATCAATTTGGAAAAGTTCCAAGAGATATCACCTAGTGTCGTTAGCCATTCTATGCCCAGCATAGCCTCATAATCATCAATTGGTAGGAGGAAGAAGTCGGCAATAATTTCTTGGTCCTGTAGTAATAGTTTCACTTGTGGGCATCTTTGGTCGCATTTTAGGATTCGGCCGTCGGCGACCTTTACATCGAACTTGCTGCAACCTTCGATGTGGAGCGCCATCTGAGCAGCAACCTTACTATTTAGAAAGTTATTAGTGCTGCCTGTATCGATGAGAATGGTGATCGGTTGTTGTTTGAGCAGGCCTCTAAATTTCATCATTTGTAGATTTGAGTAGCCGGCTAGCGCATGTACCATAAAGTTGACCGATTGTGGCTCTTCTTCCACATCTTCATCCTTATGTTCAATACTCTCTTCTAGCTGTTCACAGATCTCTTCTTCCACTGGTTCAATCATAAGAAATCTCCCCTTTTTACAGCGATGCTCGTGGCTCCACGGCTCATCACAATGCCAACATAACCCCTTGGCAGATCGGTCTCGAAGCTCTTCTCTTGTCAACCTTTTTGGTGCAGGAGCTCGGCTGATAGTAGGGGGGGCTGAGGGCTTCAATATTGCTGGTTGGGGAGCGACCCTAGTCCTTCGAGCTTCATGGTTCAATCGCTCCTCCTAAAGTCATGCGAAAGAGATGGCTGTCATAAGCGTGTATGATTGTTACACTTTAACTTCTCCCTGGATCTCCGGCTTCAAGCCCTCAATAAATGTCCCCAATAACTATTTTTCAGACCAATCACGAGTTTGATTAGATAACCTTTCAAACCTGGTTTGATACTCCTGGATGGTGGAGGTTTGTCGGATCTTTGCCAGTTGTCCGTCGATGTTCTTGTAATCGGTTGGTCCGAAACGGATCAGCAGTCCTTCTTTGAATTGTTGCCATGAGAGGACTCTATGAGTATGTTCAAACCAATCAAAGCATTGTATGGCATCTCCTTCAAGATGTATAGCTACAATTTCGACCATAGATGCATCTACGGATTTGTGGTACCGAAAATATCGCTCCGCGCGTGAGATCCAACCAATCGGGTCTCCTTCTTCCCATCTAGGGAAGTCCACCCTCATGCGTGGATAGTGGGGATCGGTCGTAGAGCCTCCCCTCTCCTGGAGGTCATCTCTTCGATTAGAGCTCTCCCCTTGATGTGATTTCTTTGGGCTTGGTGGTCGACCCAAACTAAGTTCGGCAAAGAGAGTCCGAATCTTCTCCTCCATTCGTGTCTTGAAGGCTTTAAATTTAGCATCAATTATCTCCTCGGATGCCATAGCATATATCTCCAAATCTGTAGTATTAAGATCTCTTTTTTGCTGTCGAGTTAAAGGCATGTATTGGTTGAGAGAAGTGGTGGTTGAAAGGGTTGGTGGATTGGTGAATGTAGGCTGCAGTTTAGGCTTGTTTTGTGGCTGTTTTGGGTGCTATTTGGGGCTGCGATTTGATGGAGTTTTAGGCTGAGATGGTAGTGGATGAAGGTTAGGGAAGAGGGTTTTAGATCTGTGGTAGCTCGCAGCAAAGATTTGACAAAAATCAGTAGAAATTGCTACCTATATGCGCTGTCTCGTAAGAGCAGAATTGTCATTAAAGAAATAGCGGTTTCTCGACGAAATTTTCAGCAAAAACTCAGGGGTTTGAGGAGGGGGTTTGATGGTAGAATCTTAGTTTAGATAGCAACAGGGATAACAAATTGGATCAAGAAATTTCGGCAGCAAAGCAGTAAAGAAATCGGTGCAAGTTGTGATAGCAAAATTCTCGTCAAAAAATTTCAGCAGTTTGTGACGAGAGATTGCAGCAACACACGAATTTGTTTTTGTGATGAATTCCATAATAGATCAATCACGGATGGGAGCCAAGATGATCTATGAGGTGCACAAAAAATTTCGTTCAAAAAGGATAACGATTAGATCGGTTAAAGGCAGCAACACACGGCTGAAATTTTCTGCAGCAATCCTTCGTTCGCAAAGATGGTAACTTTTGCGACGCAAGGAATTCGCAGCAAGGGATCGATAGAAAAACTTCTTTTTGATATTTTAGATGAAAAATTGTAGCAGCAAAAGGTATTGGTGGTAGAAAAATACCAGATCTCTGATGCAATTAGAGGTGGCGATCAGAGATTGATTTGATCTACGTCAAGAGATGACGGTGGAGACGATGACGTCAAGAGCAATTGTGGGAATTGCTTGGCTAATGGTGGGCAGCAGGGATGGCAGCAAAAGCAGCAAGATCGCTGCTTTGATACCAGATGATAGAACCCTAGAGGAATTCTATAGAGATTGATCTTTGAGGGGGATCAACCCTTGGAACGCTATAGGGGTTCCACCCTCCAAGTAGCCTGGTGGCTGCAATTGTAGATTGATCTTTCTTATTCCAAAGACGTGGAGGCTACAAGCTTATATAGAGCTCCAAACCCTAGCCCTAGGGGCTGCTTCCTAAGTGAACTACCCAATTTGCCCTCAACCTTAGCGGGCCGGCCCAGTAATAAGGGGGCGACGGCTAAGAAGCCCAAAGACCCAAATATAAACCCTAGCCTCTCTTCTTTATAGGATAGAGGTGGCTAGGTGGGGTTTATTATATTCTCACAGGGTTTTTATTAGCTGCTACATGGTTGAGTAGGACCTTACCCTGCTAGGGTCCTATCATTTATCTGCCCAACAACCTCCCCCTTCAGCCTATAAGGGAGGCTGTCCCATGACTCAGTGTAAATCCATGTCGACCAACTATCGACATATCTCCTGCCTCTCTTTTGGTAAGGTCTTTGTCAACATGTCTGCTCCATTATCATCTGTATGAATTTTCTGAAGTTGCAACTGCTTCTTTTCAAGTACATTTCAAATCCAGTGATATTTGACATCTATATGCTTTGACTTGGAATGAAAAACTGGGTTCTTACATAAATGGATGGCACTCTGGCTGTCACAGTACATCACATAATTTTTTTGTTTCAGCCCCAATTCTAGTAAGAATTCTTTCATCCATAACATTTCTTTACAAACCTCTATAGCAGCAATATATTCTGCCTCTGTGGTGGAGAGAGCAATACACCTTTGCAATCTTGATTGCCATAACACAGCTCCCCCTGCAAAAGTAAGTATAAAACCTGATGTAGATTTCCTTGTATCAATATCTCTGGCCATATCTGCATCTGTGTAACCCACTAGCACAGGTGGTCCACCTCCAAAGTTTAAACAAACCTTAGAGCTTCCTCTGAGATATCTCATTATCCACTTCACTGTTGCCCAGTGCTCTTTGCTTGGATTTGCAAGAAATCTGCTAGTAACACCCACTGCATATGCGATGTCCGACCTTGTATATATGTTAGGACTCTAGCTATGAGTCCTAATTTAGTTTCATTGATAAGGGCATTCATGTAAATCCTATCTAGCCGACCCTTATTAAAGAAGTGAAGAGGCTGGCTAGGATAGGGTTAGGTCTTAGGAAAAGAGTCCTATTAGAAGTAGGAGTCCTATTAGGAAAAGAGTCCTATTAGAAGTAGGAGTCCTATAAGGAAAAGAGACCTATTAGAAGTATGAGTCCTATTAGGAAAAGAGTCCTATTAGAAGTAGAAGTCCTATTAGGTAAAAAGTCCTATTTGAATTAGGAATCCTACTAGAGAAGGAGTCCTAATTAGAAGTTGGTGAGAAGTAGGAGTCTTGAGTAAGAGTCCAATTAGGAGTTGGGGCTTAGAAGCCCTATAAATAGCAATGTATTCATCCTCTCTAATCAATGAATAGATCAATTCTTTAGCAGCCTTTGTGCAGCAACTTGGAGAAAGGAACCCCTATAGAGTTCCAAGGAGGTCGATCCCCTATAGAGATCAACCCCAAGCTTAGAATCCGCGGAGGGTTCTATCACTTGGTATCAGAGCAGCGTTCTTGGCGTCTCGCTGCCCTTCCACAGCTATCCACCAGCCCTCCACAACCGCGCAAAACAATTCCCACAATTGCTTAGAAGATCATCGCTGAATTCCGCCGTCATCTCTACCATCGTAGATCATCCTTTGATCTTCCCGTGAATTGCAATAGGTTCTGGTTATCTACCCCACTGCTGCTACAATTTAGTTATCCTTATTCAAAAAATCCAAAAAAATTCGTTTCTATAATTGCTGCATAAACTTTTCATCGTAAAGTTTTCATCTCTACAACGAAAGTCGCACTACAGAATTTCAGCCACATAGCACTGCCTTTTTGATCTTGCTACTACGTTTTTTCTATCCAAATCTCTATGGAATTTTTACGACGGCTTTGAAACTTCCTAATAGTGGTTTTCCCTTTGGTTTTGTTGAAAAATTCTCAATAAAAACCACTTATCTTTTACGTCCAATCTGCTGCACTTTAGACGTAAAAATCTGCTATAATACCTCTCCGTGATTCTCAATTTTGCCAAACCTCTTGCTGTCGTTTCTTCCTACGAAATTTTTACAGTATTACCTCTTCCTTATCAGTAGATCCCAACTTGAATCTCTTTTGAAAATTTCTGAAAAAATTACATCTTTACTGCTGGAATTTTTTCAAAAAATCTGGTATTGCACCTTTGTCCTTTTTTCTTCTCTGTAACCTACCAAACCCTAGCCACCTTGCTGCCACAAACCAAGACGTCTTTAGGGCATCTCTCTAGCCTCAAGATGCAGCCATCATAACCTAGTTTCATAACCCTAACAGCATCAAAAACCACAGCCCAAAACAGTAAACCATTACAGCTGAACCCTTCAATCACCGATCTATTATCCGAACCTTCCACCACCCCATGCCATTAACCCATCAACAGAAAAAAGACAAGGGCATCTCTGATCTATAGACATATGCTATGGCTTCCCAAGATCCAATTGATGCTAAATTTGAAGCATGGGAATCTCAGATTGAATCACGGCTTGAATCACACTTGGAAGACAAATTACGCGCTTTGTTTGCAGAATTCAGAATTGGACAACCATCGAGTCCAACCAAACTGCAGCAAGGAGAGAATTTAGAAAGGACCCCAGAGAAGGAGGGACAGCCCTCGGACATGCTTCAGTCATGCATGAGGGTGGACTTCCCACGATGGGAAGAAGGAGACCCAGCGGGGTGGATTTCGCACGCAGAACATTACTTTCGCTACTACCGAACGTCGGATAATGCTATGGTGGAGATTGCTGTTATCCACCTTGAAGGAGATGCTATTCAATGGTACAATTGGCTGAAATATAATCATGGGGCTCCGACATGGAATCAATTTAAGAATGCATTGTTGAACCGTTTCGGACCTACGGAGTATGAAAATATCGACGGCCAACTCGCAAAGATTCGACAAACCTCTACGATTCAAGAGTACCAAACCAGGTTTGAGAAGCTATCTTACCTTGCTTGTGATTGGACTGACCGTCAATTGTTAGGAACATTTATCGAAGGACTCAAGCCAGAGATAAAAGGGGAAGTTAAGGCACGACACCCGTCTGCATGATGATGGCTGCGATTTCTTTTGCCCGAATACAAGAAGAACGACTCAACCAAGATTCTCGAAGGATGAGAACCACTCCTAGAACCTCAACATATAAACCCCCTTCTGCTTCCAACCATCCTTCGCTACCCAAAAAATTGACAAGAGAAGAACTACGTGATCGATCAACAAAGGGTCTTTGTTGGCATTGCGACGAGCCGTGGAACCGCGATCATCGCTGCAAAAGGGGCCGCCTCCTATTGATTGAACCTCTTGAAGACATGGAGGAGGAGGTCCAGGAGCATGAGGAAGAGGTCACGGATGAAGAACAGTAGCCAATTGATATTATGATGCATGCCCTTGCCGGTTATGCGAACCCGCAAACAATGAAAGTGGGAGGATTTCTGAAGCAACAACCAATCACCGTTCTTATTGACACCGGGAGCACTAATAATTTTATGAATAGCAAGGTTGCTGTCCGGATGGCCTTACCTATTGAGAATTGCAGCAGGTTCGATGTTAAAGTCGCAGATGGACGAATTTTGAAGTGTGATCGTAAGTGCCCACGGGTGAAACTGTTGTTGCAGGACCAAGATATAATTGCAGATTTTTTCCTCCTCTCTCTCGATGATTATGAGGCTATGCTTGGCATCGAATGGTTGATGATATTAGGTGATATTTCCTAGAATTTTTTGAAACTAATTATGAAATTTTACAGCAAGGGGAAACAGGTGATACTGTACGGGAAATGTGGGGGCGACGTAACAACAATTTGCACACAACGAATGGAGAAAGTTTTGCACAAAGCATGCATCGGCTTTTTGGTACAACTTGAGCAGCAACCTAAGGGAGAGCCAACCAAATTTGAAGATCCAAACCTACTTCCCTTGCTTGCTGAATTTTTAGATATATTTGACGAACCACGCAGCCTACCTCCTAATCGACGGCACGATCATCGTATACCAATTCTTCCAGGGAAACCTCTAGCAAATACTCGACCATATCGGTATCCATATCTCCAAAAAGATGAAACAGAAAGGATTGTAAAAGAGATGCTTGAAACAGGAGTTATTCGGCCAAGTTGCAGCCCCTACTCTTCACTAGTGCTCCTCGTACGAAAGAAAGACGGAACATGGCGAATGTGCGTTGATTACCGAGCTCTCAACGACATAACCGTCAAGGACAAGTATCCTATTCCAGTAGTAGATGAATTGCTTGATGAATTAAAAGGAGCATGAGTCTTCACAAAGTTGGACCTTCGATCCGGGTATCATCAAATATGAGTGTGCGAAGAAGACATACCGAAAACCGCCTTTGAACGCACAACGGTCACTATGAATTTCTGGTAATGCCCTTTGGTCTCACCAATGCTCCCTCCACCTTCCAGAGCCTTATGAATGATATTTTCCGGAGTTATCTTCGAAAGTTTGTGCTAGTTTTCTTTGACGATATCCTTATTTACAGCCCTTCTCTTGAAAGTCATATTCAGCACTTAAGACTTGTTTTGACAATTTTGCGAGAACATGTTCTTTTTGTCAAAATAACGAAGTGTAGCTTTCTTCAACAAAAAGTGAAATATCTTGGGCATATCATATCAGAGGAAGGTGTGGCAGTAGATCCCTCCAAAATTGAAGCAATGCAGAACTGGCCAACCCCGAGGAACATAAAATCACTGCGCGGCTTTCTTGGTTTAACAGGTTACTACCATAAGTTCGTGAAAGACTATGGAAAGATCAGTGCACCTCTTACTTCCTTGCTAAAAAAAGATGCTTTCTAGTGGTCGAACAAAGCCACCACCGCCTTCGACGAACTTAAAGTGGCAATGATAACAACACCAGTACTAGTATTACCCGACTTCGATAAGACTTTTATTATTGAAGCTGATGCCTCCGGAGCAGGAATTGGTGCTGTACTAATGCAAGATGGCCGACCCCTCGCGTATACTAGTAAGACATTATCTCCTTCCCATCTCAAGATGACTATTTATGACAAGGAGATGCTCGCGATTGTGCATGCGGTGTCCAAATGGAGACCATACTTAATTGGGCGACGCTTTCACATCAAGACCGACCATAAAAGCCTAAAATATTTCTTGGAGCAAAAGATATCTTCCCCTGAGTGGCAAAAATGGGTAACAAAGCTTCTTGGATATGATTATGAAATAACTTACAAAAAAGGGAAAGATAATGTTGTTGCGGATACGCTTTCACGGCTACCCGAGCAAGTTGAATTTTTGGCTGTTTCACTTCCGACCAGCAACTTCCTTGAGGATATTAGGAGGGAATGGCAAGATAATCCAGAAACAAGTAAAATCATAAAAAAATTAAAGGAAGCACCAAGCTCTATGGCTCATTACAGTTGGGACTCAAAGGACTTGCGATATAAAGGACGCATTGTGCTTGTGCCAAATTCTACTTGCATAAAGACCATCCTTCAAGAGATGCATTCCACACTTGCGACCGGGCACTCCGGGTTCCTTAGAACCTATAAAAGAATTAAGTAAAATTTTTATTGGATTGGGATGAAAAATATTATTGCTGAATTTGTAGCACAATGTGATATATGTCAACGACACAAAGGTGAGATAGTGGCAAGTCCCGAAAAGTTACAACCTCTACCCATCCCAGAATCAATATGGACTGATATATCAATGGATTTCATCGAAGGGCTTCCCTCATCACAAGGAAAAGGTACAATTTTTGTCGTGGTTGATCGCCTTATAAAGTATGCTCACTTTTATGCCATCCGTAATCCCTACACTGCTTCTAGTATTGCTCGAACCTTTATGGAGAATATTATAAAATTACATGGGATGCCGAGATCTATTGTAAGTGATCGTGATAGGGTCTTCACGAGCAAATTTTGGACAGAGTTATTCCAGATGCAAGGCACTAAATTAAAGATGAGTACGGCATATCACCCACAAACCGACGGCCAAACTGAAGTGGTGAACAAGTGTTTGGAGACATACCTTAGATGCTTCACCAGTGACCGACCAAAAGAATGGACAAAGTGGCTTCCCTGGGCCGAGTGGTGGTATAATACAACTTATCATTCCTCCACAAAATGTACTCCCTATGAGGCCATGTATGGCCGACCCCCCCTATAATTCCAAAATATGTGTTGGGCACCTCTAAAGTAGAACAAGTAGATAAGGAACTATAAGATAAAGACAAAATGCTGAAGTTGCTAAAAGATAATCTCACTGCAGCACAAGCAAGGATGAAACAGCAATATGATCAACACAAAGGTGAAAGAGAATTTTCAGTAGGAGATTGGGTCTTCCTACGGCTCTAGCCATACAAGCAAACATCAATGCAAACCAGAGCGTCTATGAAGCTTTCACCTCGGTTCTATGGACCCTACCAGATTTTGGAGCGCATCGAAGCAGTAGCATACAGATTGGACTTACCCGCTAGCTCCCGAATCCATCCAGTCTTCCATGTATCATGTTTGAAGCTCAAGTTGGGACAACACGAGACAGCCCAAAGCCATCTACCAAATATAACTACCCAAGGAGAGCTCCAGACCCAACCAAGTGCCATTATTGATCGACGAATCGTGACTCGACGACGACGACCTGCTACTGAAGTGTTAATACAGTGAGCAAACCTACCAGCAGAAGATGCCACTTGGGAGAACTACGATGACTTGAAGATCAAATTCCCAGAATTCATGGAATGTCAGCCTCGAGGACAAGGCTGATTTGAAGAGGGCGGGTCTGTTAGGACTCTAGCTATGAGAGTCCTAATTTAGTTTCATTGATAAGGGCATTCATGTAAATCCTATCTAGCTGACCCTTATTAAAGAGGTGAAGAGGCCGGCTAGGTTAGGGTTAGGTCTTAGGAAAAGAGTCCTATTAGAAGTAGGAGTCCTATTAGGAAAAGAGTCCTATTAGAAGTAGGAATCCTATAAGGAAAAGAGTCCTATTAGAAGTAGGAGTCCTATTAGGAAAAGAGTCCTATTAGAAGTAGAAGTCCTATTAGGTAAAAAGTCCTATTTGAATTAGGAATTCTACTAGAGAAGGAGTCCTAATTAAAAGTTGGTGAGAAGTAGGAGTCTTGAGTAAGAGTCCAATTAGGAGTTGGGGCTTAGAAGCCCTATAAATAGCAATGTATTCGTCCTCTCTAATCAATGAATAGATCAATTCTTTAGCAGCCTTTATGCAGCAACTTGGAGGAAGGAACCCCTATAGAGTTCCAAGGAGGTCGATCCCCTATAGAGATCAACCCCAAGCTTAGAATCCGCGAAGGGTTCTATCAACATACCATTGCATACATTAAACTTCCAACTGCTGAAGCATAAGGAACCTTTTGCATTTTCTCCTTCTCCTCATCACTTGACAGACTCTATTCTGAGCACAACTTGAAGTGACCTGAAAGAGGAGAACCAACTGGCTTTACATTGCTCATACTGAACCTTTCTAATACCTTCTCGAACCTTTCTCCTAGAACCAACTTCTAGTATTTCTGTCACGAGGAATCTGCCTGCCTAGCTTTGCTTTGGCCCCATATCCTTCATTGCAAAGGACTCACTTAGTTCCTTCTTCATCCTGTCAATTGTATGCATATCTTTCCCAAGGATAAGCATATCATCAACATAAAGTAAGAGAATAATAAAATCCTCACCAAACCGTTTGATGTATACACAATGATCTGAAGCCATTCTTTTATATCCATTTTAAATCATAAATGAATCAAACTTTCTATACCACTGTCTTGGAGCTTGCTTCAATCCATACAAACTATTTCTTAACTTGTAGACAAAATTTTCTTTACCTTTGACTTTGAAACCTTCTGGTTGCTCCATATAAATTTCCTCCTCCAAATCACCATGAAGGAAATCTGTCTTCACATCTAACTGCTCCACCTCCAAGTCCTGGCTAGTAGCAATACCTAGAGCAACATGAATAGAAGATATTTTAACAATAGGAGAAAAAATTTCTTCAAAGTCAATACCTTTCTTTTGACCAAAGCCTTTCACAACCAATCTGGCTTTGTACTTTGGTTGAGAACAATATTCTTGAGTCTTCAACCTGAAAACCCACTTGTTCTTCAAGGCCTTCATTCCCTGTGAAAGTTGCACCAAATCATATGTATGATTCATCTATAGAGCATCCATCTCTTCCTGCATAGCAACTAGCCACATTTTGTTCTGCTCACTTTCAACTGCTTCCTGGTAACTCTCTGGTTCACCTGCATTAGTAAGCATCACATACTCATCTGTAGAGTATCTTCTGGAAGGCTGACATTATCTAGAAGATCTTCTCAATTGAGGTTTTGCAGGAAGCTGCTCCTCAACTTCTTCTTGCTCAACATGTCCTGCAGGTAGATTAATATCTGGTTCTACACCATCTTCTTGCATATCTCCCCCATCACCCTAATATATTGGAGGAACAACTGTGTCACAATATGCTAATCCTTCTGTAGAAGTATTGGCTGGTGCCTCCTTCTTCAAATCCTCAAGGGTTTGATCCTCAAAGAAGACCACATCTTTGCTTCTAAATACCTTTTGCTTTTCTGGATCTCAAAGCCTGTAACCAAATTGATCATGTGAGTAGCTAAGAAAAATACATTCTTTTGTCTTACCATCCAGCTTAGACCTTTCATTATCTGGAATATGTGCAAATGCACGATAACCAAATACTCTCAAATGCTTATAGGAAACATCTTACCCTGACCAAACATGCTCTGCAACATCAAAGATCTAGGGTCAGACAGGGAGATAAGTTGATCACATCAACTGCAGTCCTCAAAGCCTCATCCCAAAACCTTTTAGGTAGCTTTGCTTGTGAAAGCATACATCTGATCTTTTCCATGATGGTGCGGTTCATCCTCTCTGCAATTGCATTATGCTGAGGTGTACCAGGAACTGTCATATCATGCTGGATACCATGTGACCTGCAATAATCATCAGATAATCCTATATACTCACCACCATTATCTGATCTTATGCATTTCAACTGTCTTTCTGTCTCCCTTTCAACTATGGCATGAAACTCTTTGAAGATACCAATAACCTGATCTTTGGTCTTTAAAGCATAAGCCCAAACTTTCCTGGAAAAGTCATCTATAAAAGTAACAAAGTAAAGTGCACCACTGATGCCAGGAACATTAATAGAACCATTAGGAGTTTTTGTCCTTAAAGGACCACATACATCTGTATAAACACGATCCAAGGCATGCATTTTTCTAGACAAAGCAGGATTAGCAAATGAAACTCTATGTTGTTTACCAGCTAAACAATCAATACAAGGGTTCAAACGTATACCTCTGAGGTCAGACAATACCTCTCTCTTGGAAAGAGCTTGCAGTCTCTTCTTGCTCATGTGTCCGAATCGCTTATGCCGCAACTCCATGTTGAAGTCTTTCTCTGTAGCATTTAACTGTTCACCATAAGCTTTGGCCTACAACCTGTACAAAGTGTGACATTTCTTTCCATTAGCTATAACAAGAGAACCCTTACTGAGTTTCCATTGCCCTCTGTGAAACCTACTATCATAGTCTTCATCATCTAATCTTCCAACTGAAATTAGATTCAACCTCAAGTCAACCACATGCCTCACATCCTTAAGCACTAATTTGCATCCAAGCCAATGATGTCTGCTGTGTCATGGTCGCCCATCTTGACAACACCAAAATTTCCAGACCTGTACATAGCAAAAAACTCCCTCCGTGGTGTAGCATGATAAGAAGCTCCTGTGTCAATTATCCACTCGAGATCCTGACACATACAAGAAAAAATATCATCAGAAGGGGACAAAATCAAATAATCACCAACCTGCACTATAGCCGTGGTATTCTCTTTCGACTCTGTAGACTCCACTTCTTTTCCCTTTTTCTTGCTCTAATTTGGTTGCTTACACTGATTCTTATAATGTCCTTTCTCACCACAGTTATAGCAAACAATATCTTTCCTTGATCTTGACTTGCTTCTACCTATACGTGAACTGCTTTTATCTTTAGACCTTGACCTTCCTCTGTTCTCTGAGATAAGTGCCTGTGAATCAATCTGAGATACTGTTGAGTTCTTTCTTCTTAACTCCTCATTCAACAAACTACTTGTTACTTGACTCATGGTAACGATACCATCTGGCGCAGAATTACTGAGGGAAACCACCAGTGTCTCCCAACTTTCTGGCAATGAACTGAGAAGTAACAATGCCTGCAACTTATCATCAAGAGACATTTTCATAGAAGATAACTGGTTAGTAATACTCTGTATTTCATTCAAATGCTCAGCAATAGAAGCACCCTCTTTATATTTTAGGTTCACAAGTTTTCTGATCAAAAAAGCTTTGTTGCTAGTAGTTTTTCTTTTATAGAGACCTTCCAACTTTTTCCAAAGAGAATATGCAGAACTTTCAGTAGAAACATGATAAAAGACACTATCATCGAGCCACTGTCGAATAAACCCAACCGTTTTTCGATCTAATCTCTTCCACTCATCATCTGTCATAGTTATGGGTTTTTCACTATCCTCTTGTAAAGGTCCATACAAATCTTTGTAATACAAGAGATCTTCCATTCTTGGTTTCCATATCATCCAATTATTTCCGTTCAAACTAATCATGCGAGAAATATTACCAGCCTCCATGTTCAAATACAAAAATTAAATCATCAAAACCTAGCTCTGATACCAGTTGATGGGGGAAATAAAAAAAGGATAGACAACAAATAATAACTTTTGTATATGAACAAATACTAGTAGGCTGTAACACAGCGGAATTAAACAGAAATCACAATCAAATAGAACACCAAGATTTACGTGGAAAAACCCTTCAACGTGAAGGGTAAAAACCACGGGGCAAACCAGAGAAAATCCACTATAGAAATAATGAATGTACAATTCTCAAATCTCTTGCCCAAAACCCAAGCAATAATCACAAGAGAATAACTGGGATACAAGGATCACGTCACTGTGCACAATATCCAAAACCTCCTCAAGCAATCACAGAAGAATTCACTGAAGATCTGATCTAACCTGAGATGAGAAACTGTTTGGATGAGTGAGAACAATTTCTGTGTTTTCCTTGTCTTCTTCCCTTTCTTTTTCTCTTATTTTTCTACCCTTTTCTCTTCTCTTTGAATCCCTAATGTCGCTACGAAGATTCTGCCCTTTGCTACGATGTTTGATCTACTTAATTCACAGTCACCATTAGCCCCTATATATAATTAGGTTTAGGTTAGGGTTTAGGGTTAACAAGAGGGCTATGGGCTGCTAAAACCCATATGGGCTGAATTGGGCTTTATCAGCCCAACATTGTATAGCTAAAGTAATAATTGAATCAAAGGATTGATCTGCGCGTAAAGGAGTTGTTGACGTGAAGGGAGTTATTGAAAAAGAGTTAGCGTTAGGAGAGACAGGTGTTGGTGCTTGTGTTAAACAATGAAAGTGTAGTTTAAGTGAGCAATAGTAGAACTAGCTCTAGTAAGTAATAGACAAGATAGTTTCAGAGTTGCGGTAAAGTAGATGTATTAATTCTTATGAAAAGCGGTAAGTCAACTATTCAGAGTAGTGGTAAAGAGATAATAGGATGGATCTAGGTATTAGTAAAGAGATAGAATGAGGAGTAGCGGTAAGTATGTATTCTTTCTCTTATATTTATTCTTATCGGAGTAGCGGTAAAGTAGATGTCTTCGGCGGTTAGCTTGGCCCTTATTGCTGAGAGTTTTAATGATTCCGTTTCTTCCCTTGGGGTTGAATTCCTACTTTATAGTTTTATTTGCTGTACTGACAGAGTATATTAAGTCGCACCTGACCTGACTCTAACTCCACAAACCAGGAACTATACTTGCAGACTTAGAGCTGTAGCACCAACACCTTACTTTAGAACTTGAACTGGAGTTGCTGATCTACCTACTGCTTCTACTTCAAAGCTAGATCCTTGTCCTTATTCTTTACCTTCCGAAGATCAATTCTCTGATTCAATAATAACTTACTTTTATTCAATACTAGACTATACTATCCACTTTTGCCGAACTAAGAGGATTGGCAAATTCCCTATGTTGGTGCCCACAGGCTGTTCTAGTGCATTTTTGCTTATAACATGGACCTATTCCTAGCTAGGTGTACCATCTTCTACTTTTGATACTTTCGATCCTACTTATTCTCTTGTAGACTTAACTCGAACACTCCCCTATCCTTTCCCGGGTATATAATTCCATAAGTACGTAGCTTGTTCCCCTTTTTCATTAGCATTAGTGAGTTAACCCTTTTGACTTGAACACTACTTCCCTTTCTTGACACTGCATCCCTATCTTTTGAATCTTACTTAATAACAGCATGCCTTTTGCTGACCTGACCTCTTATTTTAAGTGAATCATGAAATTGGATCTCTGGAGCACCTAGTACAGAACTCTTTGTAAACTAAACTCAACAAAGGCAAGAGTGAATTAATTCTCTCTCGAGCACCGAGTCAAACTGCAACTATCCACTCTTCTTTAGCTGTAGCAGTAGGGCAGTCAACATCTACTGATATGGAATTAAATCTTTCGATCTTCCTCTAACGCGCAACAGTCTAACACCAAAATGTCAGCTTGTCTACTTGTTCGATCAACAAATATTGTCTCGTTTGCAGCTACGCCAACACGGTCGACTATACTCCAATCTTTCAAACCGTTTGTTGATCTTGCTCCTTTCCCTCTAATGCTTCTTCTCGACTTGTTGGCTGCTCTAATTCATTTGTAGTCTATAATTTGTACTTGATTTCTACCCTTACTATTGCTGATCTACCACTTGCTTGTTCGAACTCATAACTCAGAACTCAAGTGAAGCAAGCCCTTCTTTTTTCCTATTCTTTCCATCCTGTTGTAGCTCCTTTTACTGAATATTCGTATTTGCTTGCTTTAGTTCCTTTTACTGAATAATTTTTCTTCAATTCTTAGAAAGGATTCTCAAAACCCAATTGATTTCTTACAAGCATAATAAAGTAAGTGTCAAATACAAGTGTGTTTGTTGAGAAGATGCTCGAAACTAATCCTGTTTCTAGGTGATGGGAAAATAAAAAGGATAGGTAATAAACAATGACTTTTGTATATGAACAAATACTAGCAGGCCGTAAGACAACGGAATTAAACAGAAATCACAATCAAATAGAACACCAAGATTTACGTGGAAAACCCCTTCAATGTGAAGGGTAAAAACCATAGGGCAAACCAGAGAAAATCCACTATAAAAATAATGAATGTACAATTCTCAAATCTCTTGCCCAAAACCTAAGCAACAATCACAAGAGATTAACTGGGATACAAGGATCATGTCACTATGCACAATATCCAAAACCTCCTCAAGCAATCACAGAAGAATTCACTAAAGATCTGATCTAACCTGAGATGAGAAACTGTTTGGATGAGTGAGAACAATTTCTGTGTTTTCCTTGTCTTCTTCCCTTTCTTTTTCTCTTATTTTTCTACCCTTTTCTCCTCTCTTTGAATCCCTAATGTTGCTGCGAAGATACTGCCCTTTGCTGCGATGTTAATCTATTTAATTCGTAGCCACCATTAGCCCCTATATATAATTAGGTTTAGGTTAGGGTTTAGGAGAAATAAGAGGAGGGCTATGGGCTGCTAAAGCCCATATGGGCTGAATTTGGCTTTATCAGCCCAACAACCTCCCCCTTCAGCCCATAAGGGAGGCTGTCCCATGACTCCTTAGTGGAAATCCATGCCGACCAACTGTTGGCACATCTCCTGTCTCTCTTTTGGTAAAGTTTTTGTCAACATGTCTGCTCCATTATCATCTGTATGAATTTTCTGAAGTTGCAACTGTTTCTCTTCAAGTACATTTCGAATCCAGTGATATCTGACATCTATATGCTTTGACTTGGAATGAAAAGCTGGGTTCTTACATAAATGAATGGCGCTCTGGCTGTCACAATACACCACATAGTTTTCCTGTTTTAACCCCAATTCTTGTAAGAATTCTTTCATCCATAACATTTCTTTACAAACCTCTGTAGCAGCAATATATTCTGCCTCTGTGGTGGAGAGAGCAATACACCTTTGCAATCTAGATTGCCATGACACAGCTCCCCCTGCAAAAGTAAGAACAAAACCGGATGTGGATTTTCTTGTATCAATATCTCTAGCCATATCTGCATCTGTGTAACATGTTATCACAGGTGGTCCACCTCTAAAGCTTAAACAAACCTTAGAGCTTCCTTTGAGATATCTCAAGATCCACTTCACTACTGCCCAGTACTATTTGCCTGGATTTGCAAGAAATCTGCTAGTAACACCCACTGCATATGCGATGTCCGGCCTCGTACATACCATTGCATACATTAAACTTCCAACTGCTGAAGCATAAGGAACCTTTTGCATTTTCTCCTTCTCTTTATCACTTGACGGACTCTGTTCTGAGCACAACTTGAAGTGACCTGAAAGAGGAGAACCAATTGGCTTTACATTGCTCAAACTGAACCTTTCTAATACCTTCTCGATGTATTTCTCCTGTAAAAACCAAATCTTCTTGTTTTTCCTGTCACGAGAAATCTGCATGCCTAGTATTTTTTTTGCTGGCCCCATGTCCTTCATTGCAAAGGACTTACTCAGTTCCATCTTCAACCTGTCAATTGTATACATATCTTTCCCAAGGATAAGCATATCATTAACATAAAGTAACAGAATAATAAAATCCTCACCAAACCATTTGATGTACACACAATGATCTGAAGCCTTTCTTTTATATCCATTTTCAATCATAAATGAATCAAACTTTCTGTACCACTGTCTTGGAGCTTGCTTCAATCCATACAAACTCTTTCTTAACTTGCAGACAAAATTTTCTTTACCTTTGACTTTGAAACCTTCTGGTTGCTCCATATAAATTTTCTCCTCCAAATCACCATGAAGGAAAGCTGTCTTCACATCTAACTACTCCACCTCTAACTCCTGGCTAGCAGCAATACCTAGAGCAACACGAATAGAAGACATTTTAACAACAAGAGAAAAAATCTCTTCAAAGTCAATACCTTTCTTTTGAACAAAGCCTTTCACAACCAATCTAGCTTTGTACTTTGGTCGAGAACAATATTCTTGAGTCTTCAACCTGAAAACCCACTTGTTCTTTAAGTTCTTTATTCCCTGTGGAAGTTGCACCAAATCATATGTATGATTCTTCTGTAACACCCCTCATTTTCGAATTTTCGTATAAATTTCTGGTGATAATGTAAGCATTTAGTTTAAATTGACAAAAGAAATAGAGTATGAATCAGAGGTAACTTAATTGTAAGATTTGGGAGATCTGTTCAAAAAAAAAAAGAAAGAATCTAAGGACCTATATGTAAACCCTAAGGACCAAATCGTGAATATGATAAAAACAAGGACTGAACTGCAAAATGCACAAAATGACAAATTCCACCATTTAAGCCTCTCTGCCTTCATTCTTAAGGAAGCAGAGAAGGCAGCTCGTGCATGATCAGGGAAAGAAAGAAAGAAAGAAAGAAGAAGAAGAAGAAGAGAAAAAAAATTGGGGCTTTTAGGGTTCTTGCTTTAATCTTTTCACTTCGGGTCAAAATTCTCAAAGGCAAGTGTTCTAACCCCATCCTACACTATTTATTATTTTTTTAGTCTCTGATTCTTATGTTGATTCAAAATAAATTGAAGGATTTCTATTTTAGAAACTGATATGTCTCTCCCTTGGACATAGAACCATGGATTCTGAAGTTTTTCGGTAAACTGACCCCTATACACTGTTTCAGCTATAAGTTTTAGTACAAAATGTGAATTCGGGCAGGAACTAATTTGTTTGAAATTAGACTCTTATATCTTCCTTTTGAAACTGATTTTGTAGATTTTGGACACCGAATACTTACCCAAGCATCTGTTTCGAATGAGCCTATAGACGCTGTAAAACAGCGTTCAAGATTTCTGACCTGTCGATACTAAAATCCTAAAACTCCCCGTTGAAAATTTTTATTTGTACCAAACTGATTTTATTTGAAACTAGACTTGAAAATCTTTCTTTTGACATATATTTTGAAAATTTTGGAATTCAATAGCCTACCCTATTATCTGTTGAATCCGACCCTATAAATTCTGCAAAACAGTGATTGTGTTTTTGACCATGTGTTACCAAATCAAAGGTAACTCCGTGTTGGGAACCCTGTTTCATATGAAATTTGTTCCATCAGAATATAGATTGATATATGGTTCGACCATAGCTTTCTTATGGGTATTGGAGCATAATTGATATTCTGAAGTATTTGTTTGATGTGCCACTGGAATTCTGTCCGAAATCGAGCTTTGGTCGATTTCGCGTATTCTGTTCCTTTGGATATTTGAATTGCCTAACCTTCTTATTGGAATTGAGCTAATATTAGTGCTTGGAATCCTGTACACTCTTGTTTTCATTTCATTTCAAATCTGAATACATTTGCGAGAGATTTGTTCTTTGTTTCGTATTGTCTCGAAAAGGCACATGCACGTTTTGTTGTTCCGCGTGTGCTTCCGATATATGCTACTTATTGTTAAAACTGCCTCTTGTACTCGTGTGTGTGGGATTGTCTGGACCTTTGCCAGAAATGGTAAAGGGTATGCGCTTATTGCCCGCTATGTGGGGTCCTGCTATGTGGGATATTCTGGACCTTTGCCAGAAATGGTAAAGGGTATGTGCTTATAGCCTGCGATGCTCTGCCGGCCCTCTCTGACTTCACCTAGACGTGGGTGGATGGATCTCCCAGACGTGGGAGACTTTTGTCAGGTGGTCATTTAGAAATGGATGAATCACATTCTAACTGAGATCCCACTACACCTTCTATATGTTTGATATGACATCCAGAGTTTTGGTGTGTTGTTTCTGTTCATGCTCTGGATAAGAATGATATGATTGCAACGTCAAGGACGACGTTTGAGCTTCTATACGATATTTGTTTTTTTGATATGTTCTGAAATGCTTCGTTCACTGATGATTTTGCTTCGAAATGTTCCATATGCCGGTGATATGCTTCGGAACATTTTATATGCCATTAGTAAGCTCCGATGTGTTTCCTTTGTTACTGATATGCTCCAATTACTCTATGCCCCATATGTCAGGAACCAAATATGGAAGATTGAAAGGAATTTTGTGTTTCTGCTCCTAATGATATTTTGTCTACGAAATCGTATATTCTGACTTGTATTTTGAAACTGTATCTCTTTGGAAATTGTACTATTTGATATGGATACGTTAGTCACTTGCTGAGCTCTTTATGCTCACCCCGTATGTTGATAAATTTTTCAGGATAGCGTATCGCTTGCTTAAATGTTAAGATTGGGCTGAGGCGGTGGAAAGTTTAGAAGATTTTGGGCAGATCTTTGTTAGCATATGTGTATTTGTTGTATAAGATACTCTACATCTTATGAAATGTGACGATGAATCTAAACCTATGGATTTTGTGTAAGATAAAGGATCCCTCATGTATAGGATTTTGGAATGTTAAGTTAAATTCATGTGATGATATGATATTATGGTAATCGTTGGTTTGGTGACTGCATAGTCTTTCCCCACTTGTGAATTTATGTTGCGGTTATTATTTTGATGAGTTGAGTTCAAGTTGTATGAATTATCGAGTGACGCGTGGTATGTTTATGAATTGCACAGGTTATGAATTGGTAGACTATAGAGGTGAGATTTTGATCTGAATGTTTTCTTAGTGACCTCAAATGTGTGTTTGGATCCTGGATAGTTGTGATGAAAATTTTTAAATATTGTCGATATTTTGAGGGTCGTGACAGAGGTGGTATCAGAGCATGATTTGAGAATCACTAAGAATATTTTTTTTATGTACTTGATGAAAAAAATATATATATATTTTGAGGTTTATTGACTATTCATTTAGAGATTGATTAAAGAAAATTCCTTTGATGTTTTAGGAAGCAAGGATGACGAGATCATCTGGTTCTCCTGTTGCATCTACTGCTGATCAATTGAGTGGTATCATACGGACTTTGGAGACTATGGCACAAGTGATGTAACAACAACAACGACCTGTCCAACAAGGAAGTAATGATGGAATAGAGACATCAAACCAGACGGGGTTGGGAATTGGACAATTTAAGAAGCTTAGTCCTCCCAGTTTTAGTGGTGAATCTGATCCAATGGTGGCAGAACGATGGATGATGCAGATAGAGAAAATATTTGATGCTTTAAATTACCCTAATGATCGAAAGGTTTTTCTTGCCACCTTTATGCTGGAAGGAGAAGCTGAACACTGGTGGAGAATGATTAAGAGGATGTCTGAAATCAAACATGAGCCAATGACATGGAAGTTATTCCAAGAAAAGTTTAACGATAAATATTTTCCAGATTGTATGAGAGAGCAAAAAGAATTGGAGTTCTTGAATCTTATCCAGGGAAGTATGACGGTTACAAAGTATGAATCTAAATTCACTGAGCTCTCCAGGTTTGCCACACATATGACTGATGATGAATCTAGAAAAGCAAGAAGGTTTGAAAGGGGATTACAGCCAGCAATAAGAAGCCGAATGTCAGCTTTAAAATTTCAAACATATGCTGATACGGTAGAAAGAGCTTTGAAAATTGAAAGAGACATAGAGGAAATTCAAGAAATCATTGGCAAGAACAAAAGGGACAAATTTACTGGCAAAAGCAGGAGGGAAAATGAATATGAAGCTAGTAACAAGAGGTTTAAGACATCTGGATTTGAGAAAAGGAAACCATTGTGGAGGACTCAGTTATGTGCAAAATGTGGATTAAATCATGAAACAAGTCAGTGTTTTCGGGTGACTGGAGCATGTTTTGGTTGTGGAAAGCTAGATCATCAATTAAGAGATTGCCCATTGAAAAGGAAGAAAGAGCCACTGTCTCCTAGACCCTCAGCCCATGCTAGAGTGTACGCTATCACTGAACAAGATTCTAAAGCTTCTAAATCAATAGTGGAAGGTATTCTTCATGTTTCTAAAAGAAATGCAAAAGTTTTGTTTGATCCCGCTCCAACTTATCGTTTGTTTCACAATACTTTGCTTGTCACTTGGATATTCTACCTAGACCCCTGGATTATATGTTATATGTAACAACTGCTGTTGGAGATTCATTGGCAACAAACTTGGTTTACCCATCTTGCTTGATCTCTATTGGAGAACATGAACTCTTTGCTGATTTGATTCTCCTAGAGATCCAGGGCTTTGATATTATACTTGGCATGGATTGGTTATCTTCTCATCACGCTAGTATTGATTGTTATAAAAAAATAATTACTTTCTGCATACCAGATCAGCCTATATTTTTCTTTGAGGGCATTAGGCATGATTTGCCTCCTTGCTTGATATCAGCACTTCAAGTTTATCGTCTTATGCAGAAAGGTTGTTTTTGTTATATGGTGTGTGTAAAGGAGCATTCAAATCAGGAAACCCACCTAGATGAAATTGTAGTGGTCAAGGAATTCCCTGATGTATTCCCAGATGACTTGCCTAGTTTACCTCTAGATAGAGAGGGTGAATTTGCTATTGATCTAGTCCCCAGTACAACCCCAATATCTAAGCCTCCCTACAGAATGGCACCACTCGAGCTAGAGGAGTTAAAGAAGCAAATACAAGAATTATTAGATAAAGGTTTCATACAACCCAGTGTATCCCCATGGGGTGCTCCAAGTACTATTAGTGAAGAAGAAGGATGGAACATTGAGGCTTTGTATTGATTATAGACAGGTTGAATCGGTGACCATCAAAAACAAGTATCCCATACCTAGAATTGATGATTTGTTTGATCAACTGCAGGGTGCACAAGTATTCTCTAAGATTGACCTGAGGTCAGGTTACTATCAGTTGAAGATCAAGGAGGAGGATATTTCAAAAACAGCTTTCAGAACTCGATATGGTCATTATGAATTCTTGGTAATGCCTTTTGGTTTGACAAATGCCCTCAGCTTTTATGGAACTAATGAATAGGATATTTCAACCGCTCTTGGATATCTGTGTAATTATATTTATTGACGACATATTAGTATATTCGAGGA
The DNA here is from genome assembly GCA_024322285.1 of Musa beccarii. Taxonomy (NCBI): domain Eukaryota; kingdom Viridiplantae; phylum Streptophyta; class Magnoliopsida; order Zingiberales; family Musaceae; genus Musa; species Musa beccarii. The sequence continues at coordinate 26,689,430 of CM044394.1, read as the reverse complement.
GTAAATAAGAGCATGAGGAACACTTGAGAAATGTATTGTCCATACTAAGAGAAAAGAAGTTGTATGCAAAGTTCAAAGAAATGTGAATTTTGGTTGAAAGAAGTTGCTTTCTTAGGCCATGTGATTTCAGGAAGGGTATATCTGTTGATCCAAGGAAAATAGAAGTCTGTAGTTGAATGGGGAGTACCAACAAATGTAACGGAAGTTAGAAGCTTCTTGGGCATGGCAGTTATTACAGAGATTTGTGGAGGGATTTTCTCGAATTGCTCAACCTCTCACCAAACTCACTAAGAAGAATATGAAATTTGTATGGGGTGATGATTGTGAGCAAAGTTTTTAAGAGTTAAAAAGAAGATTGATTAGTGCCCCTATTCTCACTATTCCAAGTGGTAGTGGTGAGTTTGTAGTTTATACCGATGCTTCAAGAAGAAGGGCCTAGGATGTGTTTTGATGCAGAAGGAGAGTACTCGCATATGCTTCTAGGCAACTTAAAGGTTATGAATTGAATTATCCAACTCATGATTTGGAATTGGCAGTAATTATTTTTGCTTTAAAGATTTGGAGACATTATTTGTATGGCGATAGTTTGAAATCTTTACTGATCATAAGAGTTTAAAATATATTTTCACTCGTAAAGAGTTAAACATGAGGCAAATGAAGATGGATAGAACTTCAAGGATTATGATTGTGCCATCCGTTATCACCCGGGCAAGGCCAATGTTGTAGCTGATGCACTTAGTAGGAAATCTACAAGTTTTATGGCTAGTCTGGTCGTGAAGCAATGGAAGTCACTTGAAGAAAATTTTGATTTGAAAGCCTTAAGGAAAGAGCAAGACTCGATGATATTGATGGCCTCCATTCAAGTGCAATTCGATCTTATTCAACAAATTAAGGAAGGATAATTACGAGATCCACATCTAATCTACTTGAGGAGTGAAGTAGAAAAGGAATTGAAGCCACAATTTCAAGTTTCAAAGGATGGCCTATTGAGATTTGGGGAGAGAGTATGTGTACCAAATGAACCAGATATCAAGAATCAAATCCTAAATGAAAGTCATACTTCAAAGTACACCCTACACCCTGAGAGCACTAAGATGTATAGAGATCTTCAAAGTCATTATTGGTGGAAAGGCATGAAGAAAGAAATTGCAATGTATGTTTCAAAATGTTTGACTTGTCAACAAATCAAAGTAGAACACCAAAGACCTGGAGGGTTGTTGCAACCTTTAGTTATTCCTGAATGGAAATGGGAATGTATTACTATGGATTTTGTTTCGGGACTACCTAACCTCGAGGAAGCATGATGCTATTTGGGTTATCATTGATAGGTTAACAAAATCTGCACACTTCCTACCGATTAATATGACTTATTCGCTTGATAAACTTGCAGATTTATATATCAATGAAATTATAAGACTTCATGGTATTCCAAAGGAGATCATCTCTGATAGAGACTCCAGATTTCTCTCTAGATTCTGGAGAAGATTGCAGAGTCGATGGGCACTAAAGTTAAGTTTAGTACCAAGATATCATCCTCGATCGATGGTCGGTCGAAAGAACAATTCAAACACTTGAGGATTTGCTTAGAGCCTATGTTATGGATTGGAAAGGTGAATGGGATAAGGATATTTCACTTGTTGAGTTCACGTATAATAATAGTTATCATTCAAGTATTCAGATGGCTCCTTATGAAGCTTTATATGGGCGAAAGTGCATAACACCTATATGTTGGGAGGAAGTTGGTGACAGAAAGCTGTTAGCACCGAACAAGGTACAAGAAACTACCGAGAAAATTCAAGTTATATGGAAAAGGTTAAAAACTGCTCAGAGTCGTCAAAAGAGTTATGCCGACAATAGAAGATGAGATATTGAGTTTGAAATCAGAGATTTTGTATTCTTAAAAGTCTCCCCTTCCAAAGGCATTATAAGGTTTGGGAAGAAAGGAAAATTAAGCCCAAGATTTATTGGACCTTTTGAGGTTCTTGAGAGGGTTGGTTCTGTCGCTTACAGGATTGCCTTGCCACCAGCATTGTGCCATGTCCACGATATATTCCATGTCTCGATGATTAGAAAGTATATATATGACCCTTCTCACATCATTGAGTATGAGCTGGTGGAGATCGATAAAGATTTATCTTATGTGGAAGAGCCTATTCAGATTATTGATAGGAAAGAAAAAGTCCTAAGGAATCGGGTCATCCCACTGGTTCAAGTAATTTGGAGACATCATTCTGGAGAGGAGACAACTTGGGAGCTAGAGGAGGAAATGAAAAAGGTGTATCCCAGTCTTTTCATCGATAGAGGTACGATAAATTTAGAGGACTAAATTTTTCTTTTAAGGGGGGGAGAGTGTAACACCCCTCATTTTCGAATTTTCGTATAAATTTCTGGTGATAATGTAAGCATTTAGTTTAAATTGACAAAAGAAATAGAGTATGAATCAGAGGTAACTTAATTGTAAGATTTGGGAGATCTGTTCAAAAAAAAAAGAAAGAATCTGAGGACCTATATGTAAACCCTAAGGACCAAATCGTGAATATGATAAAAACAAGGACTGAACTGTAAAATGCACAAAATGACAAATTTCACCATTTAAGCCTCTCTGCCTTCGTTCTTAAGGAAGCAGAGAAGGCAGCTCGTGGGTGATCAGGGAATGAAAGAAAGAAAGAAAGAAGAAGAAGAAGAAGAAAAGAAAAAAAAATTGGGGCTTTTAGGGTTCTTACTTTAATCTTTTCACTTCGGGTCAAAATTCTCAAAGACAAGTGTTCTAACCCCATCCTACACTATTTATTGTTTTTTTAGTCTCTGATTCTTATGTTGATTCAAAATAAATTGAAGGATTTCTATTTTAGAAACTGATATGTCTCTCCCTTGGACATAGAACCATGGATTCTGAAGTTTTTAGTAAATGACCCCTATACAATCGCTTCAGCTATAAGTTTTAGTACAAAATGTGAATTCGGGCAGGAACTAATTTGTTTGAAATTATACTCTTATATCTTCCTTTTGAAACTGATTTTGTAGATTTTGGACACCGAATACTTACCCAAGCATCTGTTTCGAATGAGCCTATAGACGCTGTAAAACAGGGTTCAAGATTTCTGACCTATCGATACTAAAATCCTAAAACTCCCCGTTGAAAATTCTGATTTGTACCAAACTGATTTTATTTGAAACTATACTTGAAAATATTTCTTTTGACATATATTTTGAAAATTTTGGAATTCAATAGCCTACCCTATTATCTGTTGAATCCGACCCTATAAATTCTGCAAAACAGGGATTGTGTTTTTGACCATGTGTTACCAAATCAAAGGTAACTCCGTGTTGGGAAACCTGTTTCATATGAAATTTATTCCATCGAATATAGATTGATATATGGTTCGACCATAGCTTTCTTATGGGTATTGGAGCATAATTGATATTCTGAAAGTATTTGTTTGATGTGCCATCGAATTCTGTCCGAAATCGAATCGAGCTTTGGTCGATTTCGCGTATTCATTCGTTCCTTTGGATATTTGAATTATTGTCTAACCTTCTTATTGGAATTGAGCTAATATTAGTGCTTGGAATGCCTGTACACTCTTTTTTCACCTAGACATTTCATTTCAAATCTGAATACATTTAAGATCGAGAGATTTGTTCTTTGTTTTTCGTATTGTCTCGAAAAGGCACATGCACGCTTTTGTTTTTGTTGTTCAAATGCTTTGTGTGTGCTTCCGATATATGCTACTTATTGTTAAAACTGCCCTCTTGTACTCTGGTGTGTGGGATTGTCTGGACCTTTGCCGTAAATGGTAAAGGGTATGCGCTTATTGCCCGCTATGTGGGGTCCCGCTATGTGGATATTCGACCTTTGCCGAAATGGTAAAGGGTATGTGCTTAGAGCTGCGATGCTCTGCCGACCCCCTCGACTTCACCTAGACGTGGGTGGATGGAGCTCCGGCGTGGGAGACTTTTGTCATGTGGTCATTTAGAAATGGATGAATCACATTCTAAAGGAAGAAATGATCATGAGATCCCACTACACCTTCTATATGTTTGATATGACATCCGAGTTTTGGTGTGTTGTTTCTATTCATGCTCGGATAAGAATGATATGATTGCAACGTCAAGGACGACGTTTGAGCTTCAGACGATATTTGTTTTTTTGATATGTTCTTCAAATGCTTCGTTTCATCGATGATTTTGCTTGAAATATTCCATATGCCGTGATATGCTTGAACATTTTATATGCCATTAGTAAGCTCAGTGATGTGTTTCCTTTATTCTTGATATGCTCCAATTACTCTATGCCCCATATGTCGAGGAACCAAATATGTAAGATTGAAAGGAATTTTGTGTTTCTGCTCCTAATGATATTTTGTCTACGAAATCGTATATTCTCTACTTGTATTTTGAAATCGTGTATCTCTTTGGAAATTGTACTATTTGATATGGATACGTTAGTCACTTGTTTGACCTTTATCTAAATTGTCCCTCGAAACAAGATCTTTACTCTTTATGCTCACCCCGTATGTTGATAAATTTTTCGTGATAGCGTATCGCTTGCTTAAATGTTAAGATTGGGCCTGGAGGCGGTGGAAAGTTTAGAAGATTTTGGGCAGATCTTTGTTAGCATATGTGTATTTGTTGTATAAGATACTCTACATCTTATGAAATGTGACGATGAATCTAAACTTTGAAATTATTTGTGGATTTTGTGTAAGATAAAGGATCCCTCATGTATAGGATTTTGGAATGTTAAGTTAAATTCATGTAATGATATGATATTATGGTAATCGTTGGTTTGGTGACTGCATAGTCTTTCCCCACTTGTGAATTTATGTTGCGGTTATTATTTTGATGAGTTGAGTTCAGGTTGTATGAATTATCGAGTGACGTGTGGTATGTTTATGAATTGCACAGGGTTATGAATTGGTAGACTATAGAGGTGAGATTTTGATCTGAATGTTTTCTTAGTGACCTCAAATGTGTGTTTGGATCCTGGGATAGTTGTGATGAAAATTTTTAAATATTGTCGATATTTTGAGGGTCGTGACATCTTCTGTAGAGCTTTAATCTCTTCCTACATAGCAACTAGCCATATTTTTTTCTGCTCACTTTCAACTGCTTCCTAGTAACTCTCTGGTTCACCTGCATTAGTAAGCATAACATACTCATCTGTAGAGTATCTTTTAGAAGGCTGACGTTGTCTAGAAGATCTTCTCAATTGAGGTTCTCATGAGGAAGCTTTCATCATGCTCCTCAACTTCTTCTTGCTCAATATGTCCTATATGAAAATAAGTAGATTAATATCTGGTTCTATACCATCTTCCTGCACATCTCCCCCATCACCTTGATATACTGAAGGAATAACTGGGTCACAATTTGCTAATCCTTCTGTAGAGGTCTTGGTTGGTGCCTCCTTCAAATCCTCAAGAGTTTGATCCTCAAAGAAGACCACATCTCTGCTTCTAAACACCTTCTGCTTTTCTGGATCCCAAAGCCTGTAACCAAATTGATCATGTGCGTAGCCAAGAAAAATACATTTTTTTGTCTTACCATCCAACTTGGACCTCTCATTGTCTGGAACATTTGTAAATGCACGATAACCAAATACTCTCAAATGCTTATAGGAAACATCTTACCCTGACCAAACATGCTCTTGTATGCAACATCGATCTAGGGTCAGTACAGGGAGATAAGTTGATCACATCAACTGCAGTCCTCAAAGCCTCATCCCAAAGCCTTTTGGGTAGTTTTGCCTATGAAAGCATACATCTGATCTTTTCCATGATGGTGCGGTTCATCCTCTCTGCAATTGCATTATGCTGAGGTGTACCAGGAACTGTCATCTCATGCTGGATGCCATGTGGCCTGCAATAATCATCAAACATTCCTGTATACTCACCACCATTATCTGATCTTATGCATTTCAACTATCTTTCTATCTCCCTTTCAACTCTGGCATGAAACTCTTTGAAGATACCAATAACCTGATCCTTGGTCTTCAAAGCATAAGCCCAAACTTTCCTGGAAAAGTCATCTATAAAAGTAACAAAGTAAAGTGCACTACTGATGCCAGGAACATTAGTAGAACCATCAGGAGTTTTTGTCCTCAAAGGACCACATACATCTGTATAAACACGGTCCAAGACATGCTTTTTTCTAGATAAAGCAGGACTAGCAAATAAAACTCTATGTTGTTTACCAGCTAAACAATCAATACAAGGGTTCAAACGTATACCTCTAAGGTCAGGCAATATCTCTCTCTTGGAAAGAGCTTGCAATCCTTTCTCGCTCATGTATCCCAATCGCCTATGCCACAACTCCATGCTGAAGTCTTTCTCTATGGCATTTAACTGTTCACCATAAGCTTTGGCCTGCAACCTGTACAAAGTATGATATTTCTTTCCACTAGCTATAACAAGAGAACCCTTACTGAGTTTCCATTACCCTCTGTGAAACCTGCTATCATAGTCTTCATCATCTAGTCTTCCAACCGCCACTATCTTTCTATCTTTTCAACTCGTTGAAAGCTGATGCTTGGTCTTCACATAAGCCCAAATCTTCCTGGAAAAGCATCTGTAAAAGTAATACATCTTTGATGGCCACGCTAGCCAGGAAAATTAGCTTCAGAAATTAGATTCAGTCTCAAGTCAACCACATGCCTCACATCCTTAAATACCAACTTGCATCCAAGGTTGGTCTTTATATGGATGTCACCGATGCCAATGATGTCTGCTGTGCCATGGTTGCCCATCTTGACAACACCAAAATTTCCAGACCTGTACGTAGTAAAGAACTCCCTCCGTGGTGTAGCATGATAAGAAGCTCCTGTGTCAATTATCTTCTCGAGATCCTGACACACACAAGAAAAAATATCATCAGAAGGAGACAAAATCAAATAATCACTAACCTGCACTGTAGCCGTGGCATTCTCTTTTGACTCTGTAGACTCCACTTCTTTTCCCTTTTTCTTGCTCTTCTTAGGTTGCTTACATTGATTCTTATAATGTCCTTTCTCACCACAGTTATAGCAAACAATATCTTTCCTTGATCTTGACTTGCTTCTACCTATGCGTGAACTGCTTTTATCTTTAGACCTTGACCTTCCTCTATTCTCTGAGATAAGTGCTTGTGAATCAATCTGAGATACTGCTGAGTTCTTTCTTCTCAACTCCTCATTCAACAAACTGTTTGTTACTTGACTCATGGTAACAATACCATCTGGCGCAAAATTACTGAGGGAAACCACCAGTGTCTCCCAACTTTCTAACAATAAACTGAGAAGTAACAATGCCTGCAACTCATCATCAAGAGACATTTTCATAGAAGATAACTAGTTAGTAATACTCTATATTTCATTCAAATGCTCAGCAATAGAAGCACCCTCTTTATATTTTAGGTTCATAAGTTTTCTGATCAAAAAAGCTTTGTTGCCAGCTGTTTTTTTTTCATAGAGACCTTTCAACTTTTTCCAAAGAGAATATGCAGAACTTTCAGTAGAAACATGGTGAAAGACACTATCATCGAGCCACTATCGAATGAATCCAACCATTTTTCGATCTAATCTCTTCCACTCATCATCTGTCATAGTTATGGGTTTTTCACTATCTCCTTGCAAAGGTCCATACAAATCTTTGCAATACAAGAGTTCTTCCATTCTTGGTTTCCATATCATCCAATTATTTCCGTTCAAACTAATCATGCGAGAAACATTACCAGCCTCCATATTCAAACACAAAAATTAAATCACCAAAACCTTGCTCTGATACCAGTTGATGGGGAAATAAAAAGGATAGGTAACAAACAATAACTTTTGTATATGAACAAATACTAGCAGGCCGTAAGATAGCGGAATTAAACAGAAATCACAATCAAATAGAATACCAAGATTTACATGGAAAACCCCTTCAATATGAAGGGTAAAAACCACAGGGCAAACCAGAGAAAATCCACTATAAAAATAATGAATGTATAATTCTCAAATCTCTTGCCCAAAACCCAAGCAACAATCACAAGAGAATAACTGGGATACAAGGATAACGTCATTGTGCACAATATACAAAACCTCCTCAAGCAATCACAGAAGAATTCACTGAAGATATGATCTAACCTCAGATGAGAAACTGTTTGGATGAGTGAGAACAATTTTTGTGTTTTCCTTGTCTTCTTCCCTTTCTTTTTCTCTTGTTTTTCTGCCCTTTTCTCCTCTCTTTGTATCCCTAATGTTGCTGCGAAGATACTGCCCTTTGCTGCGATGTTAATCAATTTAATTCATAGCCACCATTAGCCCCTATATATAATTAGGTTTGGGTTAGGGTTTAGGAGAAATAAGAGGAGGGCTATGGGCTGCTAAAGCCCATATGAGCTGAATTTGGCTTTATCAGCCCAACACTAGGAAATGCATCTGTTAAGCTTTCAGGATTTTCATAGGTTTTGAGTGGACTTGGGGTCAGGGAAAATAGTTGATAGAACAAGTTCAGTTCAAGTGGAGGTCGGGGAAGAACCAAATCGAAAGTCATAATGGAATTGAAGATTTGAATGATCAACTGCTAAAGCTAATGTTGTTGGTAAACACAGGACTAAGGTATAGATCCTATCCTGTTAAGGGTCATATTACTCACTATATTCATTATTCTTCTTATATAGTGTAACTCAAAGTAAATGGAATTGAGGATATTTGCTATAAGAATCTAAGAAACAACATTAGCAAAAAGGTCTTCCTCGTTGAAAACTTGATAAGAAGGGATAGAGTTATCAAACTAAGGAAGAGTATGACAAGCTTAACTTTCTATATTTCTCTCAAAAACTTTTTACAATTTCACAAACTCTGTGTTTCATGACCCAATATATAAGGCTTATATAGTCTCAAAGATACATTACATTAATTGTATTTAGAATGAATTATTCTCTTTCAAGAAACCTCTTCAAGAACTAATAGTCATTTTAACTTGTCCTTCTATAGACATTTAATTTATTTTTCTTCTTGATGGAATGAATCTCCCTCTTGATGTAATGAACATTTATCTTGTTGAAATTAACCTCTTTATGATATTTAAACAAGTTTATTTTTAACATTCTCCCCACTTAAACTTGTTCCATTTGACATGTTTTCTTCGAAGTTATTAAAATATTTTAAATTTGAGAGGTTTTCTAAGTATATCGATCACTTGTTCACTTGTCTTGATATGATGTAGCTCCACTTCTTTATTTTTGATATGATCTCTTATAAAATAAAATCTTGTATCAATATGCTTCGATCTTTCATGGTAGACTGGATTTTTAGCTAAGGCAATAGCTGATTTGTTATCAACATAAATCTTGGTTGAATTCCCTTGTGGCATATGAAGTTCTTGGAATAATCTTCTTAGCAAGATTGCATGACAAAAACAAAAAGATGTTGCTATATCTTTTGCTTCACAATTTGATAGAGCAACGATCTACTACTTTTTGAAGACCAAGTAAATGTAGTTTCACCAAAATAAAATACAAATCCAATTATACTTTTCCAATCATTGTAGCTTCTGGCCCAATTACTATCACTATATCCAATAAGCTTCAATCTTTTAGATGATGAATAGAGCATCCCATACTCAATTATTTCTTTAACATATCATAAAATTCTTTTAGCAACATTTAAATGAGATGTCTTAGAAGCTTTCATATATCTACTTATTAAATCAACTCTAAATAATATATCAGGTCAAGTGCATGTCAAATAGCTTAAACATCTAATTAGACTTTTATAATAAGTTGGATTAATGTATTTACCTTCACCTTCCTTAGTCAACTTGGTGCCATATTCAATAGGTGTATCTGTAGGGTGACAATCTTCCATAGAAAATTTCTTTAGAATCTTCTTTACATAATTTTCTTGTGAGATAAAAATTCCTCCATTGTCTTGTATAAATTCGATACCAAGAAAATAAGTCATTAGGCCCAAGTCGGTCATCTCAAATTCCTTCTTCATAGCATGCTTAAAATCTTCAATCATAGAGCTACTATTGCTTGTAAATGTTAAATAATCTACATACAAGCATACATATAAGATATCTCCATCAGAGTTAGATTTCATATAGAGAGCATACTCATGTGGGCATTTAGAAAAATTATTTTGAATAAAATAAGTATTTATCCGAGAATTTCATGCTCGTGGGGCTTATTTAAGCCCATAAAGAGCTCACTTTAACTTATACACTTTGTCTTCTTGTTCATAAATAAAAAAACCAAATGATTGTTGAATATATATCCCTTCTTCAAGAACTATATTAAGAAATACTAATTTAACATCCATTTGTAAAATTTTTCATTTCATTTGAGCTGCTAGGGAGATAAGTAATCTTATTGTCTCTAATCGAGCAACTAGTGCGAATACTTCTTCATAGTTGATTCCATATTGTTGTTTATATCCCTTTGCAACCAATCGTGCTTTGTATTTCTCTATCTCTCCTTGTACATTTCTTTTTGTTTTGAAGATCCACTTAACATCGATTGCTTGGTGGCCTTCTTGAAGTGTAATAAGCTCCCATGCATCATTTTTATTAATTGCATAAATCTCTTCATTCATTATTTATCATCATTTTTCTTCTTTATAAGCTTCTTCGAAGGTTAATGGATCATATCCTGCAAAAAGATAAAATAAAGAAAGTTCATTGTTGTTAGTATCAATCCTTTGAGTCACATCATATAGCTCCTGAATCGATCTTGTCCTTCTTATAATTGAACTTCTTGAATCATGTGACCTAGCTGATCCAGGAGATGATTCCAACAAAGCCTCTTTAGTGTTTGCTTGTATTATATCTTCTTCTTCTGAAGCTATGGCTTTCTTATGCTGCTCATCACTTTTCCAGTTCCAAATCTATTGTTCATCAAACTCAATATCTCTTGACATCACAACTTTATTTGTGATAGGATTATAGAGTTTGTAACCATTAGAATTATCAACATAACCTAACAAGATGTATTTATGACTTTTATCCTTAAGTTTTGTTCTTTTTTTTCTGATATCTTAGCAAATACAACATTTCTAAAAATTCTCAAATGATCGACTCTTGGTTTTTGTAAGCTATACAAGCAACAACATCTCCCCAAAATTCTTTAGGAATTCTTCTTTCCTTTAACATGCAACAGATCATATTAAGTATAGTTCTATTTTTTCTTTCTGAGACACCATTTTGTTGAGGTGTGTATGGCATGCTGAATTGATGTAAAATCTCATTATTTCTATAAAAACTTTTAAATTCATTTGATATATATTTACCATCTCTATCTATTCTTGAACATTTAATCCTACAAGCCTTTGTCTTTCAACCAAATCCTTAAATTCTTTGGATTTGTTTAAAATTTCTTTCTTTTCTTTTAATATATAAACCTAAGTTTTGCCACTATGATCATCAGTAAAGGTAAGAAAATACATGCTTTCTCCAAGTAATACCGGACTAATAGGGCCACAAATATCTGAGTGCACTAGATCAAACCAATGTCATGCTCTTTTTGTTCTTCTAACTTTGAAATGTTTTCTTTCTTACTTGCCCATAACACATACTTCATATAATTTTGATAGATGATCAATTCTTGGCATTCCTGTCGCTATATTATACTTCTCTAAAAGTTACAAAACCTCAAAATTTAAATAAGCATATCTAATATGCCATAGTATAGAAATATAGTCAATATCAGTTTTAAAATAATTTGATTGATAAAAAATACATAAATTTATTGGAAACATCTTTTCTTTGCTATTTTCACATCTGATATCAATGTTTTATTCTTGTCACGAATTGAAAGAGCCATATCTTTCATCACAATATCATAACATTTTTCAAGTAATTGTCCCAAACTCAAAATATTATTTTTCATATTAGGAATATAATAAATATCTGAAATGAATAACTCTTTGCCATTATTAAATTCAAGGAAAATTTTACCTTTCCCTCTTCTTGGTCTCTAAGACATATCACCAAATGTAATATTTTCAAAATAACTTATATTTATTTCTAAAAATAAATCTTTAATGCCACATATGTGATTTGAAGCTCCAATATCTAAATTTCATGTCATAGATTGATCTTCTTTCAATTTATCATATGTCATCAGCAAAACTTGATTTTCGTTCTTTTCTTTTTTAATAAAATTTATCTTATCACCTTGATTATTACAATTATAATAATATTCAAAGGAGTAATATCCGTACCTTTTACAAATATAGTACTGTATTTTAAACCTTTTAAAATTTCTACCACGTCTACGGCCTCGGCCACGTCCTTGACCATAACCTTGGCCTTTTTGGTTAGAATTTTCTCCACCACCTTCATTGTTTGGAGATTCATGATTGGTATGCTTTTTGTCTCCTCTTTCTCTTTGTCCATGACTTCTTCCTCTTTAAAAATTTGATTCACCTTTGTTTTCAAGAGTAAGCTTGGTTTGCAGTGCTTACTCCAAAGTTGTCTTCTTCTCTTTTTGTAATCCTTTATTCATGAACTTGAGGGGAACCCATAAGTTGTTCCAAAGATATTTTTTTCAAATCTTTAAATTCTTCAATCGCAATAGTAATAAAACCAAATTTTGGATCTAGAGATCTCAATATTTTTTCTATTACTCTTTGATCACTTATTTATTCACCATTTCATCTCATTTGATGAATAATAGAAATGACCTTTGAGAAGTAATCATAAATAGTTTCAAAAGTACTTTATTGTAATTTTTCAAACTCAGCTCGTAAAACTTGTAAACGAATTTTCTTTACCTTATCAACACCACCAAATGCTTTTTGAAGAATTTCCCAAGCCTCATTTGAAGTATTTTCTAGAGCGATAATCTCAAATATTGTATCATCAAAGTCTTTTTCTCCTTCTTCCTTCTATCTTTGAGTTATTTTCTTGCTTCTGCATTCATTGCTCCTTCTGCTAGACTTGACTCAACAAATCCATCTTCTACAAACTCTCATACATCTTGGGAGCCTAGAAAAACCTTCATTTAGATGCACCATATATCATAATTTTCTTTTAGCAATCTAGGGATCTGAATTTGGATGGTACTTAGGGAAGAAGCCATAGCTTAACCTAGGCTCTGATACCAAATGTTGAAAATTTGATAAGAATAAGGGATAGAGTTATCAAACTGAGGAAGAATAGGACAAACTTAACTTTTTTATATTTCTCTAAAAAACTCTTTACAATTTTACAAACTCTATGTGTTTCATAACCCAACATATGGGATTTATATAGTCCCAAAGATACATTACATTAATTATATTCAGAATTAATCATTTTCTTTCAATAAATCTCTTCAAGAATCAATAGTCATTTTGACTTATATTTTTTTCTTAATAGAATAAATCTTCCTCTTGATGCAAATGAACCCTTTTCTTATTGAAATTAACTTTTTTATGATATTCAAATAAATTTATTTCTAATATTCCTATCCCACAAGAGCTCTCCATACTGGAGTATCATACACTAAGGGTGCTAGTGGTTGAGAGTCTATGTTGGGTGTTAGTGGTTGAGCATATGTAAACTATTCTCCTTGGCTTACACGAGGAATATATTGTTTCTGCAAAAGAAGTGGACTACACGATTATGGTGTTGGGCCACTATGCGCTTAAGGCTATAGTAAGAGTCGAAAGTCAGCACTAAAGTAAGTGGATCTTAAAGTTCCCTGTCTCCAAGATCAGGTATAGGCTTTGTTACGGGGAAGGAACGGAGAAGTCAAGATCGGGATCCGGCTTTGAAGCCCTAAGTGGTAGGTGTTCTTGTATCTAGAATCATAGAACTTATTAAAGGCAGAGGACTAACTAAAAGAAAGCATCAGACTAGACAGGGGCATAACCATTAGTAGATAGGCGGATGAGATAGATTCTTTTGTTGTTGGTTCTTCAAGAAAGTATAGTTCTCGGCATTCAGTTTCAGGTAAGGCTGTCAACCAACCCAATAAGTAACTACCGCTTCTTTCAACGTGACACTATCCACTTTACCCACTATATACTTTCTACCATAGTCTTTAATGCGTTTATTCCCTTGCTTGCTTTAAGAGAGCGACACCAATCTCCTTCTTTCTTTATAGCTATACCAATCTCTTCTTTCTTATAGAAATATGAGTTCAAAAGAAGCCAAGCCGGAGAACAATAAGCACTTGTGATTGTTGTTCCTTGTCAAACAGTTTTATCAACAACTCCTGTTAGCGCAGAAGATGAACATTCTCCAAGTAAAAGAAATAATCTGAGTAAAGGCAAGAAGGCTGATTTGACTACGTTGAATTAAAGGCAATACGACTGATTTGACTAAGTTGAAACCATGTTCAATAACTCTTATAGCAAATTTGATATCTTGTTTCCCAACAAGAGCTTCGTAAGCGCATCTAACTCCTTTAGTTGACGCCACTGAGTCTTGTTGAGCTTTGTTACTGCAGAAGATTGAGTGTAGCAGTAGAAGGAAATTGAGTAGTTGTTGGCGCTACAATACAAAGATGTGATTCCTCACCTGACATACGAGTTGGAGTTAGCCCTTGCGGAAGGGAACAAGTCAGATGTTTCCATCTACAATGATTGCTTCCTTTAATGGACGGACACTGCTTTGGCTTCCTTACGTTACTTACCTGGCATAGACAAAAGTAAATACACTGATTATCTTTCTTGAAAATTAGGCTTAAGATACACGCTTCTAAGACTATTTTAAGGAGTATAGGTATGTAAACTAGTCTAGCGTAACGGCTTTCGAACATGCAAGAGCTTATGGGAGTTGACTCAAACCTCTATAGTTAAAGTCTTCGCGCAGCAGCCTCTAATAAAGACCAAATGGTCACTCTAACTTGCGCCTGTTGTGGCCTTTTCCGCCAGTCGATACGGAAGGGAGTGCATTCCATTCAGAACTCCTAATGTTGCTTGTTCTCTTGCACCACTGATAGAAATATTGAACCTAACTGCTTATTCAATTGAGAAACCAGATACTTCACTTGCAATATGAGTTCTATTTTGATTCGTACAATATGAGTTCTATTTATACAAGTTAGGAGGAAGGATTTCTCTTAACAAACTAGCGGTTAGGATGGAGGATTTCCTTCAATAAACCAACGGGATTTTCTCATACAGTTTGAGAAAATCTTATCCACTATCATACCCCCGCAAGATAGTGCTCCTATCAAGGATACCAATCTTAGATCGATATAATAAAAATAGTTTACGGGCAAGAGGCTTCGTGAGTGAGTCTACTAGTTGATTAGCCATATGTACATGAGAGATATGTAGTTGATGTCTGACAACTTGATCTCGCACGAAGTGGAAGTCGATGGCGATGTGTTTCATATGTAAGTGGAATACTAGATTGGCACATAAGTAAGTAGCTCCAATATTATTACAATTTATTGTAGGAGGAAGGGTAGAGTTGACGTTGAGTTCCTTAAGGAGATTTGTGACCCAATTGAGTTCAGTAGTAGCTTTAGCGATGGCACGGTATTCAGCTTCAGTTGTAAACTATGCGATTGTCTTTTGCTTCTTAGAACTCTAGTTGATAGGATTAGCTCTAAGAAAAATTATATACCCTGATGTAGAAGTTCTATCATCAAATTTTCTCACCCAATCAGCATCAGCAAAGGCATGGAGATTAAGTGGGGTGTGTTTTCAGAGAAAAATGCTATGATGAAGGGTCCCTTTAAGATACCGCAAAATTCATTTGACGGTAGACCAATGCGTAGTAGATGAATGGTGCATGAATTCAAATAATTTATTGACTGCAAATGAGATATCTGGATGGGTGAGAGCCAAGTACTATAAGGAGCCAAGTACTTGTCGGTATTGAGTAGCGTTCGAAGCAGGGCTTCCATCACATAATTTGAGTGATTCACTAGTAATAGAGGAGTTGTAACTTCTTTTGCATCCTTCATGTTTGTTTTGGATAATAGGTCTTGAATATACTTTCTTTGTGATAGGAGACCTGAAGATGTAAATGTTACTTCAACTCCCAAAAAGTAACTTAAGGGTCCAAGATCTTTGAGAGAGAATCGATCAGCCAATTGCTTTAGAAATGTTTGAATCTCTAAAGGATCATTGCTTATAACAATAATATCATCCACATATATGAGAAGATATATTGTGTTTCTATTTTGTTGTTGTAAGAATAACAAGGTATTAGACTTGGAGTTGATGAAATCTGTTGATGTCAGAAATGAGCCAAGTTCAGTATACCAGGCTTTTGGAGCTTGACGAAGTCCATAAATAGCTTTTTGTAGTTTACAAACATGTCTCGGATACTGATGATGAATGAAGCCAAGGGGTTGCTGCATATAGACATCTTCAGTTAGAGTCCCCTGTAAAAAGGCATTGTTAACATCTAGTTGTCATAGCTACCAGCCTTTTGAGATGACCAAACTTAGAATAAGTCAAATTATTATGGGTTTAACAACAGGACTGAAAGTCTTTGTGAAGTCAACTCCAAGTCATTGATGAAACCCTTTGGCTACTATACGTGCTTTATATCTAGCAACGGATCCGTTTGGGTTCCGCTTAATTCGAAAGACCCATTTACACTCGATGATATTTTGTATACGATGAGAGGGTACATGGATCTATGTAGAGTTATGGAGAAGGGCATCATATTCTTCACACATGGCTTTACACCAGTCTGGAGATTTTTGGACTTAAGTAATTGTGGTAGGTTTATTGATCTTAGAAGAGGATTTTATGATAGTATATAGGTCGAGGACCTAACGTGGTTTGAATATACCACTCTTGGAGCGTATTGTCATTGGATGTTTAAGAGTTGTAGCTTATGTTGTTGGTATAGGTATTGGAGAGGCATTGACATGGGTTGGAGTAGGCTGAGGTACTTCAGTGTTATTATGTTCAAAAGAGGATAAAGAATGTTGTTATGTTTCCGAGGGCATTGCATCAGTAGTAGGGGAAGCTTGTGAAGAAGGGACAGGAGAACCAATAGAGGGAGTGAGGAGCTATTGAACCGGGAGAACAAGAGAGTATGAATCCTGAGGAAAGGGACTTGATGGTGTCATAGGAGGTTCGTGTGATGGGATCGGAGGGATACTCCAGTGATGTATGTTTGTTGGAATAGCTTGCACGGTAGGATAGTTGTGAAAAGGAAAAGTAGACTCCACAAAAGTAACATGACGTGATATAAAGACTCTTTGAGTCTGGGGTTCGTAACATCGAAAAGCATTATGTTCTAGAGAATATCCTATAAAGGTGCAAGGCTTGGATCGAGGTGTCAGCTTGTGTGAGGTATAAGGTCGTAGCCATGGATAACATAAACAACCAAAGACTTTGAGTTTCTGAAGATTTGGAGGCTTGTGGAAAAGTTTTTTAAATGGTGACTGGTATTGTAGGACTGAAGTGAGCATACGATTAATTAGATAGATTGCAATTTGAAAAGCTGCTGACCAAAAAGTTAGGGGCATAGATGCTTGATATAGAAGTGAGAGACCAGTTTCAACTATATGTCAATGTTTGTGTTCAACAGAACCAACTAATCGAGGAGTATGTGGGGGTGACTTGAGGTGTTGTATACTACAAGCCGAGAGACAAGATGTGAAGGCTTAATATTCGCCTCCGCCATCAGAGTAAACCATTTTGATTAAAGATTGAAAGAAATTCTCGACCAACTTTTAAAAGTTGGTAAAGATTGTTAAAACGTCAGATTTATGGTGGAGAGGATATAACCATGTGTACTTATGAAATAGTTGATAAAAATGACATTTAATCTAAACTTGTCAAAAGAAGGGGTTGAGGCCCTACCCCAAACATCAGTATAAATAATTTCAAACGGTTTAGAGCAAGATATAGAAGATATTCCAAAGGGGAGTCTATGACTTTTATTACTGAGACAAGCATCACAATGAGTTATAATGCTATTATTTTTAAGAGTAGGAAGAGAATAACGAGAAAGTAATTTTTGCTGAATAGAGGATGAGGGATGACCAAGACGACGATGCCACACATCATTTGGAGCTGCAACTGAGGAATAAGCAATGGGTTGGGTTTGCTAGGGACCCATAGGGTCAAGTGTCATCTTGGCCAAACCTTTGTTAATTTTCTTCTTGTACTAGTTGCTTTGCCTCTTGGACTTTTGACTAACTTGATCTGTGATGGTTGGTCCGGCCAACTTGTCCTCGCGCTTCAAGTATGTCTCGTAGTCAGTCAACTTGTCATAAAGTTCTTCGAATGACATTGGTGAGTCGTGTGCTCGAATTGTGGCTGCCAATTCCTTGTACTCATCTCCTAGCCCATTTAGGGTATGGATTATCATTTCTTCATCACAGAGGGAATGACTTATCAAAGCCAAGTCATCGATGATAACTTTGATATTTTGTAGATAATTAGTAATGGTACTTTTCTCTTATTTTATTTTCATTAGACTGGAGAGAAGGCTGAGCTTGCGAGTACGAGAATAATTTGCCAAGGTTGTTTATAACTTGCATCATGTTTCTGTAGCAGTTGCACATGAAGATATTAATGGCGCGACGGATCCAGCAACTAAGGCTTGAATAGCTTGGAGGATGAGACGGTCTTGACATAACCACAGTTTATGAGCTAGATTTAGTACTAGACTAGGTTCACCAGGGATGTTCATCATTGTTGGTGGACAACTGAGAGAGCGTCGACATAGCCTAGTAAGTCATATCCAAATAAGTGGTTAAAAAACTAGGCTCGCCAAGATACATAGTTGTCGCATTTTGATAACTTAAAAGGGATTAGCGTGGCAGCATTGATGGAGATAAGTCCTGTATGTGGAGAAGCACTATGATTTCTTGCAGGAACAGTAACTGGAATATCAGAAGAAGATGATGAAGACATTTTAAGGTTGTTGACAAGTCTCTTGACTCATTCACGTGGTAACGGTGATGATGTACCGCACATAGAATGGCCGATCGAAAGAGACCTCCTCCGACACCGGGTAGCAAGTGCTAAACTAGACGAGGACCTCTTCGAGTTCTAGGTCCAGATGACACTGATCTACACTGGAAGGAGAGATGCAGCACCTCTGGGAAAGGAGAAGGGGTGCTGTACCGAAGCAAGATGTTCTGCCTCCACAGGAAGTAGGTGGGGGTGCTTGTGTCCTATTGTCCGCTGGTTAGCACAGTAGTAGGCAAAGAGGAGGAGACGGCCGGGCGATAGAGGCGAGCAGCAAGGGTCGTTGTCGCTAGAGGGAGTGCCAGAGAGTTGCTATGATTAGATGGGTGATGCAGCACCTATGCCTCCTTTAGGAGTGTCATCCATAGGAGAATGAAGAGAATCTGGGGAAAACGTTGGCAACACAACAAAGACAGCAGCGAAGGGCGGGAATGAGCAGCAATGGTGGTATTTGCTGTAAGAGGAGGAAGCGGTGATGACAACCGATAGCTGGGCAATGGCAGCAGAGAGTGCTCTACTTCTATCGCACCGCAGAAGAGAACGCTATCGCTACAAGGGCTTGACTACTTGCAGTGGTGGTGGAGCGGCTGGGCGCAGCAACGGCGGCCCTTCTCACGCTTCAGCAGTCAGTGGGATGATCGCACGATCGGAGGCTGCGATGCTAGTAGTTGCGGGCAGGAGAGCTATGATGACGGGGTTGCATGGCGGGGGGAAGGAGAGAGTAGCGGTAGCGGTGAATGCCAAGGTTGGCAGCTACATTCTTTTACTCTTTTTCTTTCTTGCGTTCTTCTACTCTATTTCACCGTAGAATAGATCGTTGCGGCTAAGACAACGAGGGGGAAGAGATCACTGGCTGGGGGGGATAGCGATAGTGATGGGTTGCATGGCCACTGGTTGAAGCCGCGGTAGAGGAGGTGCATGGGCGGAGAAGCAGCAGCAGTTGCTGTCAAGATCGGTGGCTACAACGACGATGGACACAGGGGAAAAGAGCAAGGGCGGGGATGGTCATTAGCAGCGGCAACGGTGGAGAGGTCGTGGCCAAGAGGCAATGGTAGAGGGGGTGGTCCGTTGGCCGAAACAATGGAGAGAAAGCTTCCGCCCATGGAAGAAGCAAGAGGCAGAGGGGAAGAGTCGATGAGGAGCAAGCTTGCTCTAGGCAAGATGCTCTGATATCATGATAAAATAAAAATATAATCATGAAAGCTAATTTTGATTAGTACAATATGAGTTCTATTTATACATGTTAGGAGGGAGGATTTCCCTCAACAAACCAGCAAAATTTTCTCATACAATTTGAGGAAATCATATCTGCTATCACACTTCTTGTTCAAGTAAGCCAGACTTATATATGGGTCAACTGATTTAAAAGTGCCTACTATGGTAAACTGCTAACGGTGTCGAACGTCACTTCTTGCCTTTACTTTGATTATTCTTACAGGTTAGGAGCGAGGATTTTCCTCGACAATGCAGTGAGATTTTCTCATGTAATTGGAAAAATCTTATTTACTATCATGCCCCTGCAAGATGGTGCTCTTATCAAGGATGCCAATCTTGGACCGATGTAATGAAAATAGTTTACGAGCAAGAGGCTTCATAAGTAAGTCTACTAGTTGATCAGTCATATGTACATGAAAGACACGTAGTTGATGTCTAACAACTTGATCTCACACGAAGTGGAAGTTGATGGCAATGTGTTTTATGCGTGAGTGGAACACTGAATTGACACATAAGTAGGTAGCTCCAACATTATCATAATTTATTGTAGGAGGAAGGGTAGAGTTGACGTTGAGTTCCATAAGAAGATTTATGACCCAATTAAGTTCAGCAATAGTAGTAGCGATGGCACGGTATTCAACTTCAGTTGTAGATCGTGTGACTATCTTTTGCTTCTTAGAATTCCAACTGTAGGATTAGCTCCAAGGAAGATAATATACCTTGATGTGAAAGTTTTATCATCAAAGTTTCTTGCTCAATTAGCATCAATAAAGGCATGAAGATTAAGTGGGGTATGTTTGTAGAGAAAGAGGCCATGATGAATGGTCCCTTTAAGATACCATAAAATTCATTTGACCATAGACCAATGCATAGTAGATGGCTGATGCATGAATTTAAATAATTTATTAATTATATATGAGATATCTGGACGGGTGAGAGCTAAGTACTGTAAGGAGCCAAGTACTTATCGGTATTGAGTAG
The DNA here is from genome assembly GCA_024322285.1 of Musa beccarii. Taxonomy (NCBI): domain Eukaryota; kingdom Viridiplantae; phylum Streptophyta; class Magnoliopsida; order Zingiberales; family Musaceae; genus Musa; species Musa beccarii. The sequence continues at coordinate 26,668,393 of CM044394.1, read as the reverse complement.
AGTCTGTAGCAGGGTTTCCATCACATAATTTAAATGATTCACTAGTAGAGAGGAGAGTTGCAACATTTGCATCCTACAGGTTTGTCTTAGATAATAGGTCATGAATATACTTTCTTTGTGATAGGAGGAGACTTGAAGATGTAAATGTTGAGTCTACTCCTAAAAAGTAACTCAAGGGTCTAAGATCTTTAAGGGAGAATCGATTAGCCAATTACTTTAGAAAAGTCTGAATCTCGAAGAGATCATTGCCTGTAACAATAATATCGTCCATATACATGAAAAGATATATTATGTTTTCATTTTATTGTTGTAAGAATAATGATATATCAGTCTTAGAGTTGATGAAACCAGTTGATGTTCGAAATGAGCCAAGTTCAGTATACCAAGCTCTTGGAGGTTAATGAAATCCATAAATAGCTTTTTGTAGTTTACAGACATGTCTCGGATACTGATGATGAATGAAGCTAGAGGGCTGTTGCATAAAGACATCTTCAGTTAGAGTACCCTATTAAAAGGCATTATTAACATCTAGTTGTCGTAGATGCTAACCTTTTGAGATAGCCAAACTTAGAATAAGTCAAATTATTGTAAGTTTAACAACATGATTGAAAGTCTCTGTGAAGTCAACTTCTGGTCATTAATGAACCCCTTTAGCTACTAAACGTTTTTTATATCTAGCAATAGATCTGTTTGGGTTCCGCTTAATTCGAAAAACTCATTTACACCTAATAATGTTTTATGTAGGATGGGAGGGTACAAGTATAATCAAATCAAATATTTTATTTAAGAATCAAATATTTGATTTGATTCTTAAATTAAATCAAATAAATTAGGGAATATTAATCCTACTTCCATGTTTGCCATTACGAATTAGAAAATGGTTATTAAGCATTCCAAATAGGGTGATATCATAATTGTTAGTATATTAAATAAAATTAATTTATATTAAATAAATATGAAATTTTAAAAAAAATTTCTTTAATGGAGGATCATCTCTTTCTATTTAAGGGGGATGGATTTCTCTCCTTCCTTCCTCACCGAGCTGAACTCAGTAACGGGAGGAACGAGGAGTTTCATCATACTAAGTAGTAGATTTTTCCCACCTTTCTTAAAAATAATAGTTTTTATTTTGATTCCAAGTTGAAATTTTTAGATTGATATTATTTATCAATCTTTTTAATGTCAAAATATTTATTATTGAATTAAAATATTTTATTCTTTGATACCCTTTAAAGGGTTTTAATTTTAAACATATTGAAATTGTACATGTTTTATGTATACATGATATCTGATTTTTTTTAATTAAGAATGTTATTTTATTATATTTCAATTTATCTTCTAATCTTATTTAGATTAAAATATACTATGAATAGTTTTAAAATAGTTCTTAATCCTTTAGATGTTAAAATTTTTATTGTTGATTAGAATATATTATCTAAGAATTTTTATCCTTTTTGAGATTTAGAACATTATTATTTGATTTGATTATGTTGAAATTATTCATGTTAGAGGAAAAATCATGGCAAAAGGGCAAATACTTTACAGTAGCAAAGGGGATTCAAAGAGAGGAGAAAAGGGTAGAAAAATAAGAAAAAAAGAAAGGAAAGAAGATAAGGAACACATAGAGACTGTTCTCATTCATCGAAATAGTTTTCTCATCTCAAGTTAGATCAGATCTATAGTGAATTTTTACTATGATTACTTGGGGAGGTTTTGGATATTATGCACAGTGACATGATCCTTATATCCCAATTATTCTCTTGTAATTGTTGCTTAGGTTTTGGGCAAGGGATTCTGAGAATTATACATTCATTATTTCTATAGTGGATTTTCTCTCGTTTACGCCGTGGTTTTTACCCTTCGCGTTGAAGGGGTTTTTCATATAAATCATGGTATTCTATTTTATTCTGATTTTTATTTAATTCCGTTGTGTGTGACGGCCTGCTAGTATTTGTTTATATACAAAAGTTCTTCCTTGTTTGTTGCCTTTTATCCCATCAACTAGTATCAGAGCAAGGATTTGGTGATTTAATTTTTGTGTTTGAACATAGAGGCCGGTAGTGTTTCTCGTATGATTAGTTTGAACGGAAACAATTGGATAATATAAAAACCAAGAATGGAAGATCTCTTATATTACAAAGATTTGTATGGACCTTTATAAGAGGATAGTGAAAAACCCATAATTATGATAGATGATGAGTGGAAGAGATTAGATCGAAAAATGATTGGGTTTATTCGATAGCAGCTCGATGATAGTATCTTTCACCATGTTTCTGCTAAAAGTTCTGTATATTCTCTTTGGAAAAAGTTGGAAGGTCTTTATGAAAGAAAAACAGCTGGCAATAAAGTTTTTTTTATCAGAAAACTTGTGACCCTGAAATATAAAGAAGGTGCTTCTATTACTGAGCATTTAAATGAAATACAGAGTATTACTAACCAGTTATCTTCTATAAAAATGTCTCTTGATGATGAGTTGCAGGCATTGTTACTTCTCAGTTCATTGTAAGAAAGTTGGGAGACACTAGTGTTGAATCTTGGATTTTGATTATGAAACTAATTGATTGTGGTTTATTATCTAACTGTGTTTTGAGTTATGCAGGTCTACTATCGATCAGGATTAGATAGTTGACGCTAGAAGAATTGACATTACGCCGGGTGATCACGTCTGGATATTGGATATCAAGCCGGAAGTTTAGTTGACAATCGGTGGAAAGCTTCGTATGTCGGGCATCGGGCCTAGAAGAGCATGTTGCGCCAAGGATATCGGGGTTGTGGAGGTCAAACGCTGATTGGACAACGGATCACAAAAGACGACGATGTGTCAAAGGATCGGACGAAGTGCCGACTAATGACGTACCGAGCAATTAAATGTCAATTCGTATTGTAATAACTGTCTAGATCAAAGTATAGTGTTTGTTTGTCTATATGCAGGATTAACTACGATGACGATAAACACGTAAAGCAAAACAAAGTGCCAGAAGACAAGTGGGATGGATCATTGGGAGTTCAAGAGTTCAACGAAAGTCCGCAGATTCATTGGGAGTATTGCCGGAACCGGTCGAGAACGAGTAGGGAGCTTGCCGAAGGGTTTTCGGAAGTTCGCCGGAAGGTTCATCAGAAGTTCGCGGAGCTTACTAAGAAAGATCAAAACTTGCCAAAGAAGCTCGGTGGAACTTGCCAAGATCATCATGAAGTCCGGGAGCTTGCCGGGAGTTCGTAGAATAGTTTCCGAGGGTTCGTCGGAAGACCGTCGGAAATTTATCGGAAGCTCGTCGGAAGAAGTCTTAACTTATCGGACTTTGTAATAGCTTAGAAAATATCTTTAAATTCATTATTAGTATATAATTTGGTTTAGTATTAGGTGTTAATCCTATAAACCAAGTTAGGGCCCATTTGGGGCTGTTATGGACCAGTTTGGACCGAGTTTTCGGCCTAAACCAATGGGCTGAAATAGGCCAGGTGGTGGAACCGCCTGGCAGCCAAGTGCTAGGTGGTGGTACCGCCCAATGCATGTGTGCAGCGACGATAGTACCGCCTTTCTTAGGTGGTGGTACCGCCTATGCACTATCAGTTTGACGACTGACAGGCGGTAGCATCGCCTCTGACAGGCGGTGGCACCGTCGGCACCGGGAAACTCAAAGAGAATTCAAATTTGGAGGTCAAATATGAATCCTCTTTGAATCTATAAATGCCCCCCCCCCCTTCTCAGCTGAAAGGGTAACCCTTAGAGAGTTAGAAATTGAGCAAAAGGCTTGGGAAATTTTAGTTTTCAATAGCTTGTGTTCACCTCCTTCTTTCTCTTTGAAAAATCTATAAGAGTGTGAACTTCTTGTAAAAGGGTTGTATGAGGAGTGTTTGGTCTTTCTCCTTCAAAAGGATTTGCTAGTGAAAGTTGGGAGCCTCATCGGAGAAGGCTTCGGAAGTGGATGTAGGCCGAATGACCGAACCACTATAAATCGGTTTGCATTTATTTTCTTGCAACTTACTTTGCTGCAAACCATTTTCATTTGCTGCCTTATTTACTCAACTTCATCTTCATCTTCTTACGTATGCTTTAAAGTTAAAACGTAATCTTTCCGGGTTCAAACGAAACGTTGCATTCATTCATACGAAGTTTCCGAAGTTGTTTTAATCGCTGAAAAATCTATCGTTCTTTACCGCTGCACTAATTCACCCCCCCCCTCTTATTGTCGCTCGATCCCTAACAATTAGTATCAGAGCCATGTTCTTTCTCTTTCGGATTTACACCCATGAGAAATGGCTCTAAATGGTTTTCAAGAGGGCTTTTCAGTTTTTCGTCCACCGTTCTTTAACGGTTCGGACTACACATATTGGAAAACTCGAATGAGAGTTTTCTTGATTTATCTCGATTTAAACTTATGGAACATCATTGAAAATGGATTTCAACTTCCCTCTAAACCGATGAACGAATGGTCGGATTTGGAGAAAAGATCGTTTTCTTTAAATGCAAAGGCTATGAATGCCTTATTTATGCTTTAGACAAAAATGAGTTCAATCGGATTTCTACATGCGAAACGACTTTTGACATTTGGCGAACTCTTGAAATCACACACGAGGGAACTAGTAGAGTTAAAGACTCGAAAGTAAACCTCTTATTACATGATTTTGAGCTCTTCTGAATGACACCAAGCGAAACTATCGACGATATGTACACCCGTTTCATGGATATCGTCAATAGTTTGAAAAGTCTTGGTAAATATTTTTCAAGATTTGATTTAGTAAACAAGATTTTAAGATCCCTTCCAAAAGAGTGGGATCCAAAAGTAACGGCAATACAAGAAGCTAAAAATTTAAATGACTTATCTCTTGAAGAACTCATTGGGTCTTTAATGACCTATGAAATGACTTTCTTGGAACACAATGAACTCGATAAACACATGGACCACCTTCCAAAGAATAGGAAGGATTTGGCACTTCGGACTATGAAATACCACTTGAGTGATGACTCAAGTGATGAGGACAATGAGAACTTTGAACTTTGAACACTAAATCTTAATAAGTTCATTAAACAAAAATCTAAAATAGACAATGAACTTGAACGGAGGAAGAGGCCAAAGAAGAAGAAGGCTTGCAAAGAAGAATAAGTAAAGAAGAAGCGAAATGGGCTTTGACGGTTTTCGACAATGAAGTAAGAAACTCACCCAAGTTGCTTTTACCTTATTTTAAAATTACATGATGTTTTTCATGAATGCTTAACTTAGTTAGTAGGATTTTTTTTATGTTTTTGGAAATTAAAACAAATTGTTTTAAAATTTATGCTATGCTTTTCCTTTTAGCATTTTTGAAAAATTATAAAAATGATCATGAAAAACTATATTGTTAAAGTTTCATGCATGTTATAATTCAAAACTTTGAATGATTATGAGTGATACTTGCATGATTTGTGATATTGCCTAGAATTAATCCATGCATGTGTATCTTGACGTTTTATATTTCGTTTCTAAACATGATGCTTGATCTTTAAATTTTTGTATCATGCTTAATGAGGAATTAAAATGATGAAGATTAAAATCCTACATTTTAGAATAATGCATATTCGGACTTGATGGTTTTCATGACGAAATTATTTTTCACATTTATAAAATGATGCATGATTTTAGCAAAAATTTGAGCATTGATCATCTTGTTATTACAAATGAAAGAAAGAATTAAAATGATTTTGATGATGCATTATGAAAACATGCTTAATGATTGTATCATACTTGATGACTTGAAATCTCATATTTTGAAATAATATATTCATAATGAATCCATGAATCTTGATGATTTTTGTATCACTTTTTGGCTTTAAACTTGATACATATCTTTCATGCAAAAAGTTTTTGGGCATGCTTATGTGAAATCTTACTTGATAAATGAAAATGCTCCATAAGTATGATTATGATAAACTCATGAATCTTGATGATTTTACCTTGCTTTTGATTTCAAACAAGATGCATGATTTTTGACACAAAAAATTAATAGCATGTTTCAAGATAATGCTTGCACATAAATATGATTAAAAGATAAAAGCAAACATATTGATGATTTCATTTTTACATGAAAATTTGAACATGCATATATATAAGTTCAACCACATAAAATAAAACACAAAAGCTAAAAATATTTTAATCATGATGTTTTATTTTTGATGTGTTTGGTCTTAACGGTCTTTATGACGAAACTTATGTCTTGCTTTGAAAAGTTGTTATATGCTCACATGTAATCAATTTATGTTGCTCCTATTAAAATTTTCGAATGAAAGATTTTGATACATTTGATCTTAATGGGCTTAATGACAAACTTATATATTGAATTAATACAATGATGACTTCCATATAAATATTTGAACATACCTTATGAAATCATCATTGATAATGATGAAATGAAAATATTATAAGTTTATTATCATGCTTAATGATTTTATGATATCATGAGAATTTAAAGTTGTTATATCTTGATGACAATACTCATATTTTGGTTCTAAATATGATACTCATCCTTTAAAACATGAGTTCACTTATATGAAATAAACAACTTAAAACGAAACACATTATCATGATAAATTGAATCTTATGTTTTGAAATAATGTGTTATATTTTTATCTTGACGAATTTTATGATGAAGTTTGTCTTTCGATGTTGAATGTTGATATTTCTATTTTATTTGACATTAAAAGACAAATGCATGCTTATTTGAAATAAATTATAAAAAGGAAATGCATAATTCTTGAAAATTTTTTTATTTCTAAAGTTTTCAGTCTTGATGAATCCATGTGGATCTCTTGAATCGAATCTTTTGGAAAGTACCACATGATTAATGTGATTCGACTTAATGACAATTTATCTTTTCGTCTTGAATGTTGATATTTATTTTTATTAAGGGTAAATGCATGGTTATAAGAAGCAAATCACATATAAAAACAAAATGCAATCCTCTATATCAATCTTATCAATTTTTCTATAGGAAATTCATGAATCCATGCTTATCATGTATGAATTTATTGAATGAGATTTTGAGGATGATTCTGGTTTTGACTAATGCTTGATTTGTATTTATGCCATAAGACACATTTTAAAATTGAATCATGCTTCAATCATGTTCTATCTCCCTTAATTTATTTTGTTCTCCTATATTTCCTTTTATTTACCATAGAGGAGAACCTTCTAAATGAATTATGAAATTGATGATTTGATAATAAGTATTTATCAAAAATCTATTTATCATTTTGCAATCTCTAAAAAGTTGATAATCACTCATTCATGTTGTGAATCTCAAAAATATTTTTAATTTGATTAGGAGTTTCGAGTTGACAAAATGAGTTTGAATAATTTTATGACTCCTCTCTTGATCACTTGAAATCATGACTTTGAATTCTTGACTTGAGATATATTTGCAAATCATGTGCTATATCTTTTCAAATAAATCATGAGCCTTGACATCATATCTTGCATGATATTAAAATGGCAAGAATTCTTTGGCTTATATGCCTTATGTGGCAATTGAAGAATTGATATAAAAGAAATTTGCCTTATGATAAATCAATGAATCATGATTTGATCCTTAATATTGATGTGTTTTTATATATCATGATTCTTAGTTGTATGACATTTATCTTGAATTAAAAATTGATAAATATGAATTTTGATCTTGCTAAAAAGAAAGTTATGAATCATGAATGGTATCTTTCGGTTTTGATCCTTGTTGAATTTACATATTGATATCCTTCATGACATGATTTCTTTGCATTGTTATTTTATTTGCATCATGTGATGATTGAACAATTGATGTATATTTTTATTGATGTAAATTTATAATTGATATGAAAAATGGCTTGTATAATGATTGAAATTTTAGCCATTTAGTCCTCCCTTCTTTTTGATAAAGACAAAGGGGGAGAAAAATTACTACCTTACAATTTCACAAGAAGTTAAGGATTGCTATATCAAAGGATGCAAATATTGCTATCTTGACTATCTCAAAAGAAGCAAAATACAAAACTTCAAAAATTTAAAATGTTACACTTGCCATGCCTTTATGTTTGTATATTTTAATAAAAAGTTAGCATATATGTTTAAAGTGATTGTACATAATTACTAGCTCATTGCAAACAAAAAGTTGATAGCTTGCAAAGGTGAAACTTAGTTATAAAAGAGAAGAATTGAAAGGAAGCTAACTTGCGTGTCACAAAGTATGTTAGCTTGCTTATCATTATTGATTCCTTGCTTATCATCTTTTTCTCTCATGTCATGATTTTTGACTCTCTTGAATTTATGACTTAATATGCTGAAAATTCATGTTGCAAATTTGTTATTTTGTCATGATCAAAGCATTGACTATTTGTACTCCCCTTTTTTAACAAAAACAAAGGGGGAGAAGATTTATTACTAGCTTATGTATCGCAAAGAAAAATTTTGCTAGCTAGAACATATAATGGAAGCAAAGAAAGTGCAACTTGCACATCTCAAAAAGCAAGTGAAAAAAAAAATTACCATCATTGCCCATTCTTAAAAACTTGCTATGATTGAATGTCTTAAAGTGATATATGTTGTATGATGTGATTGATAGCTAGTATGATTGTAATATTTGCATATCCTTGAAAACTAGCTATGATGTTACTTCTCCTTTTTGTTGATGACATAGGGGGAGAAGTAGATTGATGACTTCATGCATTGAATTGAATATTTTATATATTTGCATGATGATTTGATTATTCTCATATTCTGTGATAAATGTTGCTTGGATTTGGGATAATCCAAGTATTTCTATCAATGGCATATTGATAGGGGGAGTTTGGTTAAACTCTGGGGAGTTATGGTTAACTTCGTTAGTCATCAATTAGTTGTCATCATAAAAATAGGAGAGATTATTGAATCTCAAATTTTGATGATGAAACTAATTGATTGTGGTTTATTGTCTAACTGTGTTTTGAGTTACGCAGGTCTACTATCGATCAGGATTAGACAGTTGACGTTGAAGGAATTGACGTTGCGCCGGATGATCACGTCTGGATATTGGATGTCGAGCTGGAGGTTCGATCGATAATCGGTGGAAGGCTTCGTACGTCGGGCATCGGGCCTAGAAGAGCGTGTTGTGCCAAGGATATCAGGGTTGCGGAGGTCAACCGTCGATTGGGCAACGGACCGTAAAAGAGGACGATGTGCCGAAAGATCGGACGAAGCGCCGACCAATGACGTGCCGGGCAACTGAATGTCAATTCACGTTGTAATAACTGTCTAGATCGAAGTAGAGTGTTTGTTTGTGTGTAGGATTAACTACGATGACGATAAAGACATAAAGCAAAACAAAGTGCCAGAAGACAAGTGGGATGGATTGTTGGGAGTTCGAGAGTTCGAAAGAAGTCCGAAGATTCGTTAGGAGTATTGCCGGAACCAGCCGAGAACGAGTAGGGAGCTTGCCGAAGGGTTTTCGGAAGTTCACCGAAAGGTTCGTCGGAAGTTAGCGGAGCTTGCCAAGAAAGATCGAAGCTTACCAAAGAAGCTCGATGGAACTCGCCAAGATCATCGTGAAGTTCGGGAGCTTGCCGGGAGTCCGTGGAATGGTTTCCGAGGGTTCGTCGGAAGACCATCGGAAGTTTGCCAAAAGCTCACCGGAAGAAGTCTTGACTTGTCGGACTTTGTAATAGCTTAGAAAATATCTTTAAATTCATAGTTAGCATATAATTTGGTTTAGGATTAGGTGTTAAATCCTATAAACCAAGTTAGGGTCCATTTGGGGTTGTTATGGATCGGTGGGCCGAGTTTTCGGCCCAAACTAGTGGGCTGAAATAGGCCAAGCGGTGGAATCGCTTGTGCCAGGCGGTGGAACCGGCTGGCAGCTGAGTGCTGGGTGGTGGTACCACCCAGCGCATGTGTGCAGCGGCGATAGTACCGCCTGCCTTGGGCGGTGGTACCGCCTGTGCACTGTCAGTCTGACGACTGACAGGTGGTAGCACCGTCTCTGATAGGCTATGGCATCGGGAAACTCAAAGAGAATTCAAATTTGGAGCTCAAATTTGAATCCTTTTTGAATCTATAAATACCCCCCCTTTCTCAACTGAAAGGGTAACCCTTAGAAAGTTAGAAATTGAGCAAAAGGCTTAGGAAAGTTTAGTTTTCAATAGCTTGTGTTCACCTCCTTCTTTCTCTTTGAAAAATCTGTAAGAGTATGAACTTCTTGTAAAAGGGTTGTAAGAGGGGTGTTTGGTCTTTTCCCTTTAAAAGGATTTACTAGTGAAAGTTGGGAGCCTCATCGGAGAAGGCTTCGGAAGTGGATGTAGGTCGGATGACCGAACCACTATAAATTGGTTTGCATTTACTTTCTCGCAACTTACTTTGCTGCAAACCATTTTCATTTGTTGCATTATTTACTCAACTTCATCTTCATCTTCTTACATATGCTTTAAAGTTAAAACGTAATCTTTCCGCGTTCAAACGAAACATTGCATTCATTCATACGAAGTTTCCGAACTTGTTTTAATCGCTGAAAAATCTATCGTTCTTTATCGCTGTACTAATTCACCCCCCCCCCTCTTAGTGTCGCTCGATCCCTAACAACTGGTGGTTTTTCTTAGTAATTCTATGCCAGATGGTATTATCACCATGAGTCAAGTAACAAGTAGTTTGTTGAATGAGAAGTTGAGAAGAAAAAACTCAACAGCATCTCAGACTGATTCACAAGCACTTATCTCAAAGAACAGAGGAAGATCAAAGTCTAAAGATAGAAGCAGTTCATGTATAGGTAGAAGCAAGTCAAGATCAAGGAAAGATATTGTTTGCTACAATTGTGGTGAGAAAGGACATTATAAGAATCAATGTAAGCAACCTAAGAAGAGCAAGAAAAAGAGAAAAGAAGTGGAGTCTACAGAGTCAAAAGAGAATACCACAGCTATAGTGCAAAGTGATGATTATTTGATTTTGTCTCCTTCTGATAATATTTTTTCTTGTATATGTCAGGATCTCGAGTGGATAATTGACACAGGAGCTTCTTATCATGCTACACCATGGAAGGAGTTCTTTGCTACCTACAGGTTTAAAAATTTTGATGTTGTTAAGATGGGCAACTATGGCACGGCAAACATCATTAGTATGGGTGACATCCACATAAAGACTAACCTTGGATGTAAGTTGGTGCTTAAGGATGTGAGGCATGTGGTTGACTTGAGACTAAATTTAATTTCAGTTGGAAGACTAGATGATGAAGACTATGATAGCAGGTTTCACAAAGGGCAATGGAAGGGTTCTCTTGTTATAGCTAATGGAAAGAAATGTTACACTTTATATAGGTTATAGGTCAAAGTTTATAGTGAGCAACTGAATGCTATAGAGAAAGACATCAGCATGGAGTTAAGGCATAGGTGATTATGACATATAAGTGAGAAGGGACTGCAAGCTCTTTCTAAGAGAGAGGTATTACCAGACCTCAGAGATACACATTTGAACCTTTGTATTAATTGTTTAGCTGATAAACAACACAGAGTTTCTTTTGCTAGTCTTGCTTTGTCTAGAAAAATGTATGCCTTGGACCGTGTTTATACAGATATATGTGGTCCTTTAAGGACAAACTCATAATGATTCTATTAATGTTCCTGGCATCAGTGGTGCACTTTATTTTATTACTTTTATAGATGACTTTTCCAGGAAAGTTTGGGCCTATACTTTGAAGACCAAGGATTAGGTTATTGATGTCTTCAAAGAGTTTCATGCTAGAGTCAAAAGGGAGACAGAAAGGCAACTAAAATGTATAAGATCATATAATAGTGATCAGTATACAGGATTATTTAATGATTATTGCATATCATATGGCATCCGACATGAGATGATAATTCCTGGTACACCTCAGCATAATGCAATTGTAGAGAGGATGAACCACACCATCATGGAAAAGATCAGATGTATGCTTTTATAGGAAAAGCTATCCAAAAGGTTTTGGGATGTGGCTTTGAGGACTGCAATTGATGTGATCAACTTATCTCCCTGTATAGCCCTAGATGCTGATGTTGCAGAGCATGTATGGTCAAGGAAAGATGTTTCTTATAGACATTTGAGAGTATTTAGTTGTCGTGCATTTACAAATGTTCCAGACAATGAGAGGTCCAAGTTGGATGGTAAGACAAAAAAATGTATTTTTCTTAACTACTCACATGATCAATTTGGTTACATGCTTTGGGATCCAGAAAAGCATAAGGTGTTTAGAAGCAGAGATGTGGTGTTCTTTGAGGATAAAACCCTTGAGGATTTGAAAGAGGCACAAGCCAAGACTTCTGTAGAAGGATTAGCATATTGTGACTTAGTTATTCCTTCAGTATATCAAGGTGATGAGGGAGATGTGCAGGAAGATAGTGTAGAACCAAATGTTAATCTACCTGCAGGATATGTTGAGTAAGAAGAAGTTGAAGAGCAGCTTCCCGCAGAACCTCAGTTGAGAAGATCTTTTAGACAACGTTAGTCTTCCAAAAGATACTCTGTAGAGGAGTATGTGATGCTTACTGATGCAGGTGAACTAGAGAGTTACCAGGAAGCAATTGAAAGTGAGCAGAAAAAGAAATGGTTAGTTACTATATAGGAAGAGATGGATGCTCTATAGAAGAACCACATATATGATTTAGTGCAACTTCTATAAGGAATGAAGGCCTTGAAGAACAAGTGGGTTTTCAGGTTGAAGAATCAAGAATATTATTCTTAACTAAAGTACAAAGCTAGATTGGTTATGAAAGGCTTTGGTCAAAAGAAAGGTATTGACTTTGAAGAGATTTTTTCTCTTGTTGTTAAAATTTCTTCTATTCATGTTGCTCTATGTATTGCTGCTAGCCAGGACTTAGAGGTGGAGTAGTTAGATGTGAAGATAGCTTTCCTTCATGGTGATTTGGAAGAGAAAATTTATATGGAGTAACTAGAAGGTTTCAAAGTCAAAGGTAAAGAAAATTTTGTCTGCAAGTTAAGAAAGAGTTTGTATGGATTGAAGCAAGCTCCAAGACAGTGGTACAGAAAGTTTGATTCATTTATGACTGAAAATAGATATAAAAGAACGGCTTCAGATCATTGTGTGTACATCAAACGGTTTAGTAAAGATTTTATTATTCTCTTACTTTATGTTGATAATATGCTTATCCTTGGGAAAGAAATATGTACAATTAATAGGTTGAAGAAGGAACTGAGTGACTCCTTTGCAATGAAGGACATGGGGCCAGCAAAGCAAATACTAGGCATGCAGATTTCTCGCGACAGGAAAAACAAGAAGATTTACTTGTCACAAGAGAAATACATCGAGAAGGTATTAGAAAGGTTCAGTATGAGCAATGTAAAGCCAGTTGGTTCTCCTTTTTCAGGTCACTTCAAGTTGTGCTCAGCGCAGAGCCCGTTAAGTGATGAGGAGAAGGAGAAAATACAAAAGGTTCCTTATGTTTCAGTAGTTTGAAGTCTAATGTATGTAATGGTATGTACGAGATCGGACATCGCATATACAATAGGTGTTACTAGCAGATTTCTTGCAAATCCAAGAAAAGAGTACTGGGCAGTAGTGAAGTGGATCATGAGATATCCTAGAGGAAGCTCTAAGGTTTGTTTAAGCTTTGGAGGAGGACCACCTGTGCTAATGGGTTACATAGATGCAGATATGGCTAGAGATATTGATGCGAGGAAATCCACATTAGGTTTTGTACTTACTTTTGTAGGGGGAGCCATGTCATGGCAATCCAGATTACAAAGGTGTATTGCTCTCTCCACCATAGAGGCGGAATATATTGCTGCTATAGAGGTTTGCAAAGAAATGTTATGGATGAAAGAATTCTTATAAGAATTGGAGCTGAAACAGGAAAACTATGTGGTGTATTGTGATAGCAAGAGTGCCATCCATTTATGTAAGAACCCAACTTTTCATTCCAAGTCAAAGCTTATAGATATCAGATACCACTGGATTCAAAATATACTTGAAGAGAAGCATTTGCAACTTTAGAAAATTCATATAGATAATACTGGAGCAGACGTGTTGACCAAGACCTTACCAAAAGAGAGGCAGGAGATGTGCCGATAGTTGGTCGACATGGATTTACACTGAGGAGCAAAAGGGACAGCCTCCCTTATGGGCTGAAGGGGGAGGTTGTTAGGATGATGGCCCAATTCAGCCCATATGAGCTTTATCAGCCCATAGCCCACTCCCTTTTCTAACCTAAACCCTAATTATATTAGGGGGCTAATGGTGGCTACGAAAATTAGAGAAAAAATCATAACAAAAGGGCAGAAACTTTGCAGTAGTAAAGGGGATTCAAAGAGAGGAGAAAAAGGTAGAAAAACAAGAGAAAAAGAAAGGGAAGAAGATAAGGAACACTTAGAGATAGTTCTTATTCATCTAAACAGTTTTCTCATCTCAAGTTTGATTAGATCTATAGTGAATTTTTTCTGTGATTGCTTGAGTAGGTTTTGGTTATTGTGTACAGTGACGTGATCCTTGTATCCCAATTATTCTCTTGTGATTATTGCTTGGGTTTTGAGCAAGAGACTTTGAGAATTGTACATTCATTATTTCTATAATGGATTTTCTCTAGTTTGCCCGATGGTTTTTTCCCTTCACGTTGAAGGAGTTTTCCATATAAATCTTAGTGTTCTATTTGATTCTGATTTTCGTTTAATTCCGCTATGTTATGGCCTGTTAGTATTTGTTCATATATAAAAGTTCTTCCTTATTTGTTGCCTTTTATCCCATCATCAAGGACATTAGGGAGGAATGGAAGAAGGATCTAGAGACCAGCGACATCATTAAAAAATTAGAGGAGGATCCAAGTGCAATAGCTCACTATACTAGAGATTCGAAGGATCTATGCTATAAAGGTCGTATTATACTTATACCCAACTCCCCTTGCATCAAAGTCATTCTACGCAAAATGCACTCCACACCTTTAGTAGGGCACTTTAGATTTTTGAGAACCTACAAAAGAGTGAAGCAAAATTTTTATTAGAGAGGGATGAAAAAAAAATTATTTCTAAATACGTGGCATAATGTGATGGATGTCAACAGCAAAAGGGTAAAACAGTAGCGAGTCCAAGGAAACTACAACCACTACCCATACCGAACTTAGTGTGGACTGACATCTCCATGGACTTCATCGAAGAGCTGCCACCTTCCAAAAGTAAAAGCACAATCCTCATAGTTGTTGATCGACTTACAAAATATGCTCATATTTGTGCAATGCGAAATCCCTACACTACTGCTAGTATTGCTCAGATTTTCATAGAAAATATTATTAAACTACATGGGATGCCAAGGTCCATTGTAAGTGATTGAGACAGGGTCTTCACTAATAAATTTTAGACCGAGTTATTTCAGTTGTAGGGCACTAACTCAATATGAGCACAATATATCATCTATAAACTGACAGCTAAACAGAAGTGGTGAATAGGTGTTTAGAGACGTACCTTCGGTATTTCGCTAGTGATTGGCCAAAAGAGTAGACGAAATGGCTCCCATGGGCCGAATGATGGTATAATACTACATATCATTTCTCTACAAAATGTACCCCATATGAAGCATTGTATGGTCGGTCAGCCCTTATGATTCCAAAGTATGTAATTAGCTCGGCCAAGGTAGATCAGGTCGATCAAGATTTAATTGACAGGGACAAACTCCTATAGCTGCTAAAGGATAATCTCTCTACCGCTCAAGCCAAAATAAAGTAGCAAGCCGACATACGACGAAGCGAAAGAGAATATTCAGTAGGAGATTGGATTTATCTTCGCCTACAACTATACAAGCAACTCTTCATCAACACACGAGCCTCTATGAAGCTATCCCCACATTTTTATGGGCCCTATCAGATCACAGAGCATATTGAAGCCGTGGCGTACAGACTTAAATTGCTTGAGGATGCCAAAATCCATCCTGTCTTCTATATGTCATGCCTGAAGCTCAAGTTGGGAAAACACGAGTCACCATAGATTCAATTACCTAACACCACTAATGATGGAGATATTCAAGCCCAACCACAAGCCATCCTCGACCATAGAATCATGATGCATCGTCGACATCCCTCTATTAAAGTACTAGTATATTGAAATAATTTATCACTCGAAGATACCACATGGGAATCATATGATGAGCTAAAGACCCGGTTCCCTGAGTTCATGGAACCTCAACTTTGAAGACAAGACTGATTTGAAGAAGGTGAGCTTGATAGGACCCTAGCAGGGTTGGGTCCTACTCAACCAAGTATCAGCTAATAAAAACCCTATGAGAGTATAATAAACCCCACCTAGCTACCTCTATCCTATAAAGAAGAGTGGTTAGGTTTTATATTTGGGCCTTTGGGCTTCTTAGCCGTCGCCCCCCCTTTACTGGCCCGGTTGGTTAAGGTTGAGGGTAAAATGGGTAGTTCACTTAGGAAGCAACCCCTAGGGCTAGGGTTTGGAGTCCTATATAAGCATGTAGCATCCATTTCTTTTTAACAAGAAAAGATCAATCTACTTTGCAACCACAAGGCCGACTACTTGGAGAGTGGAACCCCTACAGCGTTCCAAGAGTTGATCCCCCTCAAAGATTAATCTATATAAAATTCTTCTGGAATTCTATCATAGAAATAACATCTATTACGGCCTTCTTGTTCCGAGTAAAGTTATACCCATACAAAGGAGACAGATTAACCATACTTTTATTCTTTATTGTCTCGGTGTTAGCATCACTCCCTATTCTATTAAAGGAAATTGTCATACTTCGGGAGCTCATGAACAACATAGTTTCTCAAATAGGGGAAATCCAGATTTTATGCTATGATCTATTTGGATAGTCATTCGTTCATAAAATCGAAAGTGGATTTCAGGTTCCACTGTCCCCTTTTTGTCCGCCCTCTTACACCCCTTCATTCTTTTAGCACCCTAAATGCACAAAAACCAATTATGCACCGATACCTACAACCAACCTATTTCTATGTGCTGTGAATTACCTACAACCAACCTATTTCTATGTGAATATGAGTTTTGCTCTGAAGATGCCGAGAATCTGGTGTTTCTTGGGCGTAAAGAGCATTAGCTATTCTCTTATCCCTGCTGTCGAAGGAGTGGTCTTAGAACAATCCACTTCTATTCTAATTACTTGGAGGTAGGACTACTATAATGACTTGGTGACTTTGAGGCAGGACTACTAACTACTATAAGTGCCTCTTAGTCAAATTCTTTTTAAGTGTAGTGTATCATACCATACGCTATTTCATATTTCAGTAGACTTGAATTCAAACTCATTTTCGAGTGGAAAGAAGAGCATAGTCGTGTAACCAGATTCCACTTGTGACTTTCGTAGCTTTTAGGCTGCTATAGACATTGGCAAGAAGATAAAAAGAAAAGATATGTATACCGTGATAAGATAAAAAGGGTAACAAATAAGGAAGAACTTTTGTATATGAACAAATACTAGCAGGCCATATCACACAATGAAATTAAATAGAAATCACAATCAAATAGAATACCAAGATTTACGTGAAAAATCCCTTCAACGTAAAGGATAAAAACCATGGGGTAAATCAAAGAAAATCCACTATAGAAATAATGAATATACAATTCTCGAATCTCTTGCCCAAAACCCAAGCAACAATCACAAGAGAATAACTCGGATACAAGAATCACATCACTGTGCACAATATCCAAAACCTCCTCAAGTAATCTCAGTAAAAATTCACTGTAGATCTGATTTAACTTGAGTTGAGAAACTGTTTAGATGAATGAGAATAATTTCTGTATTTTTCTTGACTTTTTTCCTTTCTTTTTCTCTTATTTTTCTGCCCTTTTCCCCTCTCTTTGAATCCCCTTTGCTGTTATAAAGTTTATGCCTTTTGTTATGATTTTTTATCTCTATTTTTGCAGTCACCATTAGCCCCTATTTATAATTAGGATTTAGGTTAGAAAGGATTTATCTTGAGAGTGCCACATTCGACTGGCGTGTTAATCGGGTTACAATCTTCCTTCTTGAATCTTTTTAGAACCTACTTTGCTTTCTTCTTGATGAATCTTTTTAGAACGCATATCCCTCTTGCGAAAGATGATGCATGGCTTCTTTCTTTACTTTGCTTCACTTCAATACCAATGACATATTGCTTCACGTGGAAATATGACATGAGTCCAATGTCGCCCATTTACTATTCTTGAACCAACCGCTTTCATTCTTCAACAGTAGATTGCTTATTGTAAAGACTATTTCATAGAAAGATAACCAAACAAGTAATCTATCTCCATTTTGGTTCGTCTTCCAATAAAGAGCACTTGCTTGAATAAGGACACTGCAAATAACCCATTTAGCTTGAAATAGGCATCAATGATAGCATCGAAGACTATAGGTACTTGCTTTAGGCATCAATGATAGCATGGAATACTATAGGTGCTTGCTTTAGGTCATATAGAGCAGAGCTACCTTAAACTTTAGCACTTATTCTTAATGCCCCTTATTAATATAACCCAATGGCTTTATGTACACCTCTTCCTCAATCAAACTATTCCAAAATGCTGAATAGACGTCTATTTGATAGATTGACTAATTCTTTTGTATGTCAATAGAGATTTTTCATAAAATAGTTTCTATTCAGATAACAGGGATAAATACCTATTCTAAGTCGATGTGCTTGTAACCCTTTGTCATCAATCTAGCTTTGTACCAATCAACTGGGCCTTGTACATTTGAATTTTATTTCTTTTGTAAACCCACTTCATACCTATAGCATTTAGTGTCCTTGAGATAGTGATGCTAACTCACATGTACTGTGTTTCTTTCGATGGAGTTGATCTCATCATCTGACTTTACACTTTTCTATCTTTTATGGCATCCTCATATATTAAAGCACTATCCGCAAGGAGACAAAGAATATGTAATGAATCTTATATACTATTAGACTCGTTGTCCATTGAGGTCTTGGGCGATCTTCTATATATGTTTGTGTAGTATAGGATGTTTATGGTGATGGAGTTTAAGAAATGGAACACTTGCTTTTGTTCTTCCTCATGCATCTCTTCGATATTGCTCTCCCAATTCCATACACCTTATTCTTTATTGAACTCCAAATCTATACTTATTACAACCTTTGAAGTTAGGATTCTATAATTTGTAAGCTTTTGATTGAGTGTCATCCCCGTAACTCGTTTTTAGCCTTTGATCGAGAAGTGTGCATAAGAACCTAAAGATCTTGAAGTGTGAGACATTGGGCTTTCTTATGGTCCATGCTTCTTGTGGAGTCTTGTTCTCTAAGCTTGATATAGTGCACCGGTTTAGGATGTAGATGACACAAGCCACTGCTTCAGCCCAATACTTTGTGGGCATGTTTCAGGTCAATAGCATGCTTATCACCATGTAAAGAATGTTCTGATTCCTTTCTGCTACGCTGGGTAGAATATAGTGCCGTCAATGTCGTGCTCATCACAAAAGTAGGAAAATGCTATGGAGGTGAATTCACTACCTTGATAGGAGTAGTTAGTTTTGATGTAGTAGTCGCTTTCATTATCCACAATAGTTTTAAATTTATTCTTGAACATCCTAAACCCCATTTATTGAAGGAAAGAACCTATGATATATGTGATGATATGATTGGATTCTATATTCTTATAGTCATTAATAAAAGTTAGAAAAAGGTGATGCCTACAAAAGGATGTTGGAGCAATAGGACCATGTCAGAATGAATGAGCTTCAGCGTTTGCCTTATCATGTAGAAAGCTTATTATTCATTGTTAGGCAAGAACACACCCGGAACATAAAAGACTAGGTAATGTATTATATGGTGGACCATAAACCATCTTATTAGTGGATAGCATGTTGAGATCGGAGAAGTTCAAATGTAAAAGCCTAAAGTGCCATAGCCATTAGGAGTCGTTCCAACAAGTCTTTAAGCCTCTTGCCACCACATCATGGTTAATGGTTAAGATGAATAAGATATGATTTGACATCTACACTTGAGAGCAATTAAGCGTCATTTCATTTGACATCTCCATTTGAGAGCAATTAAGCAATTTGTCATGAAAGAGTTGCTTGTCTTTTATGTGAATATCATAACTATTTGATAAGAGTTGTCCAAGATATAGTATTATATGATTCATGTCCTGATTTACATAATAAATAATATAAAGTATAAAGAAATGGATTACTTCTATCTTTGAGGCTGATTTACATTTGACCTTTGCCTCTTACCGGTACTTTTGCCCCAAAGTAGACTTGTCCCTTCACCGTTTCATCCAACTCTAGGAACATACCCTTTATGTCCACACATATGATTATTAACTCTGATATCCAAGTACTATTTGTCTTGCATGGTGATTAATTATTCTTTAGAGGAAGGATTACACTTTTGGCCGAATGTATCTCCTCTTTTTATTGTTCTTGTATTGGACTTAGGTCTTTATTATTGTTTCTTTCTCTTCCTCCTTGGTCATGTCCTCTTCTATGTTCTCTCGGCCTTTTGCATGACCACGATCACTTGAGCCATCATTTCTTTCAAAGTGAGCTTGAAGAACTTGTTTTTCCACCACATCAGGTTTGGTTGACTAAATATGAATGTGCTTCAACCCATTAGCTCATCAATGGTTATATGATTACAATCCTGTGATTCTTGGAGAGAGACTACAGTGGAACTTCTCATGTAGCGATCTAAGTACTTTTCCAATCACACCAAGATCTTATAGTTTATCACAATATCTTGTTAGTTGATTCACAATGGTTAGAACTCTTATAAAATAGTCCGAAATAGAATAGGACTCATAAATATGATGCAAAGTAGCAAATTCAGCTCTAAGTGATTGACGCTTTCACCTTATCAATACCTTTGTAAAAGTTTGTTACTTCCCAAGCTTCTTTGGAGGTGGCCCCTTCTAAAGGAGTTGCCAAAATCTAGCCCTAAGGAAGAGCGCCTTATTTGTTGTCCGGTTGGTTTCTCTTTGGCCTTAGTAAGGATGGCATAATCTGGAGGCTCATCATAATCATACTCTACCACCTAACCTCCCATATTCTTGAGATCCAAACAATGCCAGAATAAGGATGTTCACATTCTTGTAATTCTCCTTTGTTAGGTTGGAGTTGCATCCTATTTGCTATTTGAACTTGCTCTGATACGACTTTGATAAGAAAAGCAAAAGAGAGATGGAGAGGAAGAGTAGTGGGGAAGGGAATTTGATGCAAGAGGCAAATAATCACTTTATTATTCTTCTTGACACGTCTACACACTTAGGACCGGACCTTTTCTTGACTCACTCTATCTCTAATTAATCATTAGACATAGTTTATTTGACCTTATATAGTGATAGCTTATAAGAAAGTGACAAGACTCTATGGCTACATTCAATTATCTCATTGCTTATATAGTATATAGTGATAGCAATTATCTCATTACTTATATATATAGTGATAGCTTATAAGAGAGTGACAAGACTCTATGGCTACATTCAAACACTTATCTTATGGGTAACCTATCTCCATGGCGACATTCAAATCTAGTAGTTACGGCGGTGAACTTGTCGTTCAGTTGGCGTAGGAGTTTGACACCGCCACTTGTCCCCTTCCCGCTTCAAAGCCGGATCTTGCTTACTTCCTTTCTACAACAGAACTACTTGCTGCTGACATCCGCGCTGCAGATGATCTCGTCGACAACATAACTGGCCGCTACTACCATACCACTACCCTTAACGTAAAGTAAGCGAGGAAAAACTCTAATTATGGCAAATCACCCATTCAGTAGCAAATCACCCACCCAACCCATCGTTCAGTGGTGTTGACCTGACCGCAGTTGGAAGTCGTTTTATGGCTGTTTCATCGGTTTCTTACTTTTTCCATGAGCTCTGCTTAAGAAAAGAATCTGCACCTCTACACTTAAGAAAAGAATCTGCACCTCACACAAACAATATAGAAAGTGGTAATCAACCTCCATAGCTCACGTAAGCACAACTAAACTCGCATTAGCTTAGCACAAGGGCCGGCTTTTTCTCTTTATTAGTCGATCTTCTAGGGCCACTTATTACTTTAGTTGCTTCATTTCCCTGGCTCCCCCTAAGAACATAGACCTGCCTGTACCTTAAAGCCGTGATGCACTCAATACGCGACAGCGTCACGGCGCCTCCCGGAGAGGGATAGGGCTGGGCCACCCGTAAACCTTTCCTTTCCTTTACCTTCAGCTAAGTCAAATATCTTTGTTGTAAGCTGCCTTTCCTTTCCCTTCATCTAAGTAATTCTCGTAAGCCTTTCCTTTCCCTTAATAAAATCCAATATCTTGTTGAAAATCTTGATAGGAAGAAGAGAGAGTTTTCAAACAGAGGAAGAGTATGATAAAAGAGTAACTTTCTATTTTTCTCTCAAAATACTCTTTATAATTTTCACTTACTCTATTCTCTCATGAATCAACATATGGGGTTTATATAGTCCCCAAAGATACATCATATTTATTGTATTCAGAATGAATCATCCTCTTTCAAGGAACCTCTTCAAGAACCAATGATCATTTTGTCTTGTCCTTCCATAGACTTCTAATCCATCTTTTCTTCTTGATGGATTGAATCTCCTTCTTGATGCAGTGAACATTTTCTTGAATTAATTAGTCTCTATTGGAATAAGTTTATTTCCAACATTATCCCCCCTTAAACTTGTTCCATATGTCATCCCAAGTTTCCTTCGAAGTTGTTGAAATATTTCAAATTTGAGAGGTTTTGTAAGAATGTCAGCCACTTGTTCACTTGTCTTGACATGATGTAACTCCACTTCTTTATTTTTGATATGATCTCTTATAAAATGAAATCTTGTGTCAATATGCTTCGATCTTTCATGGTAGACTCGATTCTTGGCTAAGGCAATAGCTAATTTGTTGTCAACATAAATCTTAGTTGACTTCTCCTGTGGGATATGAAGTTCTTGGAGTAATCTTCTTAGCCAAATTATATGACAAACACAAGAGGATGCTGCTATATATTCTGCTTCACAACTTGATAAAGCAACAATCTGCTGCTTCTTTAAAGACCAAGTAAATGTAGTTTCACCAAAATAAAATATAAATCCAGTTGTACTTTTTCGATCATCGTAGCTTCCGGCCCAATCACTGTCACTATATCCAATAAGCTCCAGCCTTTTAGATGATGAATAAAACATCCCATACTTAATTGTTCCTTTGACATATCGTAAAATTCTTTTGGCGACATTTAAATGAGATGTCTTAGGAGTTTCCATATATCTACTAATTAAACCAACTCCAAATAATATGTCAGGTCGAGTGCATGTCAAATACCTTAAACATCCAACTAAACTTTTGTAATAAGTTGGATTAATGTATTTACCTTCACCTTCCTTTGTCAACTTGGTGCCATATTCAATAGGTGTATCTATAGGGAGACAATCTTCCATAGAAAATTTCTTTAGAATCTCCTTTGCATAATTTTCTTGTGAGATAAAAATTCCTCCATTGTCTTGTATAACTTTGATACCAAGAAAATAAGTCATTAGGCCCAAGTCGGTCATCTCAAATTCGTTCTTCATAGAGTGCTTAAAATCTTCAATCATGGAGCTACTATTGCCTATAAATATTAAATCATCTACATACAGGCATACAAATAAGATATCTCCATCAGAGTTAGATTTCGTATAGAGAGCATGCTCATGTGGGCATTTAGAAAAACTATTTTGAATAAAATAAGCATCTATCCGAGAATTCCATGCTCGTGGGGCTTGTTTAAGCCCATAAAGAGCTCTCTTTAACTTGTATACTTTGTCTTCTTGCTCATGAATAATAAAACCAGGGGGTTGTTGAATATATACCTCTTCTTCAAGAACTCCATTAAGAAATGATGACTTGACATCCATTTGTAAAATTTTTCATTTCATTTGAGCTGCTAAGGAGATAAGTAATCTTACTGTTTCCAATCGAGCAACTGGTGCAAATACTTCTTCGTAGTCAATCCCATATTGTTGTTTGTATCCCTTTGCAACCAATCGTGCTTTATATTTCTCCACCTCTCCTTGTTCATTTCTTTTTGTTTTGAAGATCCACTTAACACCGATCGCTTGGTGATCTTTGGGAAGTGTAGTAAGCTCCCATGTATCATTTTTGTTAATTGCACAAATCTCTTCATTCATTGCTTGTCGCCATTTTTCTTCATTACAAGCTTCTTCGAAGGTTAATGGATCATATCCTGCTAAAAGATAAAATAAAGAAAGTTCGTCATTGTTAGTATCAATCCTTCGAGTCACATCATAGAGCTCCTGAACTGGTCTTGTCCTTCTTACTGTCGGACTTCTTGAATCAAGTGACCTAGCTGATCTAGGTGATGATTCCAGTAAAGTCTCTTCGGTATTTGCTTGTATTAAATCTTCTTCTTCTGAAGCTATGGCTTTCTTATGCTGTTCATCACTTTTCCAGTTCCAAATCTATTGTTCATCAAACTCAACATCTCTTGACATCACAACTTTATTTGTGATAGGATTGTAGAGTTTGTAACCACTAGAATTTTCAGCATAACCTAACAAAATGCATTTCTGACCTTTATCCTCCAGTTTTGTTCACTTTTCCTCTGGTATCTTAGCAAATGCAATACTTCCAAAAATTCTTAAATGATCAACTCTTGGTTTCTGTAAGCTCCATGCTTCTTCTGGTGTAACATTTCCAATTTGCTTTGTTGGAAACCTATTAAGCAAATAAACTGCAGAGGCAACAACATCCCCCCAAAATTCTTTAGGAATTCTTTTTTCCTTTAACATGCATCTGACCATATTAAGTATAGTCCTATTTTTTCTTTCTGAGATACCGTTTTGTTGAGGTGTGTATGACATAGTGAATTGATGTAAAATCCCATTGTTTTTACAAAAGCTTTCAAATTCATTTAACGTATATTCACCACCTCTATCTGTTCTTAAACAGTTAATCCTACAACCACTTTGTCTTTCAACCAACTCCTTAAATTCTTTGAATTTACTGAAAATTTTTTTTCCTTTAATATATAAACTCAAGTTTTTCCACTATGATCATCAGTGAAGGTAAGAAAATACCTGCTTCCTCCAAGTGATACTGGACTGATAGGACCACAAACATCTGAGTGTATCAAATCAAGCCAATGCCATGCTCTTCTTGTTCTTCTGACTTTGAAAGACTTTCTTTCTTGCTTACCCATAACACATACTTCACATAGTTTTGATGGGTGATCAATTCTTGGCATTCCTGTCACCATATTATACTTCTCTAGAAGTTTCAAAGCGTCAAAATTTAAATGAGCATATCTAAGATGCCATAATGTAGAAATATCCTCAATATCAGTCTTAAAACAGTTTGATCGATCAAGAATACATAAATGCAGAGGAAATATTCTGTTCTTTGCCATTTTTACATGAGATATCAATATTCTATCTTTGTCACGAATTGAAAGAGTCATATCTTTCATCTCAATATTATAACCTTTTTCAAGTAATTGTCCCAAACTCAAAATATTATTTTTCATATCAGGAACATAATAAACATCTGAAATACATAACTCTTTACCATTATTTAGTTCAAGGAGAATTTGACCTTTGCCTCTTACTGGTCTCTAAGACATATCACCAAATGTAATATTTCCAGAATAATTTGTATCTATTTCTGAAAATAAATCTTTAATACCACACATATGATTTGAAGCTCCAGTATCTAAATACCATGTCATAGATTGATCTTCTTTCAGTTTATCATATGTCATCAGCAAAACTTGATTTTCATTCTTTTCTTTCTTAACAAAATTTGCCTTATCACCTTGGTTGTTAGGATTATAATAGCATTCAAAGGAGTAATGCCCGTACCTTTTGCAAATATAGCATTGTATTTTAGACCTTTTAAAATTTCTACCACATCCACGGCCTCGGCCACGTCCTCGACTATAACCTCGGCCTCTTTGGCTAGAATTTTCTTCACCACCTTCATTGTTTGGAGATTCCTGATTGGTCTGATTTCTGCCTCCTCTTCCTCTTTGCCCACGACCTCTTCCTCTTTGAAATTTTAATTCACCTCTGTTTTCAAGAGTAAGCTTGGATTGCAGTGCCTACTCCAAAGTTTTGTCTTCTTCTCTTTTTGTAATCCTTTGTTCATGAACTTGAAGAGAACCCATAAGTTGTTCTAAAGACATTTTTTCCAAATCTTTAGATTCTTCAATCGCAATAGAAATAAAATCAAATTTTGGATCTAAAGTTCTCAATATTTTTTCTATTACTCTTTGATCACTTATTTGTTCACCATTTTGTCTCATTTGATGAACAATAGAAATGACCTTCGAGAAGTAATCAGAAATAGTTTCAGAAGTACCTTGTTGTAATTTTTCAAAGTCAGCTCGTAAAACTTGTAGACGAAGTTTTTTTACCTTATCAACACCACCAAATGCTTTTTGAAGCATTTCCCAAGCCTCCTTTAAAGTATTTGCTGGAGCGATGATCTCGAACATTGTATCATCAAGTCCTTGGTAGATCGTGAACAAAGCCTTTTTCTCCTTCTTCCTTCTATCTTTGAGTTGTTTTCTTGCTTCGGCATTCATTGCTCCTTCTTCTGTTGGACTTGGCTCAACAAATCTATCTTCTACAAACTCCCATACATCTTGGGAGCCTAGAAGAACTTTCATTTGGATGCACCATATATCATAATTTTTCTTTGTCAATCTAGGGATCTGAATTTGGATGGTACTTGGGGAAGAGGCCATCACTTTAACCTAGGCTCTGATACCAAATGTTGAAAATCTTGATAGGAAGAAGAGAGAGTTTTCAAACAGAGGAAGAGTAGGACAAAAGAGTAACTTTTTATTTTTCTCTCAAAATACTCTGTACAATTTTCACTTACTCTATTCTCTCATGAATCAACATATGGGGTTTATATAGTCCCCAAAGATACATCATATTTATTGTATTCAGAATGAATCATCCTCTTTCAAGGAACCTCTTCAAGAACCAATGATCATTTTGACTTGTCCTTCCATAGACTTCTAATCCATCTTCTCTTCTTAATGGATTGAATCTCCTTCTTGATGCAGTGAACCTTTTCTTGAATTAATTAGTCTCTATTGGAATAAGTTTATTTCCAACATATCTTTATTGTAAGCCAGCCGCCTTTCCTTTATCCCTATTATGTTCTTTGCTCTAATGTGTAGTAGGGTGATTCTTTAATTCTATTGAGGTGCCTATGTAAATAGTACTATTTGAGTTCTGTTCCCGTGCAACATTATACGTCGATTGTTTATAAGGATATAGCATTCTCGCTTATCTTCAATTTCTACCCTTGGATATGGATAGACATCAGTAGAAATCAAAAAAGGAGTTATTACCATATTGATGAATATGAATTAGATCAATAGTCAGAGAGAATAATATGGTAAAGAAGCTTGAGCAGGCTATAATCCAAGTGCTGGCCTCTCTCTACCACTTTGAGCTACGGGAACTCGTAGACAACACTCAACGCTCCGACAAGGAGCTAAAGGAACTCTACGATAACCAAGGTAAGTCCAATCATCTCTAAAGTCTAACCGGAGCTAAAACAGGCTTCGCTTGAGACTAGAGAGGACTCGACTGGACTCCTTTGTTTTATTCATTGAATCGTAGAGACAGTGTGCTCTTATGGGTATGGACGGACGGACGGACTGTACTTTTTATGGACTAACTCATTGTATGGACTGTGTGTGCTCTATTATTTAGATTCTCTAATAATTATCTCATTCTGATGACCCTTTCCATCTGTTCTTCTCCCGATTCTGTTGGATATCTATTCAATTCTTAAACACTGGCAAGAAGGATTCAATTACTTTAATGTTGGATCCAGTCCATATGTAAGCTTGGATTGAATAATTAAACTTTTGAGTCTTAATCAATAAAAAAAATAAAAGAAAATAAAAAAAAGGATAGGATGTGCAGTTGAGAGGGAACAGAAACTACAGCAGTGTGCAGCGTGCCCCAACCAATAAAAAAAAATATAGGATGTGCAGTTGAGAGGGAATAGAAACTGCAGCAGTGTGCAGCATGCAGCGGCGCAGTGAGAGAAAGAAGGCGGAAAGAAGAAAAACTAGAATTCTGAGTTTTTTGCTTGACAATCATTGGTCAAACTTCGTCAGTTTTGGCCTAAATTTGGTGTGGAGAATTCTTGCAGTAAACTCTACAATTCTAACGGTGCCGATCTACGGTTTATCCTTTCTAAGGTGCTTTCCTACTATACCTACTTGGTGAGATTTAAAACTTTTCTTAGAAGAGATCCATCTATATGATGATGACGCACTATTGTTGAGCCAAGATATGTGATCTTGATGTTATTATGATCCTTTTGTTATTTTAGAGAAGACCTATTGTAAATCTGTTATCATTATTGGTGATAGTGAAAGTTTGAAGTGGACTACAGTCCCGTGGTTTTTCCCGTATTAGGTTTTTTACGTTAAAAATTCGGTCTCACTTGTGATTGATCAGTTGTTCTGCTATTAATATTGTTCTGGTTAATACTTGCTTATAATATCAAGTTGGTATTTTTGACAAGGAACCCATTTTGATACACAAAGAGAGAAAAGAATTATTCCGCATTGATAAGTTTTTTCCCAACAAGTGGTATCAGAGTAACAGGTTGTTATTTGCTATTAATTTTCTTGTGTGATTGAAATAGAAGAATCAGATGGTATGATTAAATTGAACTCATCAAATTATTCCACTTGGAGGCGTATGATGGAAAACTTGCTCTATTGCAAAGATTTGTATAAGCCCATCAAAGTTAAAGAAAAACCCTCTATTGTGGAAGAGAAGGAATGAGAGGTCTAACATAGGAAAGCTATTGCTTATATTAGAAAATAGATGGATATAAATTTGCATGAGTATATTTTTGATGAAACCAGAGCTGATATTATCTGGTAAAGGTTAGAAAATTTGTTTGCAAAAAAGACAGTGGGAAATAGAATTTCTCTCCTTAGAAGGCTTGTTAATTTGAAGTATAAAGATGGTGGCAACATTGTTGAGCACATAAGCCTATTTCAGAGTCTTGCAAACAAATTGGTTGCTATGAAAATGAATATAGATCATGAAATGTAGGGATTGCTACTTCTCAGCTCTTTACCAGAAAGTTGGGAAACGTATGTGGTGACAATTTGTAACTCCACGTCAGAGGGGACTCTAACTATAGACATGGTTAAAGATAGTTTACTGAATAAAGATGTCAGAAGGAAAGAACAGGGAGAATCTTCTTCTGGTACACTTGTTACTGAAAAGCAAGAAAGACGTGGAAGAAGTCACAATAGAAATCCACATTGTTACAGAGGAAGATCCAAGTCTAGAAGAGATATCAGGTGTTTCCACTGTAATAGGCCAGGTCATATGAAGAAAGAGTGTAGGTTTTAGAAGCGAGAACAGAATGAAAGGAAGAAAAATAAAAAAGAGACCAATACAGTTGCTGTTGAAGGTGATATCATTACTATTTATGATGATGGATGTGTTACTTCTCATGGTGATTTCTTCAAATCCTACACTACTAGTGATTTTGGTAATATTAGAATGGGAAACAGTGGTACATCCAAGATTGTGGGTATTGGAGATATTTGCTTAAAGACCAATACTGGGAGCAAATTGATACTCAAAGATGTTAGACATGTTTCAGATATTCATCTGAATTTGATATCTACAGGCAGACTTGATGATGAGGGATTTACACATTATTTTGGTAAAAGCAAATGGAAGCTCACAAAAGGTTCTCTAGTTATGGCGAGAGGAAAAAAGTTAAACTCTTTTTATATTATGGAAGCTAAGCTACACAAAGGAGAGATTAATATAATTCAAAAGGGTGAAAGTATAGATCTTTGGCATAAGAGGCTTGGTCATATCAGCGAGAAGGGACTTCAAGCTCTTGCTAGAGAGCAGTTCTTACCAGAGTTGCAAGGTACATCTCTTAAATCTTGTGATCATTGCTTAGTTGGAAAAACACATAGAGTTATATTTCATACTTATCCGCTATCTAGAAGATCAAATATTATTGATTTAGTCCATACTGATGTCTGTACTATGCAAACTAGAACTCTTGGAGGTGCTCTTTATTTTGTTACTTTTATTGATGATCATTTTAGAAAAGTTTGGGCTTTTGCTTTGAAATCTAAAGACCAGGTACTCAATGTCTTCAAAGAATTTCATGTTAGTGTTGAAAGAGAAACTGGCAGAAAGCTAAAGAGTATTCGAGCATATAATGGTGGCGAGTACAGGGGTCCTTTTGAGAATTATTACAGGTTTCATGGTATTAGGCTTAAGAAAATAGTTCCAAAAACTAAGCAAAATGGTATGGCAGAAAGGATGAACAAAACTATTGAAGAAAGGATTAGGTGTATGTTTTCTCACGCCAAGTTACCTAAGTCATTTTCGGGGAAGGCTATGAGAACTACAGTTGACCTGATAAATCTTTCTCCATCAATTCCTCTGAAAGGTGATGTTCCAGAGAGAGTATAGAAAGGGAAAGATATATCTTATGATCATTTAAGAGTCTTTGGGTGCAAAGTATTTGTACATATTCCCAAAGATGAGAGATCTAAGCTTGATAATAAGACAAAGACATGTATTTTCTTGGGATATGGTCATGAAGAGTTTGGGTACAGATTATGGGATCTAGTGAATAAGAAGATTGTTAGAAGCAGGAATGTTATGTTTCTTGAAGACCAATTGTTTGATAATGGTTATAATATTGAGAAGCCAGAAACCTCTGTTTATATTCCTTGGAGTTTGGGTTCAGTTCCTCCACCTATAGTTCATGATGATCATGGAGGAGATGATGAAGAACAATATGGTGAGAATGCTAGTGATGATACTCCTACAATTGATGAAGGTGAACCAACTGAGCAAGCACCTCCACCACCAGTTGAGATTCCATTAAGAAGATCCACAAGAGAGCGACAACCATCTACAAGATATCCTCCACATAAATATGTTATGTTTACTAATGGGGGAGAGCCAGAAACTTACTAATAAACTATTCTACATGAGCACAAGAATGAATGGGTTAATGCTATGCAAGAAGAGATGAGATTCTTGCTTGAGAACCACACCTATAACTTAGTAAAATTGCCTAAAGAGAAGAAAGCTCTCAAGAATAAATAGGTTTATAGATTGAAGACTGAAAATAACAGCTCACAACAAAGATACAAGGCATGACTAGTTGTGAAGGGTTTCAGTCAAAAGAAAGGTATTGACTTTGAAGAAATATTTTCTCCTGTGGTGAAAATGTCATCTATCCGAGTTATTCTTAGTTTAGTTGCCCGCTTGGATTTAGAAGTTGAGCAACTTGATGTGAAAACTGCATTTCTTCAAGGTGATCTAGAAGAAGAAATTTACATAGAGCAACCAGAAGGCTTCAAAGTCAAGGGAAAAGAAAATCTAGTGTGCAAGCTGAGAAAAAGTTTATATGGTCTCAAACAGGCACCCAGACAGTGGTACAAGAAGTTTGATTCCTTTATGATAAGTCAAGGGTATAATAGAACCACATCTGATCATTGTGTATTTACAAAGAAGTTTTCAGATGATGATTTCATTATTCTCCTGCTATATGTGGATGATATGTTGATTGTTGGTCATGATGTTGATAAAATTGAAAAACTTAAAAGATAGTTAAGTAAGTCTTTTGCTATGAAAGACTTGGGATCGGTGAAACAAATACTTGGCATAAAGATTCTTTGTGATAGAAAGAAAGGAAAGATTTGGTTATCTCAAGAGACCTACATTGAGAAGGTTCTTGAAAGATTCAATATGAGTAAAGCCAAAGTAGTTTGTTCTCCACTTGCAGGTCATTTTAAGCTCAGCTCAAAACAATGTCCGACAAGTGAGAAAGGAAAAGAAGAAATGTCCAGAGTGTCTTACTCATCTGTAATGGGTAGTTTGATGTATGCTATGATTTGTACTAGGCCAGTATAGCTCATGCAGTTGGAGTTGTTAGCCGATTTCTCTCTAATCCTGGAAAAGAACATTCGACAGTAGTAAAATGGATATTAAGATATCTAAGAGGTACTTCCAGGTTGTGTTTATATTTTGGTAGTGGTGAACCTATGTTAGAAGAGTACACAGATACAGACATGGTTGGTGATAGTGATTCCAGGAAGTCCACTTCGGGATTCTTGATGACATTTGCAGGGGGAGCAGTCTCTTAGCAATCTAAGTTACAGAAATATGTTACTCTAACAACCACAGAAGCAGAATACATAGCCATTACTGAAGCCTGTAAGGAAGCTTTATGGATGAAAAAGTTTCTACAGGAATTGGGTTTGAAACAGGAAGAATATATTGTTTACTGTGACAGTCTGAGTGCCATTCACCTCTCCAAGAATTCAACATATCATTTTAGATCCAAGTATATTGATATGAGATACCATTGGATTCATGATGTACTTGAGATGAAAGAATTACAGTTGGAAAAAGTGCATACCAATGAGAATGGATCAAACATGTTGATAAAGTCTTTACCTAAGGAGAAGCTTGAAGCTTGTAGGTAAAGAGCGGGCTTAATACAGCCCACTATATGAGCTGGAGGGGGAGAATTATTGGGTCCAGCCCATATGTGGGCTTGGATTAGACAATTGAACTTTTGAGCCCCAACCAATGAAAGAAAAAAAAGAAAAAAAATAAAAAAGGATAGGGTGTTCAGTTGAGAGGGAACAGAAATTGCAGTGGTGTGCAGCGTGCGGCGGCGCAATGAGAGAAAGGAGGAAAGAAGAAAAATTAAGATTCTGAGTTTTCTGCTCGACGATCAGTAGCCAAACTTCGTTAGTTTTGGCCCAAATTTGGCATGGAGAATCCTTGCAGTAAACTCTACAATCCTAATAGTGCCGATCTGTGGTTTATCCTTTCTAAGGTACTTTCCTGCCATACCTACTTGGTTAGATCTAAAATTTTTCTTAGAAGAGATCCATCTATATGATGATGACGTAACAATAGCCAAGATATGTGATCTTGATGTTATTATGATCCTCTTATTATTTTAGAGAAGACCTATTGTAAACCTGTTATCATTATTGGTAATAGTGGAAGTTCGAAGTGGACTACGATGCCGTGGTTTTTTCCGCATTGGGTTTTCCACGTTAAAAATTCAGTCTCACTTGTGATTGATCAGTTGTTCTGCTATTAATATTGTTCTGATTAATACTTGCTTATAATATCAAGTTGGTATTTTTGATAAGGAACCCATTTTGATACACAAAGAGGGAAAAAAATTATTCCGCATTAACAGATTTTTTTTCCAACACTTAAACACTATGGCAAGAAGGATTCCATTACTGTTTGCGAGATCTCAATTCCTTGCATCCTAAGAGAGGTTAGCGGGAAGACAACTATGCTAAGCAGCTACTACCCTATACATAGAGAGGAAATACTTAGAACAAACTCGCTAAATAGAAGGGGACCCATACCTTTTATAAAAGACAAATGGGCAAGTAGCTGTGCAAACACACTTTCTTTAAGGTGTGTGAATAATCTTTCTTTATTAGGGCAGACATGCGATGAGGAAACAAACTGATACTCATGATGCATACATGAAAAACCAAAAAGAATGGCTAGTTGCCAGCAGCAAAAAGCTATGAGACTACTTTCGAAGGCAGCAACGAGAACATAAACACTAACATAAAGAAAAGAAACTCAAGTTATAAGGTGGATAGGAATCTTAGGAAATACGTCTTGCTCACTTTAAGTAGTGCTGATAAAACTATGGAGAGAGAAATTGTAGCTAGGAATTAAATATTTTAGAGGCTTAAGAGATGCATGCAAGGCACCAAACTATTGGGGTACCGCTGTAGCTCGCTACGATTATCTTTCATTTCCGGTTTTGTCGACTAGAGAATATGAATCAACAGTTCGATAAGAAGGTCAGGAAGGAGGTAAAGAATAAGGAACAAGAGAATCCGCAGGAGAAAGCGCTCTTTCTTTCGGGTTCAGATCCAGCTTCCAATCTAGTTTCTAATCCAGCTTTCAATCTTTATTCAATTGGGCCTGGTAATACTTAATGCGCTCTGGACCTGGCAATACACTTCAAGAAGAGGTCGGCAAAAGGTTATCCTCTGCTATTCGCCCTGCTTGAACGCATGATTGAGAGCGCCAATCGAGCTACCTTACGTCGCCCTGCTTGAACGCATGATTGAGAGCGCCAATCGAGCTACCTTACGTGCAAAGAATTCGACCATTGATTATAGTGCTAAGAGTCAACTAATAAAAGTATTATTTTCCTGTTATACTTGAATCTTCATTGTGAACGAAATAAAGAACTCGGTAATTATAGCATCACAGTGCATAAATTGATGTTTGAGTAGCCTTGGGTCTTTACTTATATCTATCATTGGTGCTCTCAAGATTCAATTGAATTCAGATTGCCCTACAAAACTGGGATGTGAAATGAGAACTGACTAAAGAATTAGGGCCGGAAAGGATCCTCCATTCATAATGATTGCACTCGCACAGCATTGACAAGAAATGTAGTAGACCAAAGAATAAGCATCGTGGACAAGAATCAATCCTTTCCCTTCCCTCAGATCACATTAGCACTTGAGCTCATCACCATTTAGGGGAGAAGAAAGGCACAAGGCCTGAATAATAAAGGGCTTATTCCGGGCTTCTTCATAAAGATATATTTGGCCTGAAGACTCTCAGAGACACCTCACCTATCTATTATGTAGAAAAAGAAACGAGGAGGACAAGCAAGCAGAGATGGAAAGTATAGAGCCTAACCTTAGCACAGGAAAAGCTCTATTGAAAGAAGGGATTTGGGGAGGGAAAACGACATCCATACAAAACAGGAGAAAGAATGTGTTACAGGGGGCTTGACTTTGCTCAACAGGAGAAAGAAGGTGTTATAGGGGACTCTCCTTTGCTCAACAGGATAAAGAGAAGGTAATATATGGAAACTCTCCTTTGCTCAACAGGATAAAGAGAAGGTAAAATTTTGGACTCTCCTTTGCTCCAATAAAGTACTATCTATGTCAAACATCACTCTACCGTCAGACTTAAGATTCGATCTATCTACAATTCAATCAATCTATATGCAATTCAATGGATCTATCAAAACTAGGGTTGCTCATTCTATTTCCATCGGTCAAGTCTTTGGTTGAGAAAATCCATATCATCCCAGTTCTTATGCTAAAGCCTAAGATCAACTCTATCTATTAGAGAAAGAGAATTCTTTTAACCATACCCTACTCGTTCATGTGGAAGGAAAGTCTGAGTTGTATTATACCGAATCAAACTTTGAGTAGGATCTAGGAAGCGAGTGAACAATGGTCTGTAGACAATGAAGTCAAAAGAGTCCCTATTTACTAAGGAACATCTCTTCGAAAACAAACAACCATTCAAAACTATCCCTATCTTGTAGCCATCGTACTATTAGGGATCACCATATTATCGATCAAAGAATTAGCTTTCTGACACTTGGTAAGCTTTTCCTTCGGTTATAGATAATGCGTAAAGGGATTGACTTTACTGTTAATCTATTCCTATTACTTTACTGTTATTCTACTCCTATTATCCTTGAATGCAGGTCTTGCGGTGCGAGGAAGATAAGATCTCTTTGCCCCTTGCTTCTATGACTTTTCACCGTTCACTTTATCCTACCTTGTTTACTAAGTTAGGATTGATAGCGGATAAGATTTCCTCAAACTGTATGAGGAAATCCCGCTGGATTGTTGAGGAAAATCCTCCCTAGTTTGTTAAGGAAATTCTCTCCTATAAATAACTCTGTATGCAGCTATATTGAATCAATTCATTTTACTCTTCAATCTTCATATGGTATCAGAGCGACTTGCCCAAGAGCAAGCTCTTTTCTCACTGTCCGATGACAGCAATTGATCCTCACCCCTGCCACCTTCCAAGTCCGACAGCATTTCCTTCCTCTACTTTCATGGGCGGAAGGTTTCTCTTCGCTGTTCCGACCAGCGAATCATCTCCTCCCAGCCGCAGATAGCATCTCCTCTCACTACTGCGCCAACCAGCGGACAGTAGGACGCAGCGGACAGCAGGACATCTGAGGAGTCTTTCTTTCCTCTACTGCGATCGGTGTTCTGCTTTCTTCTCCGGCAGCATTCCCTACCCCTAGATCTTGTGGAACTCCACCACAACGACACCTAGTTGATTGTAGTGAGCCATCGGCAGAAATTTTTTCTTCTCACTGTGTTCTTCTCGCCTGCGTCGTTGTCAATGCCATGACGCCATAATAGAACGTTGCTTCTTCCTCGGCTTCATCTGTGCCCATTCCGCCATAGCTGCGAGATCGCCTCCCAGCAATCGCAGCAAGCCCTCAGCGGCGTCGTCCACCACCGCTGCCAACCTACATCCAGAATCAGAACACTCTCTACTACATTTGCTGCGTAGAAAGATCGCTGCAGCGATAATTCAACCGACCGCAGCGAGTCCTCGACAGCGTTGGCCTTACCGCTGCTTCAACCGGTGACCACGCAACCCATCGCCATCGCTGTCTCCCCGGCCAGTAATCTCTTCCTCCTCGCTGCCTTAGCCGCAGTGATCTACAATCTGCGATGCGCCATCGTTTCAGAGCGACGAGAGCGTAAGAGCACACCACCGACCTCGGCATCCATCTGCCGCCGCTCTTTTCTTTCTCCCATGCCAAATCTTCCCTTCGAGTACTGCTACGATGAGGCAACATCCTGCCTTATTATTGTGAAGAATGATGAATTCAATTGGGCAGAACTTGGAACGACTTCGCGTGGTGTTAGATCGCTAAAGGTTGAGTTTTGATTGGGAGAAATTGGATTGTTACTACGTTGCCCTGCCTCTGTAGCCCCGTTGTAGAGGATCTGCGACTCACGGAAGTTGCATCCGCACCATAGGATCTGCAGCCGCAGCACATCCGTCGACAGAAATAGGCCAGTCATTCCCTTCTCTAATTAATTTTTTTCGCAGCGGCAACTGTGGTCCCATTCTGTTGCTCTCTGCATCATTGAGGCATCATTGTCACAAGAATTGCCACCCCTACCTATGGTCTTCAGCACCTTTTGCTACGAGTAATCCACATCCGGTAGTCTCCATCCGACAGATTTCACAACTAATTGACATAAGTGTATCCTCAAAAGTCTTCATCGTCTACCTCTAACACTCCAATCGTGGTCCCTGCAGGGAACCATACCACTTCTCAACCTCCA
Organism: Musa beccarii; assembly: GCA_024322285.1. Lineage (NCBI taxonomy): Eukaryota > Viridiplantae > Streptophyta > Magnoliopsida > Zingiberales > Musaceae > Musa > Musa beccarii. The sequence goes on along the minus strand of CM044394.1, from coordinate 26,631,326 downwards.
GGCCTTATCACTATCAATGCTGCAACACTCATTCCTTTCAAATTATCCAAAGGTGGAAACTACGCATCTTGGCGTGCACAATTTTCTAACCTTCTATTTGGATATGACCTCCTAGGCTATATCGATAGCTCTCTCTATTGTCCGCCTGCAGTACTCAACATTCCAGGAGAACCCAGTCCAATACCAAGCTCACAAACTGTGGTTACGTCAGGATCACCTCATCCTCCAAGTCATTCAAGCCTCGGTCACTGGGTTCGTCGCCCCACTAATATCTTCATGTACGACTGCTGCAGAAGCATGGTCCAGGTTACAAACCATATTGGCAAATCGCTCACGTACTCGCATGCTAGGACTTTTATCCAATCTGATGAAAGTGAAACAAGAGGGAAGTACTATTGCTGATTACTTACAAAATATCAAAGTTATCATCGATGACTTGACTTTGATAGGTCATTCCCTCAGTGAAGAAGTCCTCGTCCACACCCTTAATGGCCTAGGGGACGAATACAAAGAATTGGCAACCACAATTCGGGTACATGACTCTCTAATATCATTCGAAGAACTTTATGATAAGTTGACTGACTACGAGACATATTTAAAGCACGATGACAGGTTGTCCGGATCAACTATCACAGCTCAAGTCAGTCATAAATCTAAGAGGAAGAGCAATCAATATAATAAGTACGTCAATCAAAGTCCGACGAAGCTGCCTCCTGACCCTATGGGTTCCACACCAAACCCCTCTCATCCACATTATCAATACTTTCATCCTCATCGTCAAGGTGGTAACCCCTATAATCATCAGCCCTAGCATCCTAACCTCAGCGGCCATCATCGAATCGTCTGTCAATTGTGTGATAAAGTCGAACACTTCGCGAAAGTCTGTCGCTCTCGACCTCGACTCCCTGCTCCAACACAGTGGCCTCAAGCCAATCTTATGACTACTCCAACAATTAGCTACCCCAATTGGATTGTGGACTCCGGTGCATCACATCACATCACCTCCGATCTTCAGAACTTATCTATCCACAACAACTATGGCGGCGATGAGGATATCATCATCGGTGATGGTAAAGGACTTTCTATCACTCATACTAGTTCCACAATGCTTAATTCACTCACCACAACCTTCACACTTGATGATGTTTTGTGTGCACCTCACATTAAACGAAACCTCATTTCTGTCTCTCAATTCTGCAAGCAAAATAATACCTCAATTGAATTTTTTCCTGACTCTTTTCTTGTCAAGGATTTGAGCATGGGAGCATCTTTAGTCCAAGGCCAGAACAAAGACAACATTTATGAGTGGCCATCCGCTTCGCAAATAACCCTCCCCAATGTTCACTCTTCCATTGCAGCTCCAATTGATGTGTGACATCGACGTCTTGGTCATCCCTCGTCCCTTATTCAGCAAAAGTTACTTTCTTATTATTCACTTCCTACCTCTACTACTAGCAAATTATTATAATGTGAATCGTAATTAGTTGCCCGACATGTCCTTAGCACATCGGTGCTTCATCCTTTCTTCGATGCATCATCCTCTCTTATGGCTTATTGCCCAATCAGCAGCTGACCTCCACAGCCTCGATCTCCTTGGAGCAACTCCGCTCTTCTTGGCCCGATGCCCAACGTCCGAAAGCTTTTGCCATTTGTCGACCGGACCTCCGGCTCGACGTCCAATCATCTGAGGTGATTTCCTCCGGCTTAATGCTGATTCATCCTACATTAATTATCTAATCCTGATCGAGAGTAGACCTGCGTATCTCAAAATATTGTTAGATCATAAATCACTCTCAATTAGTTTCATCATCAAAATTTGAGATTCAACATTTTTCAGTTAACGAATTGACTTGAATGAGATTTTGTTTCAACCGAATCATGAACTTTCTTTTGACTTCTTGACTTGAGAAATTTTAAGAAATGTGATTATTACTTGATATTTGATACTTGAAATTTATTATGAAATGTGATCTTATTGAGATTTCTTATGCATTAAACAAATTGTTCTCTTTGCTATTTGCTACCAAATGAATCATAATTGATATCATTGCTATTATACCTCCTATGATTCATGTTGTAGAGAAAGAATTTATAGATCATGATGTATTGAGATTTCTTAGGAAATAATCAAGTGCTCATGTAATTATTTGCTAAAGAAAATATTTACGATTCATGATCTTGATAATTATAACTTGAATTCCATTTTAATCAAGATCCTTTTAAGAGAATTTTTATCTACATCGTGATCTTGATATCTTGATGATTAAAATCTTTTTTTATGAAATGCAATCTTGATATCTTTATGACGAATCATTATTAAAAGGATTTGTCAAATAAATCATGTTCTTCTTGATTTTCTAGAGCTTTGATTTCATATCTTTCTTGACTTAGAAATGACAAGAATACTTTGGCTTGCATGCCTTATGTGATGATTAAAAATTAATTTTTTTTATGATGAATCACTAAATCATAATCTTGATACTTCCTAAAAGGAATATTTACGAACCATGATTGAAATCTTTCATGATATGAATTCTTTGCATCAATGGTTTGAATGCATCATGTGATGATTGAAAGATTATTGTAAACTCTTATTGATACAAATTTATAATTGATGTAAAAGTCTATATCATTAGATCCTCCACTTTATTTTGACAATAACTAAGGGGGAGCTAGCTTGCTAGCTTATATATTACAAGAGAAAGTGGCAAACATAGCTAACTAAAACTTACAAAAAGGCAAAACTTGCACTTCTCAAAATGAGAAGAAAGAAATTACAAAGTTGAATTATTTTTAAACTCATAAGCTTACATGTTTGAAATGTTGTAAATTTTACAAAAATTACTAGCTCATTGTAAACAAAAAGTTGATAACTTGCAAAGGCGAAACTTAGTTGCAAAAGAGGAGAATTGAAAGGGAGCCAACTTGCATATCGCAAAGTATGCTAGCTTATCATTATTGCTTGCTTGCTTATCCTCAATTTCTCTCATATCATGATTTATTTATGACTCCCTAGAATTCATGACTTAATATATTGAAAATTCATGATGCAAATTTGTTATTTAGCATTCATGTAAAGGGAAAAGAATTGTACTCTTTTATTCTTTTTGACAAAAACAAGGGGGAGAAAGTTTTTGCTAGCTTGCATACCCAAATGAAAAATTTGCTAGCTTGAAAGAACTTGCTATCATGAACACTACCAACAAATTTCTACCTTGTAATCTTAAGAGAAGCAAAAGTGCAACATTGCACAATTAGCAAGTAAAATTTGTCATACTTGAACTTGAAACTTGCTATGATTGAATGTTGTGTTGCAAATCTATTCCTAAATGTTGTAATTCTTGCTAGTATAATTATAAAACTTGCATATCCTTAACACTAGCTATGATGTAACTTCTCCTTTTTGTTGATGACATAGGGGGAGAAGTAGATTGATGACTTCATGCATTGTAATGAATGTTTAAAATATTTGCATGATGTTTTGATGTTTTTCATAACATGTGATGAATGTAACTTTGATTTGGCATAATCTAAGTGCACTATCAATATGGCATATTGATAGGGGGAGTTTGGTTAAACTCTGAGGAGTTGAGGTTAACTCCGTTAGTCATCAATTAGTTGTCATCATAAAAAAGGGGGAGACTGTTGAGTCTCAGATTTTAATGATAAACTAATTGATTATGTTTTATTGTCTTATTGTGTTTTGAGTAACACAAGTCTACTATCGATCAGGATTAGATAGTTGACATAGGATGAATCAACGTTGCGCTGAAGAAAATCACGTTAGGATATTGGATATCGAGCCGGAGGTCTGGTCAACAACTTGTAGAAGGCTTCAAACATCGGGCATCGGGCCAAGAAGAGTGGTGTTGCACCAAGGAGATTGGGGTTACGGAGGTCAACCGTTGATTGGGCAACAGGCTACAAGAGAGGATGGTGCACCGAAGAACTGGACGAAGCGCTGACCAATGATGTGCTGAGCAATAGGATGTTGATTCGTGTAACTAACTAGATCGAAGTAGAGTTAAGGTTTTATGTGTGTAGGATTAATTACGATAATGATGAAGACATAAAGTGAAACAAAGGCCGAAGTCAAGTATGATAAAATCGTTGGAGTTCGAGAGTTCAACGAAAGTCCGAAGATTCATCGAGAGTGTTAACAGAACTGACCGAGAATGAGTAGGGAGCTTACCAAAGGGGTTTCGAAAGTTCGTCAGAAAGATTCATCGGAAGTTCACAGAGCTCGCTGAGAAAGATCGGAGGTTGCCGGAACTCTTCAAGATCATTATGAAGTCTAAGAGCTTGCCGAGAGTTTGTAGAATGGTATCCAAGGGTTCGTCGGAAGACCATCGGAAGTTCGCCGAAAGCTCGTCGAAGGAAGACTTGATATGCCGAACTTTGTATTAGCTTAGGAAATGTCTTTAATTTCATAGTTAGTACATAATTAGGGTTAGGATTAAGTGTTAATCCTATAACCTTGGAAGGGGCTAATTACCTATAATAGAGTGGTTTGGGCTGAGTTTAAGGCCCAACCAAGAGTGCTAGACCTGTCTAGTGGTGGCACTGCCTAGGTCTAGCTCCCCAAGTTGTACTAGGTAATAGTATCACCCAGATTAGGAAGTGGTATCACCAAGTGGTAGAACACCTGGGTAGTGGTACTGCCTAGACTAAGTGATGGCACCGCCTAGTACACTGACCATGTTAGTGTGTCAGGTGGTAGTATCGCCAAACTAGTAGTAGTACCGCTAGTGTCAGGTTCAAACTAGCGATCGTATTGCTAGTGATAGGCGGTGGTACTGCCAGTACCCGGTAAACCTAGGATGGGAAAGTTTTTGGCTCTAAGTTTGAATTAGATTGGAGCCTATAAAAACCCTTCCCATCTCTGGGTTAAAAAAATAAGCACACTGAACCAAAAAATAGGAAAACTCTTTTAAAATCCTTTCTCTCCTCTAGTCTTCACTTGTATTCAAGAGAGGAGTGTGTTAGTGCTTGTAAGGGTTATCTCTTGAGCCCGTCAAAAGGAGAAGGCACTGTAAGAGAGTCAGTCCTCGCCCATTGGAAGGAGGATAGCTAGTGGAAAGCCGGTGGCTTCAAGTGAAGAGGAATCGGGAGTTGATGTAGGTCATATGATCGAACCACTATAAATCGGTTTGTGTTTATATTTTTCCAATTTACTTTACTGCAAACCATCTTCACTTTGATGCTCTACCTCCTCATCTTCTTCTTACGAATCACTTCAAGTTTAAGGCATCCTTCATTACTACTTTAATCGAAATAAAATATCTTTCTTTTCATATGAAGTTTCCAAAGGCATCTTTAAATCATCAAAATTTATCGTTCTTAACTATTGAACTAATTCACCCCCCCTCTTAGTGCCACTCTAGATCCCAACAATCTAAAGCGCAAAACAAGGCATTCATAGCCTTGGCATTTAAAGAGAAAGTCTTCTTCTCTAAATCATTCCAATTGTTCATTGGAAGAGAAGACATTTGAAAATCATTTTCAATGATGTTCCATAACTCAAAATCCATAGAAATCAAGAAAATTCTTATCCTCGTTTTTCAATACGTGTAATCCATCCCATTGAACATGGGTAGACATGTGATTGAATGACCCTCTTGATTACCAGCAAATGCCATCTCTCTTGGGTTTTAAACCAAATCGAGAGTGACATTACTCTGATACTAATTGTTAGGATCAAGTTTGGCACTAAGAGGGGGGGGGGTGGGGGGGTGGGGGGGGTGTTTAATTAGTGTAGCGGTAAAAACGTTGATTTCAAAAATCTTTTAGTTTTATAAGAATCATATCGGTAAAACATTTAGCTTTAAAAATAATTATAGAAGAGTAGAGAGGAAGTAGAGCAGTTTGTAATTAAGTAAAAAAGCAATTAAGATAAACAACAAAGCATAGAAAGGAAAGAACACACTGATTTATAGTGGTTCGGTGGTTCGACCTATGTCCACTCCCGATATCTCCTTCGTAAAGGTCACCAGCTTCCATTATTGATCTTCATTCAATGGGTAAAGATCAATCACCCTTTTACAAGTCTTTTTACAAGTGACTCACTCTTCTTATACAAGTTTTTAAGGCTAGAATCAGTGGAAGTGAACTCTCAAAGTTATAATAACGATTTCACTATAATCTGAGTTCTTTTGATCACTTTTATATGTCTCACAAGCAGAGAAGTATGGGATATTTATAGGCCTCAATTGACTTCAAAAATAGAGCCAAAAGAGGTCTTGTCCCAGATTTCTAGGGTACTAGCAGTACTACCACCTGTGCCTGGCAGTACCATTGCCAATGTTCTTTGACACTAGGCAATACCATAGCCTAGTCTAGTGGTACTACCACCAGATAAAGTCTCAGCTACTGGACCTAGGTGGTACCACCACCTATGCCTGTGGTACTATCGCCTAGCAGTTAATAACTGTCAACATTACCACCACCCAGTTTGGGTGGTATCACCGCCTAAACCATCTAGGAAACTAAGCCCTAGGTGGTTCCACCGCCCAATTATAGTGGTACCACCATCAGATAGGGATCAGCATATTGTTTGGGCCAATAGTTTGGCCCAAATTAGTTTGAATTTGGGCCTAATTTGCTCATAACTGAGTTAGTGGGATTACCTCTCAATCCGAACTTAAATTATATCCTAACTATGATAATTAAGACATCTACCTAAGCAAGCAAGTCCGATAAGTCAAAAGTTCTTGTGACAAGCTTTTGGCAATCTTTTAGCAGACTTCTAATGGACTCTCATTGATTTACTAGTGGACTCTCGGCAAGCTCTTAAACTCTCGACAATCTTCTCGGAAAACTCCGACGAGCTTCTTTGGAGAGCTATGAACTTCTCGACGAGCTCCACAAACTCCCGATGAACTTCTCGATGAACTCTTGACGTACTTTTCGGCAACCTCTCGATGAACTTCTCGGCAAATTTTGGCAACACTCCCGATGAACTTTCAGTGAACTCTCAATGAACTCTTGGACTCTTGATGAATCATCCGATCTTTGACTTCAACACTATATTTGCTTTATGCCTTATTCGTTATCATAGTTAGTCCTACACACTTTTCTCAACATATAGATTAGATCAATAATTTATCAATTGATTTCATTTACAAAATCCAAGATTCAACAAAGATGTCATAAAAACTTAAGTCATAATCGTCAAAAAGTAAAGTGACATATCATTGTTAATTTGAATAAATTTCATCTTTAGTATATACCAAGAAGAATCATAGGAGGACAATTAATGAAAAATCTTGATTTGTATAAAATAAATCTCAATATCAAGTGAAAGAATCAATTTTCGTTCTTCTTTAGTGAAAGAAAAAAAAATCTTGATTCGTAGAAAACTTTCAAGTTGTAATTTTAAGAAATCAAAAGAACAATTGATAAATCTCTTTTTTAGTAAATAATAAAAAGAATTATAAGGAGATCAAAGATCTTGATTTAAAAACAAAATTCAAGTTACAATTTTGAGAAATCAAGATCATGATTAGGATTAAAACTTCTCTATAGTAAAATAAAACATATGAGAACTTGATTCATGCATAATATATCTCAATTCATTATGATTCATAAAAAAATTTCAAGTATCAAGCATAAGATTTGGAGAAAACTTATTCAAATTTAAATCATCAAATCATTAAAATTACTTTGATAGTTCACGAGATTCATAAAATAACATAAATAGATTTATTAATCTCTTATTGAAAAATCGATAAGATAGAGATAGAAAATGCTTTTTTTTTGTGTTTCAATTTATATGATTTATTTCATACAAGGATGCCTTTGTCTTTTGATGCCAAATAAAAACATGCATCAATATTTAAGACTAAAAAACAAATTTCATCATAAAAATTATCAAAACCAAAAATATAACATATTAAATATAAGGCATCTTCAAACAAAAGATTTGATTTATCATTTTAATTGTAATGATAATACATTTTCCTTCTTAAGTGAGTCTAACACTTTATACTTAGTGTAAGGAATTAATATGCAATAGTCATGCTTATTTTTTTTAATCTAGAAAGAAAAGCATGATCATTTTTTTTTATTTTGGTATTTTATATTTCTTTCTAACTAAATTAAAATCATCAAGAAACCCATGAAAAACATCAAATAATTTCATAGTAAAGTAAAGGGGTTTTGGTTGAGTTGCTTACCTTATTGTCAAAAGCTGTCAAAGTATAATTTGCAACTTCTTCTTCGGATGCACTCATGTTGTCCCATGTCGCCTTGAGTCTTTTCTTCTTCTTTTGTGGCATCCCTTTTTTTAGTTCATTTTTGTTCTTAGTTTTTTATTTAATTAATTTTTTTAAATTTAATTATGAGAAGTTCAACGTCGTCATCATCATCACTTGAGTTATCACTCGAGTGGTATTCTTTGGTTTTTAGTACCATACCCTTTATGTTCTTTGAAAGATGGTTCTCATGTTCATCTTATGTCATGCATGTAATCTCTTAGGTCATTAATAACCCGATAAGTTCTTCAATAGGAAAATTATTTAAATCCTTTATCTCTTGTATAACCATTACTTTCGGATCCTAACTTTTTGGAAGAGATTTTAGTATTTGGTTAATAAGTTTAAAATTAGAAAAATATTTACTAATACTTTTTAAACCATTGACAATATCCGTAAACTAGGTGTACATGTCTCCAATGGTTTCGCTTGGTTCCATCAGAAACAATTCAAAATCATGCATCAAAAGATTAATTTTTGAATCTTTAACTTTACTTGTGCCTTCATATATGATTTCAAGTGTGTGCCAAATCTCATGTGCAGTTTCACAAGTTGAAATCTAATTAAATTCGTTTTTATCAAGAGTGCAAAATAAAATGTTTATCGCTTTAGCATTTAAAGAAAAAGTAATCTTTTCTAAATCATTCCATTTGTTCATTGGTTTGGAAGACTTTTCAAAACTGATTTCAATGATATTTCATAAATCAAAATTCATAGAAAGCAAAAAGATTCTTATTCTAGTTTACTAATATGTGTAGTCCATCCCATTGAACATAGGAGGACGAGCGATAGAAAGTCCTTCTTGATTGTCAATAAGTCATTTCTCTTGGGTGTTAAACAAAATGAGAAAGAATGTAGCTCTGATACTAACTATTAAGATCGAAATCGATACTAAGAGGTGTGGGGGGATGAATTAGTGCCTTCGATAAAACGATTCGATTCGAAAAACTTAGTTTGATGGAAACCGTATTGGAAATGCTTTTAACTTAAAGTGTGGATAAGAGTAGTAATGAAAAGCATGAAATAGAAATTATAAAGAGAATAGCAGAAAAGAGTACATTGGATTTATAGTGGTTCGATCGATGTGACCTACATCCATTCACGATTCCTCTTTCGTCAAGGCCACCGACGTCTACTAACGGTCTTCCTTCAATGGGCGAAGACCAACTACCTTCTTACAGCACTTTCTTCTTTTCACAGGTTTAGGAGATAACCTTTATAACCCCCACTCACCCCTCTCTTAAACTTAACCAAAACTTAGAGCTAGAGGGGAGTAATTTTCACATAATTATAATAGTGTTTTCTCTCTTTTTATTCTTAGTTCTTATGCATTCTAAGCAAAGATGAGAGGGGTATTTATAGGCCCTAAACGGATTCAAACTTAGAGTCAAAACTAGTCTCATCCTAAGTCTTCCGGATATTAGCGGTACCACCACTAGTGCTAGGCAGTACCACTACTTATTCTGCTCTGACATTGGGTAGTATCACTGCCCATTCTAGTGGTACCACTGCCTGATATAGTTTTGGAGATTGTGTCTCAGAGACTAAGCCACTAGCGATTCCACCGTATGTTCTGGTGGTGCCATCGCTTAACCCTAACTCTTAATAGGACTCCTACTCAAGACTCCTACTTCTAATCAACTCCTCCTACTCAAGACCCCTACTTTTAATTAACTCCTAATGCTTCTCTAAGAAGTAATCTCCAAACTAATCCTAACCTAGCTGGCCTCTTCACCTCTTTAATAGGAGTCGGCTAGATAGAATTTAAATGAATGCCCTTAGAATTTACATGTTTACCCCATTCAATGAAACTAAATTAGGACTCTCCTAGCTAGAGTCCTAACAGACCCGCCCTCTTCAAATTAGCCTTGTCCTCGAGGCTGATGCTCCAAGAATTTTAAGAATTTGATCTTCAAGTCATTATAGTTCTCCCAAGTGGCATCTTCTACTGGTAGGCACGTCCATTGTATTAGTACTTCAGTAGTGGGTCATCATCGTCGAGTCATGATCCGTCAATCAATAATGGCACTCGGATGGGTCTGGAGCTCTCCTTGGATAGTTATATTTGGTAGGTAGCTTTGAGCTATCTCGTTTTATCCCAACTTGAGCTTCAAACACAACACATGGAAGACTAGATGGATTCGGGAGCTGGCAGGTAAGTTCAATCTGTATGCTACTGCTCTGATGTGCTTCAAAATCTGGTAGAGTCTATAGAACCAAGGTGAAAGCTTCATGGATGCTCTGGTCTAAATTGATATTTGCTTGTATGGCTAGAGCCGTAGGAAGACCCAATCTCCTACTGAAAATTTTCTTTCGCCTTTGTGTTGATCATATTACTGTTTCATCCTTGCTTGAGCTTTTCCTTATGATGAGGAAAGCCCTTTGATAAAGTCCAATGATATATCAATCATATTGAGTCTGGGATGGGTAGAGGTTGCAGCTTTCCGGGACTTGCCATTGTCTCGCTTTTATGTCATTGACATACATCACATTGTGCTATAAATTCAGCAATAATATTTTTTATCCCTACACAATAAAAATTTTGCTTAATTCTCTTATAGGTTCTAAGGAACCCAGAGTGCCTAGCCATAAGTGTGGAATGCATCTTTTGAATGATGGTCTTTATACAAGTAGACTTTAGCACAAGCACAATACGTCCCTTATAGCGTAAGTCTTTTGAGTCCCAACTATAATGAGCCATGGAGCTTGGTGCTTCCTCTAAATTTTTATGATCTTACTAGTCTCCAGATCATCTTGCTGTTCCCTCCTAATATCCTTAAGGAAGTCACTGGTCGAAAGTGAAACGATCAAAAATTCAGCTTGCTCGGGTAGCCGCGAAAGCGTATCTGCAACAACATTCTCTTTCCCCTTTTTGTAAGCTATTTCATAATCATATCCAAGAAGCTTTGTTATCCATTTTTGCTACTCAGGGGAAAATATCTTCTATTCCAAGAAAAATTTTAGGCTTTTATGGTCGATCTTGATTTGAAAGCGTCGCCCAATTAAGTACGATCTCCATTTGGCCACCGCATGCACAATCGTGAGCATCTCCTTGTCGTAAATAATCATATTGAGATGGGAAGGAGATAACACCTTACTGGTATAAGCAAGAGGGAAGCCATCTTACATTAGTACAGCACCAATTCTGACCCCAGAGGCATCGGCTTCAATAACAAAAGTCTTACCGAAGTCGGGTAGCACTAGTATGGGCGTTGTCGACATTGTGGATTTAAGTTTGTCGTAGGTGGTGGTGGCTTTGTCCAACCATTGGAAAGCATCTTTTTTCAGTAAGGAAGTAAGGGGTGCACTGATCTTTCCATAGTTTTTCATGAACTTACGGTAGTAGCCTGTTAAACCGAGAAAGCCAGTAGTGATTTTATGTTCCTCGGGGTCGGCCAGTTCTATATTGCTTCAATTTTTGAGGAGTCCACCACCACACCTTCCTCTAATATGATATGCCCAAGATATTCCACCTTTTGTTAAAAAAAGCTAAACTTCAAATTTTTGAGAAAAAGAACATGTTCACACAAAATTGTCAAAATAAGTCATAAGAGCTGAAAATGACTTTCAAGAGAAAGGTTGTAAATAAGGATATCGTCGAAGAAAACCAGCACAAACTTACAAAGAAAACTCTAAAAAATATCATTCATAAGGCTCTGGAAGGTGGAGGAAGCATTGGTGAGACCAAAGGGCATTACCAGAAATTCATAGTGGTCGTTGTGCGTTCGAAAGGTGGTTTTTGGTATGTCTTCTTCGCACACTCGTATTTGATGATACCTAGATCGAAGGTCCAGCTTTGTGAAGACTCGTGCTCCCTTTAATTCATCAAGAAATTCATTTACTACTGGAATAGGGTACTTGTCCTTGACGGTTATGTCGTTGAGAGCTCAGTAATCAATGCACATTCGACATGTTCCATCCTTCTTTCATATGAGGAGCATCGATGAAGATTAGGGGCTGCAACTTGGTCGAATAACTCCTGTTTTGAGCATCTCTTTTATAATCCTTTCTATTTCATCCTTCTGGAGATGTGGATATCGATATGGCTGAGTATTTGCTGGAGGTTTGCCCAAAAGAATCGATATACGATGATCACACTGGCGGGTAGGAGGTAGGCTGCGCGGTTCATCAAATATATCTGAAAATTTAGTAGGCAAGGGAAGTAGGTTTGGGTCTTTAATTTCGGTTGAGTCTCCCTTAGATTGCTACTCAATTTATACCAAAAATCCATTGCATGCTTTGTGCAAAATTTTCTCCATTTATTGTGTGCAAATCATCGTTACATCGCCCCCACGTTTCCCGTGCAATATCACCTGTTTTCCCTTACTATAAAATTTCATAATTAGTTTCAATAAATTCCAGGATACATCACCCAATGTCGTCAACCATTCGATGCCAAGCACGACCTTATAATCATCAAGAGAGAGGAGGAAGAAATTTACAATTATCTCTTGGTCCTGTAGCAATAGTTTCACCCATGGGCACCTATGATCATACTTCAAAATTTATCCATCGGCGACCTTAACGTCAAACTTGCTACAATTCTTAGTAGATAAGGCCATCTAGACAGCAACCTTGTTGTTCATAAAATTATTAGTGCTCCAAGTGTCAATAAGAATGGTAATCGGTTGTTGCTTCAGAAGTCCTCCCACTTTCATCGTTTGTGGGTTCGCGTAACCGGCAAGGGCATGCATCGTAATATCAACCGACTACTGTTCTTCATCTGTGTCCTCTTCCTTATGCTTTTGGACCTCCTCTTTCATGTCTTCAAGAGGTTCAATTAGTAGGAGGTGGCCCCTTTTGTAGCGATGATCGCGATTCCTCAGCTTATCGCAATGCCAACAAAGACCCTTTGCTGATCGGTCACGTAGTTCTTCTCATGTCAATTTTTTTGGCAGTGAAGAATGGTTGGGAGCAGAAGGAGGTTTATATGCCATGGGCCTAGGAGAGGTTCTCATCTTCTGAGCATCTTGGTTGAGCCGTTCTTTTTGTATTTGGGTGAAAGAAATCATAGCCAATCACAGTACGGGGTTGCTATGCCTTAACGTCCCCTTTTATCTCTAGCTTGAGTCCTTCAATGAATGTTCCTAACAATTGATGGTTAGTCCAATCATAAGCTAGGTAGGATAGCTTCTCAAACCTGGTTTGATACTCTTGAATCATCAAGGTTTATCGAATCTTTGCGAGTTGGCCATCGATATTTTCATACTCCATAGGTCCAAAATGGTTCAACAATACATTCTTAAATTGATTTCATGTCAAAGTCCCATGATTATATTTTAGCCAATTGTACCATTGAATACTATCTCCTTCAAGGTGGATGACAGTAATTTCCACCATAGCATCATTTGACATTTGGTAGTAGCAAAAATAACATTCGGCGTGTGAAATCCACCTCATTGAGTCTCCTTCCCATCGTGGTGTTAGGATCGGAGCGACACTAAGAGGGAGGCCCGGGGGGGTGGGTAAATTAGTGCAGTGGATAAAACCCGTAAATTTAAAATGATTTCAGAAAGAATTTTTCATTCAGAAATTTTGGTTTGACGAAAGAGACTTTAGCAAAGTGATTCGAGTGAATGCAATTGAGAGTAATGAGAAGAAGATTGAAAGATTTGCAGCTAAGTAAAGACAAGATGTAGAAATTAAAACTCACATCCAGAGTAGTATGCAGCAATGTATAGTAGTTCGGTCAAATGACTTACGTCTACTTCCAAAACCTCCTTCGATGAGGTTCTCAACTTCCACTATCAAATCTTCTTGAAGGGGAAGGACCAAGTACCTCTCTTACAAACTCTTACAAGTGATTCACACTCTTATAGAATTTTGACAAAGAAAAAATGGGAGGTGAACACTCAAGCTATCGAACATAATTTTGCTATAGCTTTGACTCAATTTTTATCACTTCTCAAAAGGTGCTTTACCAGCTGAGAAGAGATGGGTATTTATAGACTTAATTGGCTTCAAAAATAGAGCAAAAAAGAGTCATATCTTGGATTTTCGGGTACTGGTGGTACCACCACCAGTTGACCCTATTCTGTTAGTGTACTATGTAGTACCACTACCCAATCTGGTGGTACTATCACTTGATAGAGTCGTCGGACTCTATGGAGTAGTAGTACCACCGCTTGTCAGGTAGTACCACCATTGGCAGGTAATAACTGCCAGCGATACCACCATTGACCTGGGGTAGTACCACTACCCAGACTACTTGGGAATTGGTTCCTAGGGTGGTACCACCGCCCTAGTCTAGTGGTGCCACCGTCAGACCTTGTCTAGCACTATTGAATAGGCCATGAGTCCGACCTAATTCAATCCAAATAAGGCCCAATTGGCCCCTATTAGGGTTAATTATGATTATCACCTAATCCTGATCCTAATTATATGCTAACTATAAATTTAAAAATATATTCTAATCAAATTAACAACCGACAATGTTGAGTTTTTGGTGAGCTTTCCGATGAACTTCCGATGGACTTCCGACACACCCTCGGATTTCTTCCGGCGGACTCTCAGTAGCCTCCCGGACTTTATGGCAAGTTTGACAAATCTTTGGCAAGCTTTCAAACCTTATCGGTGAGCTCTGCGAACCTCCGACGATCTTCCAGTGAACTTTCGAAACCTTCGGCAAGTCCCCAATTCATTCTCAATTGGTTCCGGTAGCACTTCCGACGATTCTTCAGACTTCCGACGGATTCTCGAACTCCTAACAACTTGACTCCAACAATTCACTTTATGTCTTCATTGCTATCGTAGTTAATCTTGCACACTTATCTTAATAATATGGATTAGATCAAATAACCTATCAATTGACTTCATCATCAAAATTTGAGATTCAACAATCTCTCCCTTTTTGATGATGACAATCAATTGATGATGGAGTTAATATTAACTCTCCCTATCTATATACCATATTATGAGAAGTAAAAATACTTGAATTCAATCTCCTTGAATTCAAGCCAAAACTGATAAGTTTCATCCGTTGAACTTATCATCATGCTCAACAAGCATGAGCTTTCATTCATAAATATGAAACTTTGTATTTTTCACATTTTGAAAACAATGTCAAGGTATGACACTCAATTTCAAGTTGAATGATGATAGATATTTATCACTTCGATAAATGATATTTATTATAATTTGAAATATAACAAGTATCAAATGATATCAATATAAAAAGCACAAATGCAAGGCATGATATCATTTTTTGATATATCATCAAATGAGATGATATCTTGTCATATCAATGAAAGATACCAAATTTTAAACATGATATGATAACAATCTTTAAAGAAAAATTTATGTTAAACATGTATGAACAATTTGCAATACATGTGATACATTGTGATACACTATAAATTATGATGCTTTTAAGGATAGCAACCAATTTTTCGATACAAAGCATAGCAAAGGTGATCATATTGCAATACAAAAGATATAAGACATTTATCATTCCATCAAGTCATTGCTATACGATACGATACATATAAGTCATTTATCAAAGTATTAATTCATTTGTCATATTCTTCTCAATACGATGTATGTATTTATCAAGTCATCAATTTATTTTGTCACATTCTTCTCCCCCTTTGTCATCAACAAAAAGGAGGTGAATTGTGAATAAAAAAATTTGGTAAAGGTAGTCATCATAAGGTATCATGAAGCTAGTCATTTATCTACCATATCAAAAATTATAAAGATAGTCATCAAACACATTCGATACATGAGGCTAAAATTTGCTTTAAAAAAAGTTAAACATCATGCAAAATATGTCATCCGAGACAGATAAACCCAAAAAATGATTTGATCATTTTTATTCATGTCTATGAAATCCGAAAAATGATCATTTATTATTTATCAAGTTATGAAAGATTCATACATGAAGGAGGATGAAGTGTTCAAGATGCAATTTTGAAAATTCAAGCATAAAATTGTAAAGTGGAAGGATAGATCATTTAAGCCATTCATCAAACATTTAGTCATTTGTCAATGATATTAACAAGATCTCATGTCATTTATTCTAGGTAAAATTCGTGATAGAGAGATATCAAAATTCATAAAAATTCAACTTGGGATTTATGAATTCATAAAGTAGAACACATCAACATCAAAAGTTTCATAGAAGGATTTAACTTGGCAATCTCATAAGAATTCATGAGATGGAAGATAAATAAGTCATAAAAGCTCGAATCGTAGAGATTAGCACAAGAATTTAGAATAAAGTCCGAAGAGAGTATAAACACTTAAGAGCCTAATCTTTATGCAAGGTTCATAACATTAAGTTGCATATGTCAAGCTTTAAATGATACGTAAGCCATGAAATCCATTTAATCATTCAAATAGAGGTAGAGGGAGTATAAAACTAATTTTACCATATCATTAAAAGACATGATATTACTTAAAGTTCATTAATCGAAGAAGAAGGAGAATTAAAATATTACGATCGAAGGATAGATAAAAATGAGAGCTCCGTTCAAAATATCGTATCTATAAGATGTTATCCAAAATCTGAAATGATAATATCAAGGTGAGACTATGAAAACCGAAGTTGAAAAATTTTGGAAAAGAATCATACAACATCATGTATTAGGACAATTTAGCATGCCTAACTCTCTTCTAATGAAGTCAAATTATTTTTCATTTAGGAGTTTTATGAAGATATCTGCTAATTGGTATTTTGTATCAATAAATTCTAGAATGACATCATTATTATTGATATGATCTTTTATAAAGTGATGCCTAATGTCAATATGCTTAGTTCTAGAGTGTTGAATAGGATTTTTGGTTAGACAAATAGCACTTGTGTTATCACATTTTATGAAAATATTTTTTAAATGAATTTTATAGTCTTCTAAAGTATTTTTCATCTAAACAACTTGTGCACAACATGCACTTACAGCTATGTATTCAGCTTTTATCGTAGATCATGAAATTAAATTTGGTTTCTTACTAGTCCAAGAAACAAGTGCATGTCCTAAAAATTGGCATGTTCTGGATGTGCTTTTTCTATCTATTCTACATCCACAAAAATCTGTATCCGTAGAGGCTTTTAAATCAAAGTCATCGGATTTTGGATACCATAATCCTAGGTTAGGAGTTCCTTTAAGATATCTAAAGATTGTTTTAATGGCTTTAAGGTGAGATAATTTAGGATTAGCTTGAAATCTTACACAAAGTCCTACACTAAACATGATATCCGATCTAGTTGCAGTGAGGTAAAGTAAGCTACTTATCATTCCCTTATATATTTTTTGATTAAAATTTCTCCACTTTCATCCAAGTCTAACTTAGTGGAAGTACTCATAGGAGTGTTTATGGCTTTTGAACCATCCATGTTAAATCATTTTAATAATTCTAATGTATATTTAGATTGATCAAGAAATATGTCATCACTAAGTTGTTTAATTTGTAATCCTAAAAGGAAGACCAATTAGACTCATTTCAAATTCATGATTCATACACTTAGCAAATGATTCACAGAGTGATTCATTAGTAGAACCGAAGATAATATCATCAACATAAATTTAAACAATAAAATTTTTTTTTTAAATATATAACAAATAATGTAGTATCAACCTTGCCTTTAGTAAAATTATTTAAGATTAAAAATGAGCTAATTCTCTTATACCAAGCCCTTGGGGCTTGTTTTAACCCAAAGAGAGCCTTAGTCAATTTAAACATGTGATTAGGAAAAAGAAAGTTTTCAAAACTGGGTGGTTGATCAACAAATACTTCTTCGAAAATAAAACCATTTAAGAAGGCACTTTTGACATCCATTTGAAACAACTTAAAATTATTATTACTAGCATAGGCAAGGAGCATCCTAATGGCTTCTAATCTTGCTACAAGAGCAAAGGTCTCTTCGTAATCGATACCTTCTTCTTGGTTGAAACCTTTAGCCACTAATCTAGCCTTATTTCTAACCATGATACCAAATTCATCTTGCTTGTTTCTAAATACCTATTTAGTACCTATAACTAAATGATCATTTGGTCGAGGAACAAGCTTCCACACCTTATTCCTCTCAAATTGATTCAATTCCTCTTGCATTGCGATAACCCAAGAATCATCTTTCAAGGTTTCATCAATGCACGTAGGTTCAATTTGAGAAAGGAAAGCAGCGTTGGCACAAAAATTCTTAAAAGAGGAACGAGTTTGAACCCCTTTTAATGTGTCTCCTATAGTTAGCTCCTTTGGATGGGCATCTACATACTTTCATTCCTTAGTTAAGGAAATTTGGGAAGAAGATGCATCCAAGTTGCTATTTTGAGGAGAGGGTTCATTCAAATTCAAATCATCAAAACCAAGATCATCATCAAAATTATTTTTCTTAAATTCAAAAACTTCATTAAAAACTACATGAATAGACTCTTCTATAACCAAGGTTCTTTCATTAAAGATATGAAAGACTTTAGAAATGAAAGAGTAACCAAGAAAGATGCCTTCATCGGATTTAGCATCGAATTTTTCTAAAGCATCCTTTTCATTCAAGATAAAGCATTTGCAACTGAAAACTTTAAAATAAGAAACATTTGATTTTTTGTTATTCCATAATTCATAAGGGTTTTGGATAGAGATGGTCTTATTAGAACCCTATTCATGATATAGCAAGCCATATTAATGGCTTCGGCCCAAAAGTATTTCGGTAAACTATATTCATTTAACATGGTTCTTGTCATTTCTTATAAATTACTATTCTTTCTTTCTACTACTCCATTTTGTTGAGGATTCCTCGGAGTATAGAAGTTGTGGTTATATCCATTAGATTCATAAAAATTTTGGAAGTCATGATTTTGGAATTCACCACCGTGATCACTCCAAATCGATAAAATCAAGAAACCATTTTCGTTTTGAGCAAGTTTATAAAATTTATATAAACATTTGAAGCAATCAATTTTGTGAGCTAAGATATAGGTCCAAGTATATCTACTATAGTCATCTACAATGACAAACACATATTTGCTACCTCCTAGACTCGTTGTGTCAATTAGTCCAAATAAATCCATATCGATCAATTGTAATGGTCTAGAGGTACTTATTTGATTCTTTGATTTGAAGCTAGTGTTTATTTATTTTTCTAGTTGACATGCATCACATACTTTGTTTTTAATAAACTTAACATTGGGAATGCATCTTACAAGTCTTTTAGATGTGATTTGAGTGATTATTTTTATGCTCGCATGACCTAATCTCCTATGCCAAATCCAAGCATCATCATTCAAAACCGAAAAATACATTTCATTACTAAGATCATCAATGTTTATGGTGTAGACATTATTTTGTTTTAGTACAATCATAGATATGTTGTTGTGTGGTTTTTTAATGATGCAAGCATTAGATTCAAATTTCACTATATATCCCTTATCACATAATTGACTAATGCTCAAGAGATTATGCTTTAAACCATCTACCAATAACACATTATCAATTAAAAAACTTGATTTGTTACCTATAGTTCCCTTGCCAATGATTTTACCCTTATTGTTATCTCCGAAGGTGACATACCCTTCATCTTAGCTAGTAAGCATAGAAAATTGAGATGGATCTCTGGTCATGTGCCTTGAGCATCTACTATCATGATACCATCTCTTACTCCTAGCTTATGTGGGTAAATGTGTCTACAAAAGAGGATAGTTTTTAGGTACCCATTTGAACTTGAGTGCCTCAAATATTGATCTACTAAACTTGTCATTGCTCATTGAGTTCCTTATCATTCCTTTAGGAACCCATATTAATCTTTGTGAGCTAAGTTTCTTATACGGACATTTGTAAGCCACATGTCCGGGTTTGAAACAAAAGTTGCACTTTGAGTGAGATGAAACATATAGTATAGGTCCTTTAATAAAGGTGGTAGGATTTCAGTGATATCCACTCACAAATTCAATTCCACTTCTATTTCCGACATGACCCTTATTTGCAAGGATCATGTATAAACTCTTTCTACCAACCTTAAACTTATTTAGGGTCTCTTTAAGTAGCAAGTTTTCATTTTTTATTGCCTCTAAGTGTTCATACTTAGAGCATGAGAGAAAAGAGGGAGTATCACATTTAAAACTTTCAAGCTTATCGACTATGAGAGCATGCTCCTTCTTTAATAAATTGATCTTTTTACTAATAGCTCTACACTCATTAAATAATTCATAGAAAGCAATTGAAAACTCGTCGAAAGATAAATCTTCATTAAATAACTCACATACTACATCTAAAGCCATTAGCACGAAGTTGGCTTCTCTTTGTTGCTTGCTTCTTCATCTTTGGAGCCACTTGAGTTGTCCCACATCACCTTTAGAGCTTTCTTCCACTTTGGTTGCTTCTTCTTGGCTTGGGGCATTCACTTTTGAAGTGCCCCAGCTTCTTGCATTCGTAACATATGACTTGGTCCTTTTTTGGTTCAAGTTTATTTTTCATGTCACTTTTAAATTTATTCCTTCTTATAAATTTTTTGAATTTCCGAGTTAAGAGTGCAAGTTCATCATCAAGGTCCTCATCACTTGAAGATTCCTTCAAGTGGTCTTCTTATGTTCTCAATATCATATTCTTTCTATTCTTTAGAAGGGGGTTCTCTAGCTCATTATGAGCATAACATATCATTTCGTAGGTCATTAAAGACCCAATTAGTTCTTCGAGAGGAAAAGTTTTAAGATCCTTGGCCTCTTGAATGGCCATAACATTTGGATCTCAACTTGGAAGGAATCTTAAAATTTTAGTTACAAGTTTGAAATTAGAAAAACTTTTACCAAGTGCTTTGAGTCCATTAACGACATCCGTAAAATGGATATACATGTCTCCGATGGACTCACTTGGTTTCATCTGAAACAATTCGTAAGAATGCACCAAGAGATTGATTTTGGACTCTTTCACTCGGCTAGTACCTTCATGAGTGATTTCAAGAATACACCAAATATCAAAAGTTGATTTATAAATTGAAACAAGATTAAACTCATTTTTATCAAGTGCACAAAATAAGATATTCATAGCCTTTGCATTAATTGCAAAAACCTTCTTCTCCGGTTCATTCCATTCGTTCATCGAAAGAGAAGATTTTTGAAATCCATTTTCAACGATATTCTAAAGTTCAAAATCCATGGAAATCAAAAAAATCTTCATACGAGTCTTCCAATAAGTATAATCCGACCCATTAAACATAGGCGGATGTGTCATGGAATGGCCCTCATGCATGCCGGAATAAGCCATCTCTCTTGAGTTTTAAACCAAATGAGAGTGACCAAGCTCTGATACTAATTGTTAGGATCTAAGTGACAATAAGAGGGGGGGGAATTAGTATAGCAGATAAAACCCACAAATTTAAAATGATTTCGGAAAGAGTTGTTCGTTCAGAAATTTCGATCTGACGAAAGAGACTTAAGCAAAGTGATTCGAGTGAATGTGATTGAGAGAAGTGAGAAGAAGATCGAAATATTTGCAACTAAGTAAAGACAAGATGCAGAAATTAAAACTCACACATCATGTATAGTGGTTCAGTCAATAACCTACGTCCACTTTCAAAACCTTCTATGATGAGGTTCCCAACTTCCACTATCAAATCTTCTTGAAGGGGAAGGACCAAGCACCCTTCTTATAAACTCTTACAAGTGGTTCACACTCTTATAGAATTTTGACAAAGAAAAAATGGGAGGTGAACACTCAAGCTATTGAACATGATTTTGCTATAGCTTTGATTCAGTTTTTATCACTTCTCAAAAGGTGCTTTACTAGCTAAGAAGAGAGGGATATTTATAGACTCAATTGGCTTCAAAAATAGAGACAAAAAGAGTCACATCTCGGATTTCCGGGTACTGGCAGTACCATGATAGAACCCTAGAGGAATTCTATGTAGATTTGATCTTTGAGGGGGATCAACTCTTGGAATGCTATAGGGGTTCCACCCTCCATGTAGTTGGCCTAGTAGCTGCAATTGTAGATGAATCTTCTTTTTCTTATTCCAAAGAGGTAGAGGCTACATGCTTATATAGGACTCCAACTCAAGACCCCTAGTATAGTGATAGGACCCTAGCAGGGTTAGGTCCTACTCAACCATGTAGCAGCTAATAAAAACCCTGTGAGAATGTAATAAACCCCACCTAGCCGCCTCTATCCTATAAAGAAGAGAGGCTAGGGTTTATATTTGGGTCTTTGGGCTTCTTAGCCGCCGCCGCCCTTATTACTGGGCCGGCCCGCTAAGGTTGAGGGTAAATTGGGTAGTTCACTTAGGAAGCAGCCCCTAGGGCTAGGGTTTGGAGCTCTATATAAGCTTGTAGCCTCCACCTCTTTGGAATAAGAAAGATCAATCTACAATTGCAGCCACCAGGCTACTTAGAGGGTGGAACCCCTATAGCGTTCCAAGGGTTGATCCCCCTCAAAGATCAATCTCTATAGAATTCCTCTGGGGTTCTATCATCTGGTATCAGAGCAGCGATCTTGCTGATTTTGCTGCCATCCCTGTCGCCCACCATCAGCCAAGCAATTCCCATAATTGCTCTTGACGTCATCATCTCCACCGTCATCTCCTGACGTAGATCAAATCAATCTACTGTCGCCACCTCTAATTGCATCAGAGATTTGGTATTTTCTACCACCAATACCTTTTGCTGCTGTAATTTTTTATCTAAAATATCAAAAAGAAGTTTTTCTATTGATCCCTTGCTGCGAATTCTTTGCGTCGCAAAAGTTACCATCTTTGCGAACGTAGGATTGCTGCAGAAAATTTCAGCCGTGTGTTGCTGCCTTTAACCGATCTAATTGTTATCCTTTTTGAACGAAATTTTTTGTGCATCTCATAGATCATCTTGGCTCCTATCCGTGATTGATCTATTGTGGAATTCATCACAAAAACAAATTCGTGTGTTGCTGCAATCTCTCATCACAAACTGCTGAAATTTTTTGACGAGAATTCTGCTATCGCAACTTGCACCGATTTCTTTACTGCTTTGCTGCCAAAATTTCTTGATCCAATTTGTTATCCTTGTTGCTATCTAAACTAAGATTATACCATCAAACCCCCTCCTCAAACCCCTGAGTTTTCGCTGGAAATTTCATCGAGAAACCGCTATTTCTTCGACGATAATTCTGCTCTTACGAGACAGTGCATATAGGCAGCAATTTCTACTGATTTTTGTCAAATCTTTGCTGCAAGCTACCACAGATCTAAAACCCTCTTCCCTAACCTTCATCCACTACCATCTCAGCCCAAAACTCCATCAAATCGCAGCCCCAAACAGCACCCAAAACAGCCACAAAACAAGCCTAAACCACAGCCTACATTCACCAATCCACCAACCCTTTCAACCACCACTTCTCTCAACCAATACATGCCTTTAACTCGATAGCAAAAAAGAGATCTTAATATTACAGATTTGGAGACATATGCTATGGCATCCAAGGAGGCAATTGATGCTAAATTCGAAGCCTTCGAGACACGAATAGAGGAGAAGATTCGGACTCTCTTTGCCGAACTTAGTTTGGGTCGACCACCGAGCCCAAAGAAATCACATCAAGGGGAGAGCTCTAATCGAAGAGATGACCTCCAGGAGAGGGGAGGCTCTATGACTGATCTCTACTATCCACGCATGAGGGTGGACTTCCCTAGATGGGAAGAAGGAGACCCGATTGGTTGGATCTCGCGCGCGGAGCGATATTTTCGGTATCACAAAACCGCAGACGCATCTATGGTGAAAATTGCAGCTATTTATCTTGAAGGGGATGCCATACAATGGTTTGATTGGTTTGAACACACTCATGGAGTCCTCTCATGGCGATAATTCAAAGAAGGACTGCTGATCCGCTTCGGACCAACAGATTACGAGAACATCGACGGACAACTAGCAAAGATCCGACAAACCTCCACCATCCAGGAGTATCAAACCAGGTTTGAAAGATTATCTAATCAAACTCATGATTGGTCTAAAAAACAGTTATTGGGGACATTTATTGAGGGCTTGAAGTCAGAGATCCGGGGATAAGTTAAAGCACGACAACCGTACACGCTTATGGCAGCCATCTCTTTCGCACGACTTCAGGAGGAGCGATTGAACCACAAAGCCCAGAGGACTAGGGTCGCTCTCCGACCAGCAATATTGAAGCCCTTAGCCCCTCCTACTATCATCCAAGCTCCTGCACCAAAAAGGTTGACAAGAGAAGAGCTTCGAGACCGATCTGCCAAGGGGTTATGTTTGCATTATGACGAGTCGTGGAGCCACGAGCATCATTGTAAAAAGGGGAGACTTCTTGTGATTGAACCAGTGGAAGAAGAGATCAGTGAACAGCTAGAAGAAAGTATTGAACATGAGGATGAAGATGTGGAAGAAGAGACACAATCGGTCGACTTTATGGTACATGCGCTAGCCGGCTACTCAAATCCGCAAACAATGAAAGTTGGAGGCCTGCTCAAACAACAATCAATCACCATTCTCATCGATACAGGCAGCACTAATAACTTTCTAAACAGTAAAGTTGCTGCTCAGATGGCGCTCCACATTGAAGGTTGCAGCAAGTTCGACGTAAAGGTCGCCGACGGCCGAATCCTAAAATGCAACCAAAGATGCCCGCAGATGAAACTATTACTACAGGACCAAGAAATTATTGCCGACTTCTTCCTCCTACCAATTGATGATTATGAGGCTGTGCTGGGCATAGAATGGCTAATGACACTAGGTGATGTTTCTTGGAACTTTTCCAAATTGATTATGAAATTCTATTGCAAGGGTAAACAGGTCACCCTACGCGGGAAGCACGGAAGCAATGTAACCACCGTTTCAACCCAACGAATGGAGAAAGTTTTACACAAGATAAATGGTGGCTTTCTTATGCATCTCTAGCAGCAACCAAAGGGGGAGAAAACAGAAATTAAAAATCAAAATATCACCCAACTGCTTGTTGAATTTGATGATATTTTTGCTGAACCGCGCGTCTTCCTCCTACTCAGCAACATGACCACCGGATTCCAATCCTTCCGGGCAAACCACCAGCAAACACTCGGCCTTACCGCTATCCTCATGTCCAGAAGGATGAAATTGAGAAAATCGTAAAGGAAATGCTCGAAACAGGGGTGATTCGACCAAGCTGCAGCCCCTGCTCCTCACCGGTGCTACTTGTGCGCAAGAAAGACGGAACTTGGCGGATGTGCGTCGACTACCGAGCTGTAAATGATATCACCGTCAAGGATAAGTACCCCATACCAGTGGTGGATGAACTTCTTGATGAATTAAAAGGAGCTCGAGTCTTCACGAAGTTGGACCTTCGATCCGGTTATCATCAAATTCGGGTATGTGAAGGCGACATCCCAAAAACTGCTTTCCGCACTCACAACGGGCATTATGAATTCTTGGTAATGCCCTTTGGACTCACTAATGCTCCTTCAACCTTCCAAAGTCTCATGAACGACATTTTTCGGAGCTTTCTTCGCAAATTTGTGCTGGTATTTTTTGATGATATTCTCATTTACAGCCCTTCTCTTGAGACTCACTTTCAGCACTTGCGAATTATTTTGACGATCCTTCGAGAAAATACTCTTTTTGTTAAGCTATCAAAGTGCAGCTTTTTCCAGCAAAAAGTAGAGTACCTTGGGCATATAATATCATAAGAAGGAGTGGCTGTAGACCCAACAAAAATCGAAGCAATGCAAGGCTGGCCGAAACCTACAAATGTGAAATTGCTGCATGGGTTCCTTGGACTAACAGGCTACTACCGAAAATTCGTGAAGGACTATGGGAAGATTAGTGCCCCCCTCACTTCTCTACTGAAAAAAGATGCCTTCCTATGGTCGAACAAAGCCTCCGTTGCCTTCGATAGACTTAAGGCAGCCATGACGACAACACCGGTGCTAGCACTACCAGATTTCAACCGACCCTTCATCATTGAGGTCGATGCATCTGAAGTTGGAATTGGAGCTGTTCTCATGCAAGATGGTCGACCACTCGCATACACTAGCAAGGCATTATCTCCCTCCCATCAAAAAATATCTATCTATGATAAGGAGATGTTCGCCATTGTGCACGCAGTAACAAAGTGGAGACCCTACCTGATTGGCCGACGATTTCAGATTAAAACCGACCATAGAAGCCTTAAGTACTTTTTGGAGTAGAAGATATCATCCCCGGAGCAGCAAAAATGGGTAACCAAACTTCTAGGATTTGATTATGAAATTATTTATAAAAAGGGGAAAGAAAACGTTGTTGCAGATGCACTCTCACGGCTCCTCAAAGAAGCTGAATTTTCAGCTATCTCTCTTCCTGCCACCGGCTTCCTCGAGGGCATTAGGGAGGAATGGAAGAAGGATCCAGAAACCAGCAACATCATCAAAAAATTGGAGGAGGATCCAAGCGCAATAGCTCACTATACTTGGGATTCGAGGGATCTACGCTATAAAGGTCGTATTGTGCTTATACCAAACTCCCCTTGCATCAAAGTCATTCTGCACGAAATGCACTCCACACCTTCAGCAGGGCACTCTGGATTTCTAAGAACCTACAAAAGAGTGAAGCAAAACTTTTATTGGAAAGGGATGAAAAAAATTATTTCTGAATACGTAGCACAATGTGATGTATGTCAACAGCAAAAAGGTGAAACAGTAGCGAGTCCAGGGAAACTACAACCACTACCCATACCAGACTCGGTGTGGACTGACATCTCCATGGACTTCACTGAAGGGCTGCCACCTTCCAAAGGTAAAAGCACAATCCTTGTGGTGGTTGATCGACTTACGAAATATGCTCATTTTTGTGCTGTGCGCAATCCCTACACTGCTGTTAGTATTGCTCAGATTTTCATAGAAAATATTGTTAAACTGCATGGGATGCCAAGGTCCATTGTAAGTGATCGTGACAGGATCTTCACTAGTAAATTTTGGACCGAGTTATTTCAGTTACAGGGCACCAAACTCAAGATGAGCACTGCATACCATCCACAAACTGACGGCCAAACAGAAGTGGTGAACAGATGTTTAGAGACATACCTTCGGTGTTTCACTAGTGATCGACCAAAGGAGTGGATGAAATGGCTCCCCTGGGCCGAATGGTGGTACAATACTACATATCATTCATCTACAAAATGTACCCCATATGAAGCATTATATGGTCGGCCGGCTCCTGTGATTCCAAAGTATGTAATTGGCTCGGCTAAGGTAGATCAGGTCGACCAAGATTTAATTGACAGGGACAAACTCCTACAGCTGCTAAAGGATAATCTTTCTACTGCTCAAGCTAGAATGAAGCAGCAAGCTGACACACGAAGAAGTGAAAGAGAATTTTTAGTAGGAGATTGAGTTTATCTTCGCCTACAACCACACAAGCAACTATCCATCAACACACGAGCCTCCATGAAGCTATCTCCATGTTTTTATGGGCCCTATCAGATCATAGAGTGTATTGGAGCTGTGGCGTACAGACTTAAATTACCCGAAGATGCCAAAATTCACCCTGTCTTCCACGTGTCATGCTTGAAGCCCAAGTTGGGAGAACACGAGACACCCCAGATCCAACTGCCCAACACCACTGATGATGGAAATATTCAAGCCGAACCACAAGCCATCCTCGACCGCAGAGTCGTGATACGTCATCGACGTCCCTCTGCTGAAGTACTAGTACATTGGACTAATTTACTACTCGAAGATGCCACATGGGAATCATATGAGGAGCTGAAGTCCTGGTTCCCTGAGTTCATGGAACCCCAGCCTTGAGGACAAGGCTGATTTGAAGAGGGCGGGCTTGATAGGACCCTAGCAGGGTTAGGTCCTACTCAACCATGTAGCAGCTAATAAAAACCCTGTGAGAATGTAATAAACCCCACCTAGCCACCTCTATCCTATAAAAAAGAGAGGCTAGGGTTTATATTTGGGTCTTTGGGCTTCTTAGCCGCCGCCCCCCTTGTTACTGGGCCGGCCCGCTAAGGTTGAGGGTAAATTGGGTAGTTCACTTAGGAAGCAGCCCCTAGGGCTAGGGTTTGGAGCTCTATATAAGCTTGTAGCCTCCACCTCTTTGGAATAAGAAAGATCAATCTACAATTGCAGCCACCAGGCTACTTGGAGGGTGGAACCCCTATAGCGTTCCAAGGGTTGATCCCCCTCAAAGATCAATCTCTATAGAATTCCTCTGGGGTTCTATCATATAGCTAGAGTTCTCTATTGTTAGGACTCTTACTCAAGACTCCTACTTTTAATAAACTCTTAATGCTTCTCTAAGAAGCAACCTCCCAACTAATCCTAATCCTAGCCACCCTCTTCACGTCTTTAATAAAGGTCAGCTAGATAGGATATACATGAATACCCTTATCAATGAACTCTTAATGCTTCTCTAAGAAGCAATGTCCCAACTAATACCATTGCCTATTAGGTGGTACCACCATTGGCAAGTAATAACTGCTAGTGGTACCACCGTTGACCTAGGGTGGTACCACTGCCCAGAGTACTTGGGAACTAGTTCCCGGGCTAGTGCGAACGCCCCAGTCTGGTGGTGCCACCGCCAGACCTAGTCCACACTACTGAATGGGCCCTAAATCCAGACTAATTCAGTCCAAATAAAGTCTAATTAGCCCTTATTAGAGTTAATCAGGTTTATCACCTAATCTTGACCCTAATTATATGCTAACTATGAAATTAAAAATATATTCTAAGTAAATTGACAATCGACAACGTCGAGTCTTCTTTCGGTGAGCTTTCCGGTGAACTTTCGGTGGACTTCCGACACACCCTCGGATTTCTTCCGGTTGACTCTTAACAGCCTTCTAGACTTTAAGGTGAGTTTGACGAATCTTTGGCAAGCTTTCGAACCTTCTCGGTGAGCTCTGCGAACCTCTAACGATTTTTCGGGCAGTGCCACCGCTAGCACCCTAACTTAGACATTTTTTGGGTTGAAACACTTTGTTTTTGATCAATTTGCTTTGTTATTAAAATTTTTATTTTTTTATT
Source organism: Musa beccarii (assembly GCA_024322285.1). Classification (NCBI taxonomy): domain Eukaryota; kingdom Viridiplantae; phylum Streptophyta; class Magnoliopsida; order Zingiberales; family Musaceae; genus Musa; species Musa beccarii. Next base: position 26,602,178 of record CM044394.1, on the reverse strand, counting down.
TTTTTTAATCACAATGACTCATCAAATTGCAAAATATTGTAATTAAGAGACATCAAAAACTTTCTTTTTGAGTGGATCGAGGGAATGATAACATAAATATAAAAAATTTCAAATGATAAATGAAGGAAGATATGCGAATGTTACAAGGACCTGTGTATCAAAATAGACAATGATCAATCATGAAGAAGGTAACACTCAATCAAAAGATGTCTTCAACACTTTATCTCAAATTAAACGTCCAAGATGTTTAAGATCAAATGAGGAATAATTTATCAATCCATTACATTACTCATCATATATTATTACAAGATAAGTAACGGATCATTAAACATGATTCAAAGCATAAATCACTAAAATTATATCCGAAAGATATTTCAAGGAAAATGTATTGTAATCATAATTATCGATCATCAAACGAGAATGTGATTCATGCATTAGGAGAATCAAGTATCTTCAAACAAGTTATGGATTTCATGAAGTTGTGATTCCAAGAGTCATGAATCATTTTGAGGAATTTTAAATCCATTATTAAAATTATATACGGGATTCTCCAAAATGAGTCAATTTATAGATTTCGAGTAAAAAATAGGACTATTGTGATGTTCAAGGAAGATACATAAAAACCTAGTATCATAAAGGATTTCAAATTGTAAGGTGGCATAAATATTTTTACCAAAATCAATTTTCAAGAGACTTAATGGAAATTATGATGCATAACCAAATAATGTATAACATTCAAGGATCTTTTTTTATCTGAGCTAGTGAGCTTGATAATGATCAAGAGTTGTATTACTACCCACTCCTAGCTTGTGTGGGTGAATGTGTCTACAAAAGAGGATAATTTTTAGGTACCCATTTGAACTTGAGTGTCTCAAATATTGATCTACTAAATTTATCATTGTTCATTGAGTTCCTTATCATTCTTTTAGGAACCCATATTAACCTTTATGGGCTAAGTTTCTTATACGAATATTTGTAAGCCACATGTTCGGGTTTGCAACAAAAGTTGCACTTTGAGTGAGATAAAACATGTAGTGTAGGTCTTTTAATGAAGGTGGTAGGATTTCGGTGAGATCTACTCATAAATCCAATTCCACTTCTATTTCTGACGTGACCCTTGTTTATAAGGATCATGTCTAAGCTCTTGCTACCAACCTTAAACTTGTTTAGGGTCTCTTTAAGTAGCAAGTTTTCATTTTTGATTGCTTGTAAGTGTTCACACTTAGAGCATGGGGGTAAAGAGGGAGTATCATATTTAAAACTTTCAAGCTTATCGACTAAGAGAGCATGCTCTTTCTTTAATAAATATAACTTTTTACTAATAGTTCTATACTCATCAAATAATTCATGGAAAGCAATTGAAAGTTCATCGAAAGATAAATCTTCATTAAATAACTCACTTACCTCATCTCCTAAAGCCATCAATTCAAAGTTGCCCTCCCCTTTGTTGCTTGCTTCTTTATCTTCGGAGCTACTTGAGTCGTCTCATGTCGTCTTTAGAGCTTTCTTCCTATTTGGTTGCTTTTTCTTGGCTTGGGGACATTCACTTTTGAAGTGCTTCGGCTTCTTGCATTTGTAATATATAACTTGATCCTTTTTGGGTTCAAGTTCATTTTTAGGGTTATTTTTAAATTTATTCTTTCTTATAAATTTTTAAAATTTTTAAGTTAAGAGTGCAAGTTCATCATCAAGGTCCTCATCACTTAAAGATTCCTTCAAGTGGTCTTCTTGTATTCTCAATGCAATATCCTTCCTATTCTTTAGAAGGGGGTTCTCTAGCTCATCATGAGTATGACATGTCATTTCGTAGGTCATTAAAGACCCAATGAGTTCTTTGAGAGAAAAAGTTTTAAGGTACTTGGCCTCTTGAATGACCGTAACTTTGGATCCCAACTCTTTAGAATGGATCTTAAAATTTTAGTTATAAGTTCAAAATTATAAAAACCTTTACCAAGTACATTTAGTCCATTGATAATATTCGTGAAACGAGTGTATATGTCTCCAATGGACTCACTTGGTTTTATCCAAAACAATTCGTAAGAATACACCAAGAGATTGATTTTGGACTCTTTCACTCGGCTAGTGCCTTCATGAGTAATTTTAAGAGTGCCAAATATCAAAAGCTGATTCACAAATCGAAACACAATTAAACTCATTTTTATCAAGTGCACAAAATAAGGCATTCATAGCCTTTGCATTAAGTGCAAAAACGTTCCCTAATTCATTCCATTCGTTTATCGGAAGAGAAGATTTTTGAAATCCATTTTCAACAATATTCCAAAGTTTAAAATCCATAGAAATCAAAAAAATCTTCATATGAGTCTTCCAATAAGTGTAATCCGACCGATTAAATATAGGTAGATATGTAATAGAATGACACTCTTGCATGCCAGAATAAGTCATCTCTCTTGAGTTTTAAATAAAATGAGAGTGACCAAGCTCTGATACCAACTGTTAGGATCTGAGCGACACTAAGAGGGGAGGAGGGTGAATTAGTGTAGCAGATAAAACTCATAAATTTAAAATGATTTCGGGAAGAGTTGTTCATTCAGAAATTTTGGTTTGACGAAAGAGACTTGAGTAAAGTGATTCGAGTGAATGTGATTGAGAGTAGTGAGAAGGAGATCGAAAGATTTGCAGCTAAGTAAAGATAAGGTGCAAAAATTAAAACTCACACATCTAGAGTAGTACGTAGTGATGTATAGTGGTTCGGTCAAATGACCTACGTCTACTTTCAAAATCATCTCCGATGAGGTTCCCAACTTCCACTATCAAATCTTCTTGAAGGGGAAGGACCAAGCACCCCTCTTACAAACTCTTACAAGTGGTTCACACTCTTATAGAATTTTGATAAAAAAAAAGTGGGAGGTGAACAGTCAAGCTATTGAACACAATTTTGCTATAGCTTTAACTCAGTTTTTATCACTTATCAAAAGATGCTTTACCAGCTGAGAAGAGAGGGGTATTTATAGACTCAATTGGCTTAAAAAATGGAGCAAAAAGAGTCACATCCTAGATTTTCGGGTACTGGCGATACCACCACCAATTGACCCTGTTCTATTAGTGTACTAAGTAGTACCATTGCCCAATTTGGCGGTACTACCACTTGACAGAGTCCTCGGGCTCTGTGGATTGGTAGTACCACTGCCTATCAATGGTACCACCGTTGGCTGGTAATAACTACCAACGGTACCACCGCTGACCTAGGGCGGTACCACCACCCAGACTACTTAGGAACTGGTTCTCGAGGCGGTGCCACCACCCTAGTCTGGCAGTGCCACTACTAGACTTGATCCAGCACCACTGAATGGGCCCTGAATCTGGCCTAATTCAGTTCAAATAAGGCCCAATTGGCCCCCATTAGGGTTAATCAGGATTATCACCTAATCCTGACCCTAATTATATGCTAACTATGAAATTAAAAATATATTCTAAGCAAATTAACAACTGACAATGTCGAGTCTTCTTCTGGTGAGCTTTGTAGTGAACTTCTGGTGGACTTCCGACACACCCTTAGATTTCTTCCAGTGGAGTCTCAACAGCCTCTCGGACTTTAAGGCAAGTTCGATGAATCTTTGGCAAGCTTTCAAACCTTCTCAGTGAGCTCCATGAACCTTCAATGATCTTTCGGTGAACTTTTAAAACCTTCGGCAAGTCCCTGATTCATTCTCGGTTGGTTCCGATAGCACTTCCGATGATCCTTCGAACTTTCGGCGGATTCTCAAACTCCCAACAACTTGACTCCGGTAATTCACTTTATGTCTTCATTGCTATCATAGTTAATCCTACACACTTATCTCAATAATATGGATTAGATCAAATAATCTATCAATTGACTTCATCATCAAAATCCGAGATTTAACAACATGTGCCTAAATGAAATAATACGATACAAACATAAACGTTACATGATAGATTCAGATATATAAATTATTTAGGGACAAGAGCATATAGGATTTTAAAACAATAATGTGCAACTTAATTTAAGTAAGGATTTCAGCTAAAATCAATTTCCAAAGGGATGAAACATGAATAGGCAAAATTGATAAAAATCTAATTCTAGCAGAATTTGAGAGGCATATTATAGGAATTATTTGGATAACCAATTATGCTCCAAATTACTCAGAAAAGGTATCAATAGAAAGCTATACTAGTCTATTTTTAGATAAATCTAGATTCATAAAGTTTTGAGTTTGTAACAAGGAGTTACAAATAATTTAGTATAGAAAGTTAGAACTTATCATCTATGTTTTGTAGAATTGGTAAAATCAATTTAAACTAATGTTTTAGTAGTCATATATACTTTAAATCTTTCAAGTCAAGTATAAAATGAAATATATATGAGTCTAGTTTCTAATAAATTAAGTTTTACATAAATCAGGATTTCCAACAAAGAGTTATAAGTAAATCAGTAATAAAATGTCAGAAATGTTAGTCTCTATTTTACCAAATCCATAGGGTCTATTCAATTATATATTTGGATAGGTAAATTAACTCCAAATCTATCAATCTTAGTATTAAAAGAAGGATCTATGAGTCTATTTTCAGATAAATTAAGTTTTCCTAAAATTAGAGTATGGTGTAGAATGTTATGGCTAGAATAATGTAAAAAGATTAGAATATGAGAAAATTCTAGATTCATTGTTTAATGCCTAAACGACAGAGATATCATGTATAAAATCAAAATCTTTCAAATTCTTTAAATTAAGATGAAATCAAAAATCAAAATTGCTATAGGATGGGGTTAGAATACTTGTCTTTGAGAATTTTTTTTATCTTAAATGAAATGTTTTGAGCAAAAAGACCCTAAGCTATAATTTTCTCCTCTTCTTCTCTTTTTTTTTCTTCTTTCTCTCTTCCTCTCCTCACCTATTAGGATCAGTTTGGTACTAAGAGAGAGGGGGGGGGGTGTATTAGTGCAACGGTAAAATATGATAAATTCTTACGATTTAAGAAAACATCATACGTTGAAGGATTTATTTCGATGAAAGTATATCGGAGAAATCGTATCGGAAGAGCTCTAACTTAAAAACATTTGCAAGTGATGATGAAGTAGAGCAGCAAGTAAAGTGGAAGGTTTGTAGAAATATAAATTACAAGAATTAAATGCAAACTAATTTTTATAGTGGTTCAGTCATCCAACCTACATCCACTCCCGATTCCTCTTCATTTGAGGCCATCGACTTTCACTAGTTGTTTTCCAGCCAACGGGTGAAGACTATCTCTCTTTTATAGCCCTTTCTTATAGGATTTTCCTTACTCTCCCTTAGAGTACTAATAGGACCCTAATAGGGTTAGGTCCTACTCAACCAAGTAGCAGCTAATTAAAACCCTATGAGATTATAATAAACCCCATCTAGCTGCCTCTATCCTATAAAGAAGAGTGGCTAGGGTTTATATTTGGGCCTTTAGGCTTCCTAGCTGCCACCCCCTGTATTGGGCTGGTTGGCTAGGGTTAAGGGCAAAAGAGGTAATTCACTTATGAAGCAGCCCCTAGAGCTAGGGTTTGGAGCCCTATATAAGCATGTAGCCTCCATCTCTTTGGAATAACAAGATCCATCTACAATTGCAGCCATCTGACCAACTTCTAGGAGGGTGGAACCCCTATAGCGTTACAAGGGTTGATCCCCTTCAAAGATCAATCTACATAGAATTCCTTTGAGGTTCTGTCATCTGGTATCAAAGCAATGATCTTGCTGTTTTTGCTGCCATCCCTGCGGCCCACCATCAGCCAAGCAATTCCCATAATTGCTCTTGACATCGTTGTCTCTACCGTTATCTTCTACCATAGATCAAATCAATCTACTGCCACCACCTCCAATTGCATCAGAGATCTGGTACTCTCCAATCACCAATACCTTTTACTGTAGTAATTTTTCATTCAAAATATCAAAAAGAAGTCTTGCTATCTATCCCTTGCTGTGAATTCCTTTCGTTGTAAAAGTTATCATCTTTGCGAATGAAGGATTACTGCAAAAAATTTTAGACATATATTATTTCTTTTAAACCGATCTATTGCTATCCCTTTTGAATGAAATTTCTTGTACGCTTCATAGATTGTCTTGACTTCATCTTTGATTGATCTATTATGGAATTCATCTTTGAAACATTCTTGTGTTGCTGCAAATTTTCATCGCAAGCCGCTGAAATTTTTCAGCAAGAATTTTGCCATCACAACTTGCACCGATTTCCTTATTGTTATGCTGCCAAAATTTTCGTAATCCAATTTGTCATCATTACTATTATCTAAACTAAGATTTTGCTATCAAATCCCCTTCTCAAATCTCTTAGTTTTTGTTGGAAATTTTATCGAGAAACCGTTGTTTCTTCGATGACAATTCTGCTCTTACAAGATAGCACATATTTGTAGCAACTTCTACCAATTTCTATCAAATCTTTCCTACCATCTATCATAGATCTAAAACCCTTTTCCCTAACCTTCATCTACTACTATCACAGCCCTAAAACTCTATCAAACCACACCCAAAATAGTCACAAAACAAGCCTAAACTGTAGCCTACATCTACCAATCCACCAACCCTTTCGGCCACCACTTCTCTCAACCGATACATGTCTTTAACCCGACAACAAAAGTGAGATCTTAATATTACAAATTTAGAGGCATATACTATGGTATCCAAGGAGGCAATCAATGCTAAATTCGAAGCCTTCGAAATACGAATAGTGGGCGAGATTCGGACTCTCTTTGCCGAACTCAATTTGGGCCGAAGAAATCACATCAAGGAGAGATCTGACTGAAGAGATGACTTCCAGGAGAGGGGAGGCTCTATGACTGATCTCTACTATCCACGCATGAGAGTGGACTTCCCTAGATGGGAAGAAGGAGACCCGATTGGTTCGATCTTGCACACGAAGTGATATTTTTGGTACCACAAAATCGCGGATACATCTATGGTAGAAATTATGGCTATACATCTTGAAGGAGATATCATACAGTGGTTTGACTAGTATGAACATACTCATGGAGTCTTCTCATGGTGACAATTCAAAGAAGGATTGTTGATTCACTTTGGACCAACCGATTGCGAGAACATTGATGGATAACTAGCAAAGATCCGACAAACCTCTACCATTCAGGAGTATCAAACCAGGTTTGAAAGGTTATCTAATCAAACTCATGATTGGTTTGAAAAGTAGCTATTGGGGACCTTTATTGAGAACTTGAAACTAGAGATCCAAGGAGAAGTTAAAGCGTGACAACCGTATACGCTTATGGCAGCCATCTCTTTCGCATGACTTTAAGAGGAGAGATTGAACCATGAAGCCCAGAGGACTAGGGTCACTCCCCAACTAGCAATACTAAAGCCCTCTGCCCCCCCTAATGTTAGCTGAGACCCTACACCAAAAAAGTTGACAAGAGAAGAGCTTCTGGAGTAATCTGCAAAAGGGTTATGTTGGCATTGCGATGAGCCGTGGAGCCATGAGCTTCACTGTAAAAAAGGGAGACTTTTTGTGATTTAACCAGTGGAAGAAGAGGTCATTGAACACCCAGAAGAGAGCCTTGAACATAAAGAAGAAGATGTGAAAAGAGAGTCACAACCGATCGACTTTATGGTACACGCGCTAGCCGGCTACACAAATCCACAAATGATGAAAGTTGGAGACCTTCTCAAACAACAACTAATCATTGTTCTCATTGACACGGGCAGCACTAATAACTTCATAAATAGTAAGGTTACTACTCGGATGGCACTCCACATCAAAGGTTGGAATAAGTTTGATGTAAAGGTCGCTGATGGTCGAATCCTAAAGTGCGACCAAAGATGCCCGCAGGTGAAACTATTACTACAAGACCAAGAAATTGTCACCGAATTCTTCCTCCTACCAATTGATGTTTACGAGGCTATGCTTGGCATAGAATGGCTGATGATACTAGGTGATGTCTCTTGGAACATTTCCAAATTAATTATGAAATTCTACTACAAAGGCAAATAGGTCATCCTATGCAGGAAGCGTGGAAGCAACGTAACCACCATTTCAACCTAATGACTGGAGAAAGTTTTACATAAGGTAAATGGTGGCTTTTTGATGCATCTCTAACAGCAACTAGAGGGGGAAGAAAATAGAAATTGAATATTAAATCTTATCCAATTTCTTGCTGAATTTGACGATGTTTTTGCTAAACCGTGTGGTCTTTCTCCTACTTGACAACATAACCACCGAATTCCAATTCTTCTAGGCAAACCACCAGCGAACACTTGGTTGTACTACTATCCTCTCCTCTAGAAGGATGAAATTGAAAAGATTGTAAAGGAGATACTTAAAATAGGGGTGATTCGGCCAAGCTGTAGCCCCTATTCCTCACCAGTGCTACTTGTATGCAAGAAGGATGGAACTTGGCGGATGTGCATTGACTACCATGCTCTAAATGGCATCACCATCAAGGATAAGTACCCAATACCAGTGGTGGATGAACTTCTTGATGAGTTAAAAGGAGTTTGAGTCTTCATGAAGTTGGACCTCCGATCCAGTTATCACCAAATTCGGGTATGTGAAGATGACATTCAAAAAACTACATTCCGCACATATAATGACCTTTATGAAGTTTTGAAAATATCTTTTGGACTTACTAATGCTCCTTCAACCTTCTAAAATCTCATGAATGATATTTTTTGGAGCTTTCTTCACAAATTTGTACTGGTATTTTTCAATGATATTCTCATTTACAGCCCTTCTCTTGAGACTCACTTTTAGTACTTGCGGTTTGTTCTAACGATCCTTCGGGAGAATACTCTTTTTGTGAAGCTATCAAAGTGCAACTTTCTCTAGCAAAAAGTAGAGTACCTTGGGTGCATAATATCAGAAGGAGTGGCAGTAGACCTAACAAAAATTGAAGCAATGCAGAGCTGGTTGAAACCTATAAATGTGAAATTACTGCATGGGTTCCTTAGACTAATGGGCTACTATCGAAAATTTATGGACTATGGGAAGATAGTGCACTCCTCACTTCTCTATGGAAAAAGGATGCCTTCCAATGGTCGGACGAAGGCTCCACTGCCTTCGATAAACTTAAGGCAACCATGACGATGATGCCCATGCTAGCGCTACCAGATTTCAATCGACCCTTCATCATTGAGGTCGATGCATCTAGAGTTAGAATTAGAGCCATTCTCTTGCTAGATGGTCGACCACTCACATACACCAGCAAAACATTGTCTACATCCCATAAAAAAAATGTCAATCTATGATAAGGAGATGCTCGCCATTGTGCACGCAGTAACGAAGTGGAGACCCTACCTGATCGGCTGATGATTTCAAATTAAAACTGACCATAGAAGCCTCAAGTACTTTCTAGAGTAGAAGATATCATCCCTTGAGCAGCAAAGATAGGTAACTAAACTTTTAGGATTTGATTATGAAATTATTTACAAAAAGAAAAAAGAAAACGTTATTGTATATGCACTCTCATGGCTACCTGAGCAAGCTGAATTTTCAGCCATCTCCCTTCCTACCACCAACTTTCTTGAGGACATTAGGGAGGAATGGAAGAAGGATCTAGAGACTAGCAATATCATTAAAAAATTAGAGGAGGATCCAAGCATAATAGCTCACTACACTTTGGATTCGAGGGATCTATGCTATAAAAGTCATATTGTGCTTATACTCGACTCCCCTTGAATCAAATCATCCTGTACGAAATGCACTCCACACCTTCAGTAGGGCACTCTGGATTTCTAAGTACCTACAAAAGAGTGAAGCAAATCTTTTATTGAAGAGGGATGAAAAAAAATTATTTCTGAATATGTGGCATAATATGATGTATGTCAATAGTAAAAGGGTGAAAGAGGGGCGAGTCTTGGGAAACTACAACCACTACCCATACCGGGCTCGGTATGGACTAATATCTCCATGGACTTCAATAAAGGGCTACCATCTTCCAAAGGTAAAAGCACAATCCTTGTGGTGGTTGATCGACTTACGAAATATGCTCATTTTTGTGCTTTGCAAAATCCCTACACTACTGCTAGTATTGCTCAGATTTCCATAGAAAATATTATTAAACTACATGGGATGCCAAGGTCCATTATAAGTGATCGTGACAAGGTCTTCACTAGTAAATTTTGGACCAAGTTATTTCAGTTGTACGGCACCAAACTCAAGATGAGCACAACATATCATCCACAAGCTAACGACCAAACAGAGGTGGTGAACAAGTGTTTAGAGACGTATCTTCGGTGTTTCGCTAGTGACCAACCAAAGGAGTGGATGAAATGGCTCCCCTGGGCTGAATGGTGGTATAATACTATGTATCATTCATCTACAAATTATACCCCATATGAAGCACTATATGGTCGGTCGACCCTTGTGATTTCAAAGTATGTAATTTGCTTGGCCAAGGTAGATTAGGTCGACCAAGATTTAATTGACAGAGACATACTCCTACAGCTGCTAAAGGATAATCTCTCTACCACTCAAGCTAGAATAAAGTAGTAAGCCGACACACGATGAAGCGATAGAGAATTTTTAGTAGGAGATTGGGTTTATCTTCACCTATATCCATACAAGCAACTTTCCATCAACACACGAGCTTCTATGAAGCTATCCCTTTATTTTTATGGGCCCTATGAGATCACAGTGTATTGGAGCCATGGTATACAGACTTAAATTACTTGAGGATGTCAAAATTCACCTTGTCTTCCACGTGTCATGCTTGAAACCTAAGTTGGGAGAACACGAGTCACCCCAGATCCAATTGCCTAACACCACTAATGATGGAGATATTCAAGCCCAACCATAAGCCATCTTCGATCGTAAAATCGTGATGCATCACCGATGTCCTTCTACTGAAGTACTAGTGTGTTGGAATAATTTACCACTCGAAGACGCCACATGGGAATTATATGAGGAGCTGAAGACACGGTTCCATGAGTTCATGGAACCTCAGCCTTGAGGACAAGACTGATTTGAAGAGGGGGGCTTGATAGGACCCTAGCAAGGTTGGGTCCTATTCAACCAAGTAACAGCTAATAAAAACCCTGTGAGATTATAATAAACCCCACTTAGCCGCCTCTATCCTATAAAGAAGAGTGGCTAGGGTTTATATTTAGGCCTTTGGGCTTCCTAGCCATTGCCCCCCTTTACTAGGCCGATCGACTAGGGTTGAGGGCAAATGAGGTAATTCACATAGGAAGCAGCCCCTAGGGTTAGGGTTTGGAGCCCTATATAAGCATGTAGCCTTTAACTCTTTGGAATAACAAGATTCATCTATAATTGTAGCCATCTAGCCGACTTCTAAGAGGGTAGAACCCTTATAGTATTCCAAGGGTTGATCCCCTCAAAAATCAATCTATATAGAATTCCTCTAAGGTTCTATTAAGTACACTTCTCACAAAAGGAGTAGGGACAATTTGTTTTTACAAGAGTTTCAATAAAATTTTGGCCCCTTTTTCTGCTCAATTCTTGCTATCTTGAGTAAGAACACTTGAGGTATTTATAAACCCCAAGAGGACTTAAATTTGGAGCCCAAATTTGAATCACCCAGGATTTTTGAGGTACTAGCGGTACCACCGCTTGTCACTAGTGGTACCAGCACCAGTGGGTTCTAACACTGGGCAGTACCACCGCTTGGGCACACTACCACTATCAGTATAATGGGTGGTACCATCGCCTAGCCAAATGACACTACTACCTAGGTACATTGACATTGGGTGGTACCATTGCCCAAACAACCTGGGAGACCGAGCCCTAGGCGGTACCACCGCCAAACAAGGTTCAACAACCCTGTTTAGGCCTTGAGTTTGGCCCAAACTTATCCGGGTATAGGCCTAATTGGCCCCTAACTAGGTTGGTCCAATTATAACCTAATTAAACTACTCTTACTTTGATCTAAAAAATTTTTACAACGTGAATCAACATCTTGTTGCTCAGCATGTCATTAGCCAATGCTTCGTTTGGTTCTTCGGTGCATTATCCTCTCTTGCGGCCTATTGACCAATCAGTAGTTTGTTGGAAAATCCAAGGGGGTGACATCTCATATGCAATGGAAGAATAGAAAACAAAACAACTTAGATTTCCGTAAAAGATTCCGTCGTTATGTAAAGATCGATGCGTCAAAACAAATATGCAAATTTGAAAACTACATGTATGAAAAGAACAATAGTACATGAGGAGATCGTATATCCTTGAGTTCCTATAGATCTATCAGAGAAGATAAAGGAGGTCAAGCATCCTCCTCTCTAACGGTATCCACATGGCAGGGGCTGCAATGATGCTCTCCTCTCTTGGGGAGAGGAGAATAAAAGGTGGCTACCAAGAAAAACCCTAGCCTATGGGCCTTTGGTTCTCTCATATTTATAGAGGCCCCTTGTAAACCCTAATGGATCCTACCCTATTGGGTATTGGATCTCCATCCAATTACCCAAACCTCTTAGATTAATGGGTCTCTACCCAATAATCTAATTCTTATTGGATCTCATCTATGGGATCCAATAATACAGGAGCTTATTGGATATCCAATAAGATAGGGGCTCCGACGGATATCTCATATCCAAACCTCTACTCATCGCAACACCTACCATATGTATATGATCCTCTAGGACCAATATCGAGCTAACCGTAAGTCATACCTATCATAACTCCTTCTGACTCAGTGAATTATTATCTCTATAATAATTCACTCGACTTATCGATTGTGGACGTATTAGGCCACTACACCGTAATCCCTAGATAATATAGGGGAATACAATCCTTTGGACCTGTTTGTCCTCAGTTACTATGTACCTATAGTCCTTCATCCATCTAATATCCCAAGGACCATATATCGGGCATGGTGCTGTCAGGCCCATACGATTTCCAATCGAGTCTCGCTCTAATCAGATTATCTCAGAGAACTCTTTCTTTCTCAATCTGAATGACCCTAGCTAGGGATTTTCTTGAGCAAGAACACATGAGATATTCCTCTCATGATACCGAGAGTGGATAATCTTTTATTGACACTCAATTACCCTCGTAAGATTGGCTGCAACTCTCAATAACCGGTTGTACTAGATTTGGAACTTCCAAACCTATAAGTCTGGTATCAAAGAGTGGAGTACTCATACAAGACATCCTTGATGTCTCAAGTCTAAGGACCAAATACACTACTAGGACTACGGAATCATTGTCTGATGTGAGATATCAATAACCATCTAGCATTCTGTAAGCGGATCAATCAGTGAACTCATTCTCCAATGAGCACCTGTACTATATCCTTAGTGTCTCCACACGAGTAGCTATGAGACAAGCCACCTCCATTATATGGATGGGTATATAGTACACCAGTCTATCTGGTTATCTTGATGTCCCTCTCGAGTAACCTATAACCAAAATTATTTAGGGTTTATGTTTAAAGGTGAATCGGTATCATTATCATAATCTCATCATGATCTGATTCTCATTGCACAGATCCAAGGACATCACAAAATACATCGAGATAATATAAGAAAATATCAATAATCACAAGCAAAGAGATTAACGCAGTGTGTTATAGGTGCCATCACTTACGTGATTAGCTTATAGGGCACCTATAACTAGCATAGTTTCTACAACCCAGATCTCCTTGGCACAACTCCACTCTTCTTAGCTCGATGTCTGATTTCTTTGTCTGAAGCCTTTTGTCGATCATCGACCGGACCTCTAGCTCGATGTCCAATCTCCTGACGTGATTTCCTCCAGCGTAATGCTCATTCATCATGCTTCAATTGTCTATTCCTGATCGAGAGTAGACTTGCGTGACTCAAACGTAATTAGATAACCAAAACATGATCAATTAGTTTTATCATCAAAATCTGAGATTCAACAATCTCTCCCTTTTTGATGATGACAACTAATTGATGATAGAGTTAATCTTAACTCTCGGAGTTTAAACAAACTCCCCCTATCAATATGCCATATTGATAGAACCCTTGGATTTCAAAAAAATCCAAGTAACATGTCAACAAGAAAAACATGCAAATATATACAAAATTTAATACATTGCATGATGTTATCAATCTACTACTCTTTTGTCATCAATAAAAAGGAGAAGTTGCATCTTAGCTAGTTTTAAGAATAATCAAGTTGTATAAGATACTAGCAATATTTACATCACAACATCCAATCAAATCATCTTTTTAAGGATGTGCAAGATTGCAATTCATCACTTGCAAGTTTGCACTTTGCTTTTCTTGAGATTGCAAGGTAGCAATTTTTGTGATGTTCAAGATAATAAGTTTGTGATATTGCAAGCTTTGCCTTTCTTTACAAGTTCTAGCCAGCTGCTTTTGCCACTTTCTCTTGTGATACACAAGCTAGCAAGCTAACTATTCTCCCCTTTTGTCATTGTCAAAAAGAAGGGAGGAAAGAAAAAAAAATTTACATTGATTTTCAAGTCACGAAAAAAAAGAATAAGTCAATGATTCAATCATATCATGAGGTATATAAACCATACATATAAAGGAGACATGTCATGAAGGATATCAACAAGGATCAATTGCTATGATCGATTTGTGAATACCAAAAGATATCATTCATGTTTCATAAATATTCTTTTTAGGAAGTTCAAAATCATGATTCATAAATATTCCTTTTAGAAGTATCAAGATCATGATTCAATGATTCATCATAAAGCAAATTTCATCAATTTTCAATCATCACATAAGTCATGCAAGCCAAAGTAATCATGTCATTTCTAAGTCATGTAAGATATGATATTAACAAAAATCTTAGGAAAATTAAAGAGGATATCTAGATTCATGCATAATATCTCTCAATTCATCATGAATCATAAGAAATTTAAGTTTGAGATTTCAAAAAATTCATGATACATTTAGAAAGTTCTCCTTTAGCAAATAACAAGAGGAAGTCTTAGGAGATCAAACACAAGTTCGTAGGAATTTTCAAGTCATCATGATCATGATTTCATAAAAAGAATTTCAAATATATAGTTCCGGGAAATCAAAATCATGATTCATAAAACTCATTCAAATGATCAAAATCACATTTGAGATTCATAATCGACATAAATAGACTTGGTTTGTTTTTCTCTTTAGTGAATGATAAAATGAAGGAATCATAGAGGAAAAAGATTTCGATTCCCATTAAAAATATCTCAAGTCATAAGTCCGAGAATTCAAGATAGAAGTCATGAATCATTTTGAAAAATATCATTCTAATTAATTTGTCAACTCCAACCTCATTATCAAATCATGAAGATCAATTTCATGATTCAAGAGATTTTCATGAATTCATTAATCTCAACAAGATAGAAAATGCCTTGTTTCCATTTATGTGATTCTTCTTATAAGCATGCCTTTGCCTTTAATAAAGACAAGTATCAATGTTCAGGAGTGAAAGGCAAACTTCACAAAACAAATCCTGATACCATCATTTTAATTCCAATGATATTTCTTTTATTTTCAAGGTATCCATACTTTTTAACTCATTCAAGAATTATTGAATCATTAAGAAATTTCGTGTATCAAACAAGGGACAAAGATTATCAATTAGTACATTCAAACTAACATCAAAATTTTTTTTTCATAATTCAAGAGATTCATAGCATGCATATATGTGTATCATCATGTATAAAATTAAAACTCATGTTTCGTCATTAAGACCAAAAATATGACAAATCATCTAAAAATTTTCATAAAAATGATTAAGAACAAATACATAAAGCATCTTTAAGCAAAAGACTTGATCCATCATGATAATACATTTTGCTTCCCCTTTTTTATGTGTTTCAATTAAGGTGAGCATGTTCAAATTTTTATAAAAATGTCAAGCATCACATTTAGAACTGAAAGCATCATTATGACCACTTTTCTTTCATTCGGAAAGTATATTGATAGCAATGTGGGTTAAGTCTTTTAGTTTTGTAATTGATTTCATAAAGACATGCATCATCATCATCATATAAATCAAAGTTTTATCAAAACCATCATGACCAAACACATGAAACATCATGATAGTATATTTTCCCATTTTTTGTGTTTTATTTCATGTGATTGATCTCGTATAAGCATGTTCAAATTTTCACACAAAAGCCAAGCATCGTGTTGACAATCGAAAAGTAATTCAAAATCATCAATACACTTACTTCTATCTTTCTAATCCTACATGGTGTGCAAGCATTATCATGAAATATGTGATTATCATGATAATTAATTTTCGAGTCAAAAATCATGCATCTTGTTTGAAACCAAAAGTAATATAAAATCATCAAGATTCATGAATTTATCATGATCATACACTTTTCTTTTTATGTGTTTCATTTGTTTCATATAAGTATATTCAAGTTTTTATATGAAAGCCATCATCGTATAAATTCGAAATAAATTTCGTCAAAGCCAAAAACACATTAATCCAAAATAGAAGATTTCAAATCATAAGTATGATAGATACATTTAACATTTTCATTATCAAGCATGATTTTATGGAATTAATCTTGTTAGTGTTAGGATCGGACAAGCACTAAGAGGGGGGGGAGGGTGAATTAGTGCAGCGGATTAAAATTGTAAACTTAAAACCGATTTTGGTAAAAGGCTAGCTCGTATGAAAACTTTGATCCAACAAAAGATGACTTGGTAGAAGTTGCTTGAGTAAAAGTAATGACAAACTAAATGGTTTGCAGCCAAGTAAAGAGATGAAATAGAAATTTAAACACACACATTCAAGATGCAGCGATGTATAGTGGTTCGGTCAAAGTGACCTACATCTACTTCCGAAGCCTTCTTCGATGAGGCTCCCAACTTCCACTAGCAAATCTTTTTGAAGGGGAAGGACCAAACACCCCTCTTACAACCCTTTACAAGAAGTTCACACTCTTACAGATTTTTCAAAGAGAAAGAATGAGGTGAACACAAACTACTAAAAACAAGACTTTTGCAAGACTTTAGCTTGATTTCTAACTCTCAAAAGGGTGCCCTTTCAGCTGAGAAAGGGGGGGTATTTATAAATCCAAAATGGATTCAAATTTGGGCTCCAAATTTGAAATCAAATTGGAGATCTCGGTGCTGGCGGTGCTACCGCCTGTCAGTCGTCAGACTAATAGTGCACAGGCGGTACTACCGCTTGGAGCAGGTGGTACTACCACCATTGTTCATTGTAACCGGGCGGTACTACCGCCCTACCACCCAGCACATGGCTGCCAAGCGATGCTACCACCTAGCACAGGCGGTTCTACCGATTGGCCCATTCAGCAAAGCTGAATGGGCCTTGTTCAAGGCCCAAAAGGCCCAGTAAGGGCCCGGTTGGCCCCTACCAATTTAGAGCAGGATTAATTCAAAATCCTTGTCCTAAGTACATGCCAACTACGAAATTAAAATAAAATTAATAGTGATTTAAATCGAGATTCTTCATGTCTTATTCCGTTGAGCTTTACAATGAGACTTCGGTGGTCCTCCGATACTTCCCTCAGATTTCTTCCGGCGGATTCCCAGCATGCTCCCGGCTTGTATGGCACGCTCAACGAGTCTTCGACAAGCTTCCGAACCTTCTCGATAAACTCCGCGAACCTTCGACGATCTTTGCAGCGAACTTTCGAAAACTTCGGTAAATCCCTGATTCGATCTCGGTTGGTTCCGGCAACACTTTCGACGATCCTTCGAACTTCCGATGAACTCTTGAACACCCAACAGACTTGACCTTGGCAAATCAATTTATATTTTTGACCCATCGTAGTTAATCCTGCACACTTATCTTTGACAATATATATTAGAACAAATATTTCACCAATTGATTTCATCATCAAAATCTGAGATCTAACAATCTCCACCTTTTTGATGATGACAATCAATTGATGATGGAGTTAAACTCAACTCCCCCTATCTATATGCCATATCATTAGAAGGTAAAAAGCATTTGAATTTAATCTTTTGAATTCAAGCCAAATCGAATAAATTTCATTCAACATAAAGCTTAATAAACAAGCTTAGGCATAAATACTAAAAACAATGTATTTTAAACAATGTCAAAGTATTTACACCTATAAAAACCAGAAATATTAATTCAAACATGATAAAGATCAAGTGATATCCAAAAGAGTGTTTTAATATCAAGACATGATATCAAATGAAAAAGTAGCTTATCTCAAGAATAAGAGTTCTTAAGTATTTGCAATGCGATACAATTGATTCATATTTCACTTTAAGCATTTTATTCCAACATAGCAACAATTACTCCATCATAGCAATTTACATTTTTCTCCCCCTTTGTCATCAACAAAAATAATAAAGGAGGAGAAACCATTCATTGTCATCAAGTGAGCCATGGAGAGAGAGCAAGAAACCACTCGAGGAAGGTATCAAGTCATAAAATAATATAAAAGTGTCATCCATAGTAGTCACAAGAAGGAAGGTATCAAGTTATAAAATTACGATCGAACCGAAAAAAAAGTTCATTCAAAAGTTGAGTAGATGAAATGAAAGTAACAACACACAACATCATCCATAGTAGTCATAAGCATAACAGGACAAGTGTTTTAAAAAGAAAACAATAGCTACTCCGGAGGGGAAATGCCAAAATGCCTATACAAGTGATCTATTTTACGGTTCATTTGTTACACTTCCTTCAAAATTTCAGCTTGTTGTGATGTGATTTGATTTAAGGCAAGCATGATCGGATCTTCAAATGAGATGGAATGTGGCTCTCAGACAGTCTTTGATCAACGGACTAGGCGAGGAGATTCATTTCCCCTAAAAATTGGTGTTTCAGGTTGCTCTACTGGTGGAGGAACTATATCAACCCTTCTAGGTTGCCTAATCCATATGCCATCTCTAAAGGTGCATCTAAGCCGCTTCAGGAGACTTCTATTAATTGTGTTATATCTATCAACCTTCATTACTTCCTCGTTGGGTGGCACACAAATGTCGGACAAAAATGAATCTAGTGATCAACCCACTATATGACAACATCGAGTCTCTAGAGAAAATTTCTATCATGTGTTGTCTAATCAAATAACCAAAGCAGTTGTTTTGTCTAGTCATGATCCAATACATCTTACTCAGTTCTAACATACTCATTTCATCAGGATGAAACTGCTTCGGAAGTAGAATGCTTATCATAATGTGATGAAGTAATTTCGAGTTAAAAGGTAATAAGTACTCGCAGCTTTTAGGGATGATGCCTAGGTTAGGATTAGCAAAAATCATTTCTAAGGCTTCGGAGTGGGTTACTCCGATTGCATCCATATCCCATTGCCCTCTAAAATAACATCCTCTATTCTTTTCTTCAATTCCAAGTAACTCACATATGATACGATCAGAAATCTAAATTGTGGTTCCTAACACATAGGTAGACAAAACATCATCTTCAATAATCATGTTAGCATAAAATAGCTTAACCAACCTAGGGTAGATTGGTTCATTAATTTGCAAGATAGGTAGAGCATTTAGATTAGCAAACCATCTAATAGGTTTTAGGTTTCCTAGTTCACCTAGATCAACATGTTTACCCTTATGTATGGTTTTACAATCAAAATTTGGGTATCTTAAGGCTACCTCATTAGATCTAAAAAGGGTTGGGTCAAATGAATCTCCTTCCAACCTTTTCCCTTTGCCTCTTATTGATTTCTTAGGAGCCATATCTATATCTATTCATGATGAACAAACAAAAGGAAATAATAAGGAAAAGACAAGCAAATGTGAGTAGAAGAGAAAATTTCAACTATTACCTTGTTTGTGTTTCCCAGAGAGGTGAGGAGCTTGGATCACAAAAATGCCTTTGATTTCCCTTTAGGAGGAGGAAGAATGGAGAGGAGAAAGCTTAGAGGAGCTTAGGAGGAAGAAGGATGAAAGGGAGGAGATTTTTGGTGGGTTCTACCGCTAACCCTAACACCCCCTTTATTTGGGTGTGTTCGGGTGGTACTACCGCCAACTAGGCGGTGCTACCGCTTGGGAGCCAAGTACCCAGACGGTACTACCGTCGGTTCAGGCGGTGCTACAGTTGGCCCCACAAAATAATTTTTTTTTTAAAATTTGTTTACTAGTGTTGAAATGAGATGAGATGTAATCATAGATCACTCCTTCAGATATAGAATTAAAATGAGAGAGGCAAATCCGCAAGAGCCGAGTTTTCATAAAAACCACGAAAGTTGAAAGAAACTATATATAATGCTTCTCATTCACAAGGACAATTTAACATACCTATTTCCCTCCTAATGAAGTCAAATTTTTCTTCATTTAAAGGTTTCGTAAAGATGTTTGCTAATTGATGTTTTGTATTAATAAATTCAAGAGTAACATTGTTACTGTTAACATGATCTCGTATAAAGTGATGTCTTATGTCAATGTGTTTAGTTCTAGAGTGTTGAATAGGATTTTTGGTTAGACAAATAGCACTTGTATTATCGCATTTTATAGGAATGTTATTTAAATGAATTCCATAATCTTCTAGTGTATTTTTCATCCAAATGACTTGAGCACAACAAGCACTTGCGGCTATATATTCGGCTTCCGCCGAAGATAGTGCAACTAAATTTTGTTTCTTGGAAGTCCAAGAAACAAGTGCATGTCCTAAAAATTGGCATGTTCCAGATGTGCTCTTTCTATCTATTCTACATCCACCAAAATTCGCATCTGCATAGGCTTTCAAATCAAAGTTATCAGATTTTGGATACCATAATCCTAGATTAGGAGTACCTTTAAGATATCTAAGAATTCTTTTAATGGCTTTAAGGTGAGACAACTTAGGAATAGCTTGAAATGTCGTACAAAGTCCTGCACTAAACATGATATCCGGTCTAGTTGCAGTAAGATAGAGCAGCTACCTATCATCGCCCTATATGTCTTTTGATCAAAATTTTCTCCACCTTCATCCAAGTCTAAATTGGTGGAAGTACTCATTGGAGTGTGAAGGCTTTTGAACTATCCATATTAAATCGTTTTAACAATTCTAATGTATATTTGGATTGATTAAGGAATATGTCATTACTAAGTTGTTTAATTTGTAATCCAAGAAAGAAGGTTAATTCTCCCATTAGACTCATCTCAAATTCATGACTCATACACTTGGCAAAACATTCACATAGTGATTCATCCGAAGAACCAAAAATAATATCATCAATATAAATTTGAACAATAAGAAAATTATTTTCAAAATGTTTGATAAACAATGTAGTATCAACCTTGCCTTTTGTAAAATTATTAGAAATAAGAAAGGAGCTAAGCCTTTCATATCCAAGCTTTAGGAGCTTGTTTTAGTCCATAGAGAGCCTTAGTTAATTTAAACACATGATTAGGAAGAAGAGAATTTTCGAATCCAAGTGGTTGTTCAACATATACTTCTTCGGAAATAAAGCCATTTAAAAAGACACTTCTGACATCCATTTGAAATAGTTTAAAATCATTACTACTAGCATAGGGAAGAAGCATCCTGATGGCTTCTAATCTTGCTACAGGAGCGAAGGTCTCTTCATAATCAATACCTTCTTCTTAGTTGAAACCATTGGCCACTAATATAGCCTTGTTTCTAACTACAATACTGTATTCATCTTGCTTGTTTCTAAAGATCCATTTAGTACCAATAACTAAATGGTCATTAGGTCTAGGAACAAGCTTCCATACCTCATTTCTCTCAAATTGATTTAACTCATCTTGCAATGGAATGACCCAAGAATCCTCTTTCAAGACATCATCAATGCATTTTGGTTCAACTTGAGAAAGAAAAGCAGCATGGGCACAAAAATTCTTAAATGAAGAATGAGTTTGAACCCCTTTAGATGTATCTCCTATAATTAACTCCTTGGGATGGGCATCTACATACTTCCATTCCTTGGGTAAGGAAATTTGGGAGGAAGATGCATCCAAGTTATCATTTTGAGGAGAGGGTTCATTCAAATTCAAATCATTAAAGCCAAGATCATCATCAAATTCTTTTTTCTTTGATTTGGAAAATTCATTAAAAACCACATGAATAGATTCTTCTATAACTAAAGTTCTTTTGTTGAAAACCCGAAAAGCTTTAGAAATAGAAGAGTAACCAAGAAAGAAACCTTCGTCGGATTTAGCATCGAATTTTCCTAAGGCATCCTTTTCATTTAAAGTAAGAAACATTGGGTTTTTTATGATTCCATAATTCATATGGAGTCTTAGATAGGGATGGTCTCACTAGAACTCTATTCATAACATAGCAAGCCGTGTTCACGGCTTCGGCCCAAAAATATTTTGGTAAATTATATTCATTTAACATGGTTCTAGCCATTTCTTATAAATTTCTATTTTTCCTTTCCACTACTCCATTTTGTTGAGGATTTCTTGGAGTAGAGAAGTTATGGTTATATCCATTTATTTCACAAAAATTTTGGAAGTCATGATTTTGAAATTCACCTCCATGATTACTTCGAATTGATGAAATCATAAAACCTTTTTCATTTTGAGTGAGTTTACAAAATTTAGAAAAACATTTGAAACAATCACTTTTGTGAGCTAAGAAATAGGTCCAAGTGTATCTACTATAGTCATCCACAATTACGAAGGCATATTTGCTATCTCCTAGGCTTGTTATGTCAATTGGTCCAAATAAGTCCAAATGGATCAATTACAATGGTCTTGTGGTGCTAATTTGATTTTTTGATTTGAAACTGGTTTTTATTTATTTTCCTAGTTGACATGCATCACATACTTTGTCCTTGACAAACTTCATATTGGGGATTCCTCTTACTAACTCTCTAGATGAAATCTTAGATATTAGTTTTATACTTGCAAGACCTAATCTCCTATGCCAAAGCCAAGTATCATCATTTAAAACCGAAAAACACATTTCATTACTTAATTCATCTATATTTATGGTGTAGACATTATTTTGTTTTAAAGCAATCATGGATGTGTCATTGTTTGGTTTTTCAATGATGCAAACATTAGATTCAAATCTAACAACATAACCTTTATCACATAATTGACTAATGCTTAAAAGATTATTTTTTAAACCATCAATTAGCAACACATCATCAATTAAAAAACTTGATTTGTTACCTATGGTTCCCTTGCCAATGATTTTACCCTTGTTGTTGTCTCCGAAGGTGACATACCCTTCTTCTTTGCTAGTGAGCATAGAGAAATGAGATGGATCTCCGGTTATGTGCCTTGAGCATCTACTATCAAGATACCATTTCTTGCTCCTAGCTTGTGAGTTTGTCTACAAAAGAGGATGGTTTTTAGGTACCCATTTGATTTCGGGTGCCTTACAAATTGATCTACTTAATTTGTAATTCAACATTGAATTGTTTATGGTTCCTTTAGGAACCTATATCAATTTTTGTGGACTAATTTTCTTGAATGGACATTTGTAAACAACATGTCCAGTTTTACCACAAAAATTACATTTCAAATGGGGTGATATATGCAATGTGGGTCCTTTAACAAAGGTGGTGGGATTTTGATGAGATCCACTCACAAATCCAACTCCACATCTATTTCTGACGTGACCCTTATTAGCAAGGATCATGTCCAAGCCCTTGCTACCGACCTTAAACTTGATTAGGGTCTCTTTGAGTAACAAGTTCTCCCTTTTTATTACTTCTAAGTGTTTACACTTAGAGCATGGGGGTAGAGAAGGAGTTTGGAGACTATTGAACTTATTTTGTAATAAAGCATGCTCTTTCTTAAGCAAATTGAACTTCTTGCTAATAGTTCTACATTCATCAAATAACTCATGAAAAGCGATAGAAAGCTTATCGAAAGATAATTCTTCATTAAATAACTCACTAACCTCTTCTCTAAGGGCCATTAGCACGAAGTTAGCCTCCTCTTTGTTGCTTGCTTCTTCAACCTCGGAGTCACTTGAATCATCCCATATAGCCTTCAATGCTTTCTTCTTCTTGGGTTGCTTCTTCTTGGCATGGGGGCATTCATATTTGAAGTGCTCCGGCTTCTTGCACTCGTAGCAAATAACTTGGTACTTTTTATGTTCAAGTTTATTTTTTATGTCATTTTTAAATTTATTTTTTCTTATGAACTTTTTGAATTTTTGAGTTAAAAGTGCGATGTCATTGTCACTGTCCTCATCACTTGATGTTCCTTTCAAATGGTCTTATTGTGTTCTTAGTGTTAGGATCGAAAAGGCACTAAGAGGGGGGTGAATTAGTGCAGCGGATTAAATATGTAACTTTGAATCTGATTTCGTATAAAGACAAGTTAGTAGGAAGACTTCGATTCGTTGAAAGAGAACTTGTAAGAAGTTGCTTGAGTAAATGAAGCAGCAAGGAACTAAACAATTTGCAGCTAAGTAATGAAATGATTCAGAAAAGTAAACACTCACACATTCATGAACACAATGATGTATAGTGGTTCGGTCAAATGACCTACATCCACTCTTGAAGCCTTCCCGATGAGGCTCCGCACTTCCACTAGCAATCCTTTGAAGGGGAAGGACCAATACCCCTTTTTTTACAACCCTTTACAAGAAGTTCACACTCTTACAAGATTTCTCAAGAAGAAGAAGGAGGTGAACACTTAGCAAGAACAAGACTCTTCAAGACTTATCAAAGACTCAAAACCAAGATTCTAACTCTCAAAAGGGTTGCCCTTTCAGCTGAGAAAGGGGGGGTATTTATAGATCCAAAATGGATTCAAAATTGGGCTCCAAATTTGAAATCAAATTTGGAGTTCCCGGGTCTGGGCGGTACTACCGCCTGTTAGAGGCGGTACTATCACCGTCGATCCGCAAAAGTCGATCAGACAGCGTTCTACCACCTGGAGCAGGCGGTGCTACCGCTTGGAGCAGGCGGTACTACCGCCGCTGAGTAATGTGGCCGGGCGGTACTACCGCTCTAGGCTGGGCGGTAGCACCGCCCCAGCACACGGCTGCCAGGCGGTAGTACCACTTGGCACATGCGGTTCTACCGCCCGACAGTCTGTTCTGCTAAATGGGCCTTATCCACGGCCCAAAAAAGCCCAGTAAGGGCCCGGTTGGCCCCTACTAATTTAGAGCAAGATTAATTCGAAATCCTTACCCTAAGTATGTGCTAACTACGAAATTAAAAGCATAATTAACAGTGATTTAAGCCGACTTTCTTCAAGTCTTATTCCGGCGAGCTTTTCGTTGAGACTTCGGCGGTCCTCCAATATTTCCCTCGGATTTCTTCCGACGGGTTCCCAGCATGCTCTCGGCTTGTAAGACATGCTCAACGAGTCTTCGACAAGCTTCCGAACCTTCTCGGCAAAGTTTCGTGAACCTTCAACGATCTTTGTGACGAACTTCCAAAAACTTCGGCAAGTCTCTGATTCGATCTTGATTGGTTCCGGCAACACTTCCAATGATCCTTCGGACTTCCGATGAACTCTTGAACACTGGACAGACTTGACCTTGACAAATCACTTAATGTTTCTGACCCATCGTAGTTAATCCTGCACGCTTATCTTTGACAATATAGATTAGAACAAATATTTCACCAATTGATTTTATCATCAAAATCCGAGATTCAATAATCTCCCCCTTTTTGATGATGACAATCAATTGATGATGGAGTTAAACTCAACTCCCCTTATCTATATGCCATATAATCAGAAGGTAAAAAGGCGCTTCAATTCAATCTTTTGAATTTAAGCCAAGTCATATAGATGTTATTCAACATAAAGCTTAAAAGACAAGCTTAGGCATAAATACTAAAAACAGTGTACTTTAAACAATGTCAAAGTATTTCCACCTATAAGAATCAGAAAAATTAATTCCAACATGATAAAGATCAAGTGATATCCATAAGTGTGTTTTGATATAAATACATGATATCAATAAAAAAGTAGCTTATCTCAAGAGTAATAGTTCTTAAGCATTTGCAATGCGATACTTCGCTTTAAGCATATTACTCCATCATAGCAAGTTATATTTTTCTCCCCCTTTGTCATCAACAAAAAATAAGGAAGGTAGAGAAATCACTTATTGGGATCAAATAAGCCATGGAGAGAGCAAGAAACCATTCGAAAAAGTGTCATCCATAGTGTCATCCATAATAGTCACAAAATTACGATCAAATCGAATTAAGAACGTTCATTCAAAAGTTGAGTAGATGAAAGTAACAACACACCACATCATCTAAAGTAGTCATAAACATAACAGGACAAGTGTTTTAAAACAGAAAACAACAGCTACTCCGGAGGAGGAACTCTAAGATGCCTATACAAGTGGTCTATTTTGCCGTTCATATGTTGCATTTCCTTCAGAAGTTCAGTTTGCTATGATGAGATTTGATGTAAGGCAAGCATGATCGGATCATCAGTAGATGGAGCAGGAGCTGGCTCAACCGGTGCTGGATGAACGGGACTAGGCGGAGGAGATTCATGTCCCCTAAAAACTTGTGTTTCAGGTTGCTCTTCTGGTGGAGGAACTATATCAACTCCTCTAGGTTGCCTAATCTATATGCCATTTCTAAAGGTGCATCTAAGGCGCTTTAGGAGACTTCTATTAATTATGTTATATCTAGCAGCTTTTAATACTTCCTCGTCGGGTGACACACAAATATTATGGGCAAGAATGAATCTAGTGATCAACCCACCAAATGACAACATCAAGTCTTTAGAGAAAATTTCTTTCATCTGTTGTCTAATCAAATAACCAAAGCAATTATTTTGCCTAGTCATAATCCAATACATTGTACTCAGCTCTAACATACTTATCTCATCAAGATGAAACTGCCTTGAAGTAAAATGCTTATCATAATGTGATGAAGTAATTTCGAGTTAAAAGGGAGTAAATGCTCACAGCTTTTAGGGATGATGTCTAAGTTAGGATTTGCAAAAATCATTTCTAAAGCTTCGGAGTAGGTAGCTCCGATTGCATCCATATCCCATTGCCCTCTACAGTAACATCCTATATTTTTTTCTTCAATTCTTAGTAACTCACATATGATACGATCAGAAATTTGAATTGTAGTACCTAACACATAGGTGGACATAACATCATTTTCAATAATCATGTTGGCATAGAATAGCTTAACCAACCTAGGATAGATTGGTTCATCAATTTGCAAGATGGGTAGAGCATTTAAATTAGCAAACCATCTAATAGGTTCTAGGTTACCTAGTTCATCTAGATCAACATATTTACCCTTATGAATGGTTTTACAATCAAACTTTGGGTATTCTAAGGCTATCTCACTAGATCTAAAAAGGGTTGGATCAAATGAATCTCCTTCCAACCTTTTCCCTTTGTCCCTTGTTGATTTCTTGGGAGCCATGTCTATGATGAACAAAACAAAAAGAAATGAGAAGGAAAAGACAAGAAATTATAAGAGAAGGCTTAGAGTAGAGAAGCTTAGATCACAGAATTGAAACACTAAGGAAGAAGAAAGGTTCAGCTATTACCTTGTTGTGTTTTCTGCCATTGATTGTCCTTGAGGAGGAGGAAGAATGGAGAGGAGAGGTTTTATAGGGGCTTAGGTGGAAGAGGATTGAAGGGGAAGAGATTTCGGTCGACCGCCTGGGAGCAGCGTTTAGATGGGGGGCATTGATTTCTGGGTCCGACCGCTAGGGAGCAGAGTTTAGATGGGAGCAGTGTTTAGATGGGGGCAAATTGATTTCGGTCGACCGCTTGGAAGAGATCTCTCAGGCGAGCCAATTGATTTCGGTCGTCCACCGCCGACCCTAACACCCCCTTCAATATGGGGGTGTTCGGGTGGTACTACCGCCAACCAGGCGGTGCTACCGCTTGGGAGCAGAGTACCCAAGCGGTACTACCGCGCGGCTCAAAGTGTGCTACCGCTGACAAATTTTTTTTTTTTTTTTTAATAATCATACAGAATTTTGTTTTCAGAGATTTTAAGGATGAGATCATATCAAAAGGAAATCCGAAATTTCAAATGAAGGTTCGAGAGGAAGTTAAATTAATGAAAATCGAAATTTCAAAGAAAAATCTCATATAATAATGCTCAATTAGTTGGACAATTTAACATGCCTAATTCCCTTCTAATAAAATCAAATTGTTCCTCATTTAATGGTTTTGTAAAAATATCCGCTAATTGATGTTTTGTATCGATAAATTCAAGAGTGACATCGCTACTGTTAACATGATCTCGTATAAAGTGATGTCTTATATCAATGTGTTTAGTTCTAGAGTGTTGAATAGGATTTTTTGTAAGACAAATGGCACTTGTATTATCACATTTTATAGGAATGTTATTTAAATAGATTCCATAATCTTCTAATGTATTTTTCATCCAAATAACTTGAGCACAACATGCACTTGCGGCTATGTATTCGGCTTCCGCCGTAGATAGTGCGACAGAATTTTATTTCTTGGAAGTCCAAGAAACGAGTGCATGTCCTAAAAATTGGCATGTTCCAGATGTACTCTTTCTATCTATTCTACATCCACCAAAATCCGCATCTGCATAGGCTATCAAATTAAAGTCATCAGATTTTGGATACCATAATCCTAGATTAGGAGTACCTTTAAGATATCTAAAAATTCTTTTAATGGCTTTAAGGTGAGACAACTTAGGATTAGCTTGAAATCTCGCACAAAGTCCCACACTAAACATGATATCTGGCCTAGTTGCAGTAAGATAGAGCAGGCTGCCTATCATGCCCCTATATGTCTTTTGATCAAAATTTTCTCCATCTTCATCCAAGTCTAACTTGGTGGAAGTACTCATTGGAGTGTGGATGGCTTTTGAGCTATCCATATTAAATCGTTTTAACAATTCTAATGTATATTTAGATTGATTAAAAAATATGCCATTACTAAGTTGTTTAATTTGTAATCCAAGAAAGAAGGTTAACTCTCCCATTAGACTCATCTCAAATTCATGACTCATACACTTGGCAAAAGATTCACATAGTGATTCATCCGAAGAACCAAAAATAATATCATCAACATAAATTTGAACAATAAGAAAATTATTTTCAAAATGTTTAATAAACAATGTAGTATCAACCTTGCCTTTAGTGAAATCATTTGAAATTAAAAGGAACTAAGCCTCATACCAAGCCCTAGGGGCTTGTTTTAGACCATATAAAGCCTTAGTTAGCTTAAACACATGGTTAGGGAGAAGAGAATTTTCAAATCCAGGTGGTTGTTCGACATACACTTCTTCAGAGATAAAACCATTTAAGAATGCACTTTTGACATCCATTTGAAATAATTTGAAATCATTACTACTAGCATAGGCAAGGAGCATCCTAATGGCTTCTAATCTTGCCACCGGAGCGAAGGTTTCTTCGTAATCGATACCTTCTTCTTGGTTGAAACCTTTGGCCACTAGTCTAGCCTTGTTTCTAACCACGATACCACATTCATCTTGCTTGTTTCTAAAGACCCACTTAGTACCAATAACTAAGTGGTCATTTGGTTTAGGAACAAGCTTCCATACATCATTCCTCTCAAATTGATTCAATTCTTCTTGCATTGCGATAACCCAAGAATCATCTTTCAAGGCATCATCAATGCATTTTGGTTCAACTTGAGAAAGAAAAGCGTCATGGGCACAAAAATCTTTGAAAGAAGAGCGAGTTTGAACCCCTTTCGATGCATCTCCTATAATTAACTCCTTGGGATGAGCATCTACATACTTCCATTCCTTGGGTAAGGAAGTTTGGGAAGAAGATGCATCCAAGTTGTCGTTTTGAGGAGAGGGTTCATTCAAATTCAAATTATCAAAGCCAAAATCATCATCTAAATGTTTTTTCTTAAATTCAGAATTTTCATTAAAAACCACATGAATAGATTCTTCTATAACTAAGGTTCTTTTGTTGAAAACACGAAAAGCCTTAGAAACGGAAGAATAACCAAGAAATATGCCTTCATTGGATTTTGCATCGAATTTTCCTAAGGCATCCTTTTCATTTAAAATAAAGCATTTACAACCAAAAACTTTAAAATAAGAAACATTGGGTTTTTTATCATTCCATAATTCATATGGAGTTTTAGATAGGGATGGTCTCACTAGAACTCTATTCATAATATAGCAAGCCGTATTTACGGCTTAGGCCAAAAAATATTTTGGTAAATTGTATTCATTTAACATGGTTCTAGCCATTTCTTGCAAACTTCTATTTTTCCTTTCCACTACTCCATTTTGTTGTGGATTTCTTGGAGTAGAAAAGTTATGATCATATCCGTTAATTTCACAAAAATTTTGGAAGTCATGGTTTTGAAATTCACCTCCATGATCACTTCGAATTGATGATATCATAAAACCCTTTTTATTTTGAGTGAGTTTACAAAATTTAGAAAAATATTTGAAGCATTCACTTTTATGAGCCAAGAAATAGGTCCAAGTATATCTACTATAGTCATCCACAATTACAAAGGCATATTTGCTACCTCCTAGGCTTGTTATGTCAATTGGTCCAAATAAGTCCAAATGGATCAATTGCAATGGTCTAGTGGTGCTAATTTGATTTTTTGATTTGAAACTAGTCTTTATTTGTTTTCCTAGTTGACATGCATCACATACCTTGTCCTTAACAAATTTCATGTTTGGGATGCCTCTTACTAATTCACTAGATGAAATCTTAGAAATTAGTTTCATGCTTGCATGGCCTAATCTCCTATGCCAAAGCCAAGCATCATCATTCAAAACCGAAAAACACATTTCATTACATAATTCATCAATATTTATGGTGTAGACATTATTTTGCTTTAAAGCAATCATGGATATGTTATTGTTTGGTTTTTCAATAATGCAAACATTAGATTCAAATCTAACAACATAGCCTTTATCGCACAATTGACTAATGCTTAAGAGATTATGTTTTAAGCCATCAACTAACAAGACATCATCAATTGAAAAACTTGATTTGTTACCAATGGTTCCTTTGCCAATGATTTTACCCTTGTTGTTGTCTCCGAAGGTGACATACCCTTCTTCTTTGCTAGAGAGCATAGAGAAATGAGATGGATCTCCGGTCATGTGCCTTGAGCATCCACTATCAAGATACCATTTCTTGCTCCTAGCTTGTGAGTTTGTCTACAAAAGAGGATGGTTTTTAGGTACCCATTTAATTTTGGGTGCCCTACAAATTGATCTACTTAATTTGTAATTTGGCATTGAGTTGTTTATGGTTCCTTTGGGAACCCATATTAATTTTTGTGGACTAATTTTCTTGAATGGACATTTGTAAGCAACATGTCCAGTTTTACCACAAAAATTGCATTTCAAATAGGGTGATACATGCAATGTGGATCCTTTAATGAAGGTAGTAGGATTTTGATGAGATCCACTCACAAATCCTATTCCACTTCTATTTCCGACGTGACCCTTGTTTGCAAGGATCATGTCCAAGCCCTTGCTACCGACCTTGAACTTGTTTAAGGTCTCTTTAAGTAGCAAGTTCTCCCTTTTTATTTCTTTTAAGTGCTCACACTTAGAGCATGGGGGTAGAGAAGGAGTTTGTAGGTTATTGAACTTATTTTGTAATAAAGCATGCTCTTTTTTAAGCAAATTGAATTTCTTACTAATAGTTCTACATTCATCAAATAACTCATGAAAAGCGATAGAAAGCTCATCGAAAGATAATTCTTCACTAAATAATTCACTAACCTCTTCTCCAAGGGCCATTAGAGCGAAGTTAGCCTCCTCTTTGTTGCTTGCCTCTTCGACCTCGGAGTCACTTGAATCATCCCATGTAGCCTTGAATACTTTCTTCTTCTTGGGTTGCTTCTTCTTGGCTTGAGGACATTCATGCTTGAAGTGTCCCGACTTTTTGCATTCGTAGCAAATAACTTGGTCCTTTTTGTGTTCAAATTTATTTTTTGTGTCGTTTTTAAACTTGTTCTTTCTTATAAATTTCTTAAACTTTCGAGTCAAAAGTGCAATGTCTTTGTCACTGTCCTCATCACTTGATGTTCCTTTCAAGTGGTCTTCTTGTGTTCTAAGTGTCATATCCTTCCTGTTCTTTGGAAGGGGGTTCTCAAGCTCTTCATGAGCATGGCACGTCATCTCATAGGTCATTAGAGACCCAATAAGTTCTTCAAGCGGAAATATTTTAAGATCCTTGGCCTCTTGAATGGCCGTAACTTTTGGATCACAACTCTTTGGAAGAGATCTTAAGATTTTAGTTACCAACTCAAAGTTAGAAAAACCTTTACCAAGAGCCTTAAGTCCATTGATGACATCCGTAAAGCGGGTGTATATGTCTCCAATGGACTCATTTGGTTTCATCCGAAAAAGTTCATAAGAGTGCACAAGAATGTTGATTTTGGACTCTTTCACTCGGCTAGTGCCTTCATGAGTGATTTCAAGAGTGCGCCAAATATCAAAAGCCGATTCACAAATAGAAACCCGATTAAACTCATTCTTATCAAGCGCACAAAATAAGGCATTCATAGCCTTTGCATTGAGAGCAAAAATCTTTCTTTCCGACTCATTCCACTCACTCATCGGAAGAGAAGATTTTACAAATCCATTTTCAACAATATTCCAAAGTTCAAAATCCATAGAAATGAGAAAAATCCTCATACGAGTCTTCCAATACGTATAATCCGACCCATTAAACAAAGGCGGACGAGTAATGGAGTAACCCTCTTGCATACCAGAGTAGGCCATCTCTCTTGGGTTTTAAACCAATATGAGAGCAAACCTTGCTCTGATACCAATTGTTAGGATCGAAAAGGCACTACGAGGGGGGGTGAATTAGTGCAGCGGATTAAATATGTAACTTTGAATCCGATTTCGTATAAAGACAAGTTAGTAGGAAGACTTCGATTCGTTGAAAGAGAACTTGTAAGAAGTTGCTTGAGTAAATGAAGCAGCAAGGAACTAAACAATTTACAGCTAAGTAATGAAATGATTCAGAAAAGTAAACACTCACACATTCATGAACATAATGATGTATAGTGGTTCGGTCAAATGACCTACATCCACTCTTGAAGCCTTCCCAATGAGGCTCCGCACTTCCACTAGCAATCCTTTGAAGGGGAAGGACCAATACCCCTTTTTTTACAACCCTTTACAAGAAGTTCACACTCTGACAAGATTTCTCAAGAAGAAGAAGGAGGTGAACACTTAGCAAGAACAAGACTCTTCAAGACTTATCAAAGACTCAAAAACAAGATTCTAACTCTAAAAAAGGGTTACCCTTTCAGCTGAGAAAGGGGGGGTATTTATAGATCCAAAATGGATTCAAAATTGGGCTCCAAATTTGAAATCAAATTTGGAGTTCCCGGGTCTGGGCGGTACTACCACCTGTTAGAGGCGGTACTATCGCTGTCGATCATAAGGTCGATCAGACAGAAGCGTTCTACCGCTGAGCAGCGGCGATGCTACTACCGCTGAGCAGCGGCGCTACCGCTGGAGCGCGAGACTACCGTCGGCCGAGTAATGTGGCGGCGGTACTACGCTCCAGGCGGGCAGTAGCACCGCCTCAAAGACACGGCCACCAAAGCGGTACTACCGCTTTGGCACAAAGCGGTTCTACCGCCCGGCAGTCTGTTCTACTAAATGGGCCTTATCCACGGCCCAAAAAAGCTCAGTAAGGGCCCGGTTGGCCCCTACTAATTTAGAGCAAGATTAATTCGAAATCCTTACCCTAAGTACGTGCTAACTACGAAATTAAAAACATAATTAATAGTGATTTAAGCCGACTTTCTTCAAGTCTTATTCCGGCGAGCTTTTCGTTGAGACTTCAAGCGGTCCTCCGATATTTCCTCGGTTTCTTCCGACGGGTTCCCAGCATGCTCTCGGCTTGTAAGACATGCTCAACGAGTCTTCGACAAGCTTCCGAACCTTCTCGGCAAAATTTCGCGAACCTTCAACGATCTTTGTGATGAACTTTTGAAAACTTCGGTAAGTCCCTGATTCGATCTTGATTGGTTTCGGCAACACTTCCGATGATCCTTCGGACTTCCGATGAACTCTTGAACACTGGACGGACTTGACCTCGGTAAATCACTTTATGTTTCTGACCCATCGTAGTTAATCATGCACGCTTATCTTTGACAATATAGAGTAGAACAAATATTTCACCAATTGATTTTATCATCAAAATCCGAGATTCAACACTTAGTGTCATATCCTTCCTGTTCTTTAGAAGGGGGTTCTCGAGCTCTTCATGAACATGGCACATCATTTCGTAGGTCATTAGAGACCCAATAAATTCTTCAAGATGAAAAGTCTTGAGGTCCTTGGCCTCTTGAATGGCCGTAACCTTTGGATCCCAACACTTTGGAAGGGATCTTAAAATCTTAGTTACAAGTTCAAAGTTAGAAAAACGTTTACCAAGTGTCTTAAGTCCATTGATGACATCCGTAAAGCGGGTGTACATGTCTCCAATGGACTCACTTGGTTTAATTTGGAAAAGTTCATAATAATGCACAAGAATATTGATTTTGGACTCTTTCACTCGACTAGTGCCTTCATGAGTGATCTCAAGAGTATGCCAAATATCAAAAGCCGATTCACAAATTGATATGCGATTAAATTTATTTTTGTCTAGTGCACAAAACAAAGCATTCATAGCTTTTGCGTTTAAAGCAAAAACCTTCTTCTCCGATTTATTCCAATCGCTCATCGGAAGAGAAGATTTTTGAAAACCATTCTCAATGATATTCCAAAGCTCAAAGTCCATAGAAATAAGAAAGATCCTCATACGAGTCTTCCAATACATATAATCCAACCCATTAAACATAGGTAGACGTGTAATGGAATGACCCTCTTGTATACCGGAATAGGCCATCTCTCTTAGGTTTTAGACCAAATATGAGAGTGAACCCACTCTGATACCAATTGTTAGGATCGGACAAGCACTAAGAGGGGGGGTGAATTAGTGCAGCGGATTAAAATTGTAAACTTGAAATCGATTTCGGTAAAAGGCTAGCTCGTATGAAAACTTCGATCTGACGAAAGATGACTTGGTAGAAGTTGCTTGAGTAAAAGTAATGACAAACTAAATAGTTTGTAGCCAAGTAAAGAGATGAAATATAAATTTAAATGCTCACACATTCAAGACACAGCGATGTATAGTGTTTCGGTCAAAGTGACCTACATCCACTTCCGAAGCCTTCTCCAATGAGGCTCCCAACTTCCACTAGCAAATCTTTTTGAAAGGGAAGGACCAAACACCTCTCTTACAACTTTTTACAAGTTCACACTCTTACAGATTTTCCAAAGAGAAAGAATGAGGTGAACACAAACTACTAAAAACAAGACTTTTGCAAGACTTTAGCTTGATTTCTAACTCTCAAAAGGGTGCCCTTTCAGCTGAGAAAGGGGGGGTATTTATAGATCCAAAATGGATTCAAATTTGGGCTCCAAATTTGAAATCAAATTGAGTTCCTGTCTTGGCGGTGCTACACTTTGTCGATCGTCGATCGACGGCACAGATTACCTGCAAAAGCGTACTACCGCCTAGGTCATTTGAGTGTAGCACCGCCCAGTACATGGCTGCCAGGCGGTGCTACCGCTTGGCACAGGCGGTTCTACCGACTGGCCCATTCAGCAAAGCTGAATGGGCCTTATTCAAGGCCCAATAAGGGCCTAGTTGGCCCTTACCAATTTAGAGCAGGATTAATTCAAAATCCTTGCCCTAAGTATGTGCCAACTACGAAATTAAAACATAATTAATAGTGATTTAAACTGACATTCTTCAAGTCTTATTCCGACGAGCTTTACGATGAGACTTCGGTGGTCCTCCGATACTGCCCTTAGATTTCTTCCGACGGATTCCCAGCATGCTCCCGGCTTGTATGGCACGCTCAACGAGTCTTCGACAAGCTTCTGAACCTTCTCGAAAAACTCCGCAAACCTTCGACGATCTTTGCAGTGAACTTTCGAAAACTTCGGTAAATCCCTGATTCGATCTCGGTTGGTTCCGGCAACACTTTCGACGATCCTTCGGACTTCCGATGAACTTTTGAACACCCGACGAACTTGATCTCGGCAAATCACTTTATGTTTTTTGACCCATCGTAGTTAATCCTGCACACTTATCTTTGACAATATAGATTAGAACAAATATTTCACCAATTGATTTCATCATCAAAATCCGAGATTCAACAGTTAGGTGTACCATCATTATCACAAAACATTTTGTTTCTTTATCATATAAGTATCATTTTAATTTTCAAAAACACTAAAAGGAAAAGAATGATATAAATTTTTAAAATAATTTTTATTTCCTACTAACTAAATCAAACAATTCATGAAAGGCATCAAGTGATTACCTAAAGCAAGGGGGTTTTGGTTGAGTTACTTACCATGTAGTCGAAAGCTATCAAAGCGTATTTCGCCATCTCGTCACTTGATTCGTTCTTCTTCTTTGGCCTCTTCTCCCGTTCAAGTTCATTTTTAGTTTATAATATTATTTTATAAACTTATTAAATTTTAACGTCAAAAGTTCAAGTTCATCATCCACATGGTTCTCATCACTTCAGTCATCACTCAAGTGGTATTTTATGGTCCGAAGTTCTAAACCCTTCTTGTTCTTTGGAAGTGATTCTCATATTCATTGTATTCCAAGAATGCTATCTCATACATCATTAATGACCCGATTAGTTCTTCCAATGGAAAATCATTTAAATTTTTAGGCTCTTGTGTCGTAGATACTTTAGGATCCCACCTTTTAGGAAGAGATCTTAAAATCTTGTTTACTAGATCAAAACTCGAAAAACTTTTGCCAAGGCTTTCCAAACTATTGACGACATCCATAAAGTGGGTGTACATGTCATCGATAGTCTCGCTTGATGCCATTCGGAAAAGCTCAAAATCGTGCATTAAAAAATTTACTTTCGAGTCTTTGACTCTACTAGTGCCTTCGTGCATGATTTCAAGTATGCGCCAAATATCGAAAGTCATTTCGCAAGTAGAAACATAATTAAATTTAGTTTTATCCAAAGAGCAAAATAAGGTATTCATAGCCTTTGCATTTAATGAAAAAGATTTTTTCTCTAAATATGACCATTCGTTCATCAATTTAGAGAGAGTTTGAAAACGGTTTTCAAGATGTTCCACAAATCCAAATCCAAAGAAAGTAGGAAAACTCTCATTCGAGTTTTCCAATAAGTGTAGTCTGACCCGTTAAACAAGGGAGGACGAATGATTGAAAAACCCTCTTGAAATCCAAAAAGAGCCATTTCTCATGGATGTGAATCCAAATGAGGAATAACGTGACTCTGATACCAACTATTAGAATCAGTTCGATGCTAAGAGGGGGGGGGTGAATTAGTGTAGTGGTAAAATATGACAAATTCGTGCAATTTAAGAAAACTTCATATGTTAAAGGATTTATTTTGATAAAAGTATATCGGAGAAATCGTATCAGAAGTGCTCTAACTAAAAAAGGTTTGCAAGTGACGATGAAGTAGAGCAGCAAGTAAAGTGGAAGGTTTGTAGAAATATAAATTGCAAGAATTAAATGCAAACCAATTTTTATAGTGGTTCGGTCATCCGACCTACGTCCACTCCCGATTCCTCTTCACTTGAGGCCATCGGCTTTCACTAGTTGTCTTCCTTCCAACGGCTAAAGACTAACTCCCTTTTATTGCCTTTTCTTACAGGATTTCCCTCACTCTCCCTTAGAGTACACTTCTCACACAAGGACGAGAGACACTTTGTATTTACAAGGTTTTCAAGAGAATTTTGGCTCCTTTTTCTACTCAATTCTTGCTATCCCAAGCAAGAACACTTGGGGTATTTATAGACCCGATGGGGTACTAGCGGTACCACCGCTTGTGGGTTCTGACATTGGGTGGTGCCATCACTTGGGTTGTACCGCTCAACCAATGGTACCACCGCTTAGGTGTACTGATACTTGGCAGTACCACTGCCCAAACAACTTGGGAGATCGAGCCTTGGGCAGTACCATCACTATAATCTGGCGATGCCACCACTAGATAGGGTTCAGCAATCTTGTTTGGCCATTTAGTCTAGCCCAAACTTATTCAGGTATAGGCCCAATTGGCCCCTAACCGGATTGGCCCAATTACAACTGAATTAAATTGCTCCTACTTCGATCTAAATAAATTTTACAATGCATATCAACATCCAATTGCCCGACACGTTATTGGTCAGTGCTTCGTCTGATTCTTCGACACATTGTCCTCTCTTACGGCCTATTGCCCAATCAGCAATTGATGTCTGCAACCTTGATCTTCTTAGTGCAACTCTGCTCTTCTTGGCCCGATGTCCGATTTCTTTATCCGAAGCCTTCTGTCGATTGTCGTCGAACCTCCGGCTCAACGTCCAATCTCCTGACGTGATTTCCTCTGACACAACGCTGATTCATCCTACTTCAATTATCTAATCCTAATCGAGAGTAGACCTGCATGATTCAAAATGTAATTAGATAACCAAAACATGATCAATTAGTTTCATCATCAAAATCCAAGATTCATCATCTCCAACATGAGCTACCTTCTCAAGTTCCTTAGGAATGAAGGCAGAGAGGCTTAGGTGGTGGAATTTGTTATTTTATGCATTTTATAGTTTAGTCCTTGTATTATTTACTTTTATAATTAAGTCCTTAGATTTTTACAAACAAATCTTTAGATTTTATAAATAAGTTCTCAGGTTTATAGTTAGGCTCTTTTATAGAATTTAAAATAGGTACTAACATTACAATTAAATTCTTATAAAAAAATTTAGAAACGAGGGATGCGAGGGATGTTACAATCTCCCTCCTTAAAAGAAAATTTTAGTCCTCTAAATTTATCATTCCTTTGTCGATGAAAAAAATGATGATCTCATAGTTGTCTTTCTTTAATTTATTGAATGAAATCATATTGCACTTGGATAGAGGCCATCAACATCATTGAATCTTGTCCTTTTCTCAAAACATTCAAATCATAATTTTATACTAATAACTTTCATTGTTTAATAACTAGACTAGCCATACAACTTATAGATTTTCTACTAAGTGCATCAGCTACAATATTTGCTTTACCTAGGTGATAATGGATGGTACAATCATAATCCTTTAGAAGTCATATCCATCTCTGTTGCCTTATATTTAACTCTTTTCGAATAAAAATATACTTTAAACTCTTGTGATCAATAAAGATTTCAAATGTCTGCCCATACCAGTAATGTGTCTAAATGTTTAGAGTAAAGATAATTACTGTCAATTTCAAATCATTAGTTGGATAATTCAATTCATAACTCTTTAGCTGCATAGAAGCATAAGCAATTACTTTCCCTTCTTGCATCAAAACACATCCAAAGCCCTTTCTCAAAGCATTGGTATAAACTATAAATTCTTCATTACCACTTGGAATAGTGAGAATAGGAGCATTAGTCAATCTTCTTTTTAACTCTTAGAAGCTTCGCTCACAATCATCACCCTATTCAAATTTTATATTCTTTTGAGTTAGTTTGGTGAGGGGATGAGCAATTTGAGAGAATCCATCCATAAATTTTCTGTAATAACCTGCCATGCCCAAGAAGCTTCGAACTTCTATCACATTTGTTAGTACTTTCTGTTGAATCTCGGATGTTGATGATGAAATCAATTGGTAAATTGTTTGATCTAATTTATATGTTGAGAAAAGCCTAGAGGATTAACTACGATAGCGATAAAGGCATAAAGCAAAATGAAGTACTAGAGTCAAGTTCGATCAATTCATTGGGAGTCCGAGAGTTCATCGGAAGTCTGAATATTCATCGAAACACATCCAAAGCCCTTTCTCGAAGCATCAGTATAAACTACAAATCTCTCATTACCACTTGGAATAGTGAGAATAGGGGCATTAGTCAATCTTCTTTTTAACTCTTGGAAACTTTGCTCACAATCATCACGCTATTCAAATTTTATATTCTTTTGAGTTAGTTTGGTGAGGGGATGATCAATTTGAGAGAATCCCTCCATAAATTTCCTGTAATAACCTGCCATGCCCAAGAAGCTTCTAACTTCTGTCACATTTGCTGGTACTTTCTGTTGAATCTCGGATATTGATAATGAAATCAATTGGTAAATTATTTGATATAATCTATATGTTGAGAAAAGTATGTAGGATTAATTATGATAGCAATAAAGGCATAAAGTAAAATAAAGTGTCGAAGTCAAGTTCGATCGATTCTTTGGAAGTCTGAGAGTTCACCAGAAGTCTGAACATTCATCGGGAATGCTATCGGAATTGGCCGAGAATGCGTCAGGAGCTTACTAAAGGGTTTGTCAAAAGTTTACCGAAAAATTCATTGGAAGTTCACGGAGATCGTCGAGAAGATCGAAGCTTGCCAAAGAAGCTCATCGAAACTCGCCAAGAAGACCATCGTGAAATCCAAGAGCTTGCCAGGAGTCCATTGGAAGATGTCCGAGAGTTCTTCGGAAGTCCGCTAAAAGTTCGCAAGAAGAAACCTAGACTTACCGGACATGTTTTGTTTAGTGTATGCCTTAATTATTATATTTTACACGTAATTAGGGTTAAGTTTGGGAGGTAATCCTACTAATCATATTAGGAGCCAACTGGGCCCATAATTGGACTGTTTTGGGTTAGACTCAAGGCCTAAACAATGTTATTGAACCCTATTTGGCGATGGCACTACCAGACTGGGGCAATGGAAATGCCCCAAGCTTAGTCTCCCAAGAGCCTAGTGGTGGTACTACCTAGATTAGGCGGTGGTACCACCTATAGTTAATAACTACCAAGCGGTAGTACTACCAGTCAGGAGGTGGTACTACCCCATTCCAGTATTCGAAACTTTGTGTGGTGGTAGTACCACCAGACTGAGCGGTAGTATCGTCTAGTGTTAGAGTCAACTGTAGTAGTACCGCCAGGGTCAGGTGGTGGTACCGCTAGTACCCCAAAAATCCAGGATAGGACCTTTTTTGGCTCCATTTTTGAAGTCAATTGAGGCCTATAAATACTTCTTACTTCTTAGCTGGTTGAGCACAAAGAAGTGATCAAAACTAAATCGAAACTATGGTAAAATAGCTTGCAAAAAGTTAAGAGTTCACCTCCACCATTTCAAAGTGTAAAAGATTATAAAAGGAGAGTGGCCACTTGTAAAAGTTCTGTAAAGAGGTGATTGATCTTTGTCCTTCAAGAAAGATCAATAGTAGAAGTCAATGACCTCATCGGAGGAGGTATGGGGAGTGGACGTAGGTCGGACGATCGAACCACTATAAAATTAGCATGTTCCTCTTTTAGTGCATACTTTACTTTTGTTGCATTCTATTTCACTTCATTGCAACTATCCAATCTCTTCTTCTCTACTCACTTACAAACTTGTTCAAATCAAACGTCTTTCTGAAATAGTTTTCGTCGAATGAAATATTTTCTTCGAATGAAGTTTTTCGAAATCGCTTAGACTATTCATTTTATCCACTGCAATAATTCACACACCCACCCCCCCCCCCTCTTCCCCCCCCACCCCCCATTAGTGTCATTATTGATCCTAATAATTGGTATCAAAGCAAG
This sequence comes from Musa beccarii, assembly GCA_024322285.1. Taxonomy (NCBI): domain Eukaryota; kingdom Viridiplantae; phylum Streptophyta; class Magnoliopsida; order Zingiberales; family Musaceae; genus Musa; species Musa beccarii. The sequence continues at coordinate 26,560,916 of CM044394.1, read as the reverse complement.
GTCACTCTCATTTTGGTTTTAAACCCAAGAGAGATGACATTTGTCGGCAACCAAGACTGTCACTCAATTACACGTCTACCCATATTCAATGGGACGGATTACACCTATTAAAAAATTCATATGAGAAATTTTCTTATTTCTATGGATTTTGAATTATGGAACATTGTCGAAAATGATTTTCAAAAGTTTTCTCTAAATGCCAAGGCTTTGAATACCTTGTTTTGTGCTTTTGATAAGAATGAGTTCAATCGAGTTTCTATTTATGAAATGACTTTTGATATTTGGCACACACTAGAAGTCACACATGAAGGCACTAGTAAAGGAGTCCAAAATAAATCTTTTAGTTCATGCTTACAAATTGTTTTGGATGAAACCAACTGAGTCTGTTGGAGACATGTATACCTGATTTACGGATGTCATCAATGGACTAAAAGCGCTTGGTAAAAGTTTTTCTAATTTTAAGCTTGTTAATAAAATATTGAGATCCCTTCCAAAGAGTTGGGATCCTAAAATAATGACTATTCAAGAGGCTAAGGATTTAAATAATTTCCCTCTCGAATAACTTATCGGGTCTTTAATGACATATGAGATGACTTGTAATGCTCATGAAGAGCTTGAGAACAATCTTCTAAAGAACAGGAAGGATATGACACTAAGAACTCATAAAGACCACTTGAAAGAAAGTTCAAGTGATGAGGACTATGATGATGACTTGGCACTCCTGACAAGAAGGTTCAAAAAATTCATCAAAAGAAATAAATCTAAAAATGACATTAAAAATAAAATTGAACCTAAGAAAAAATAAGTTATATGCTATGAATGCAAGAAGCTGGGACATTTTAAAATCGAATGTCCCTAAGTGAAAAAGAAACAATCAAAGAAGAAGATGGTGCTCGAAGCAACGTGGGATGATTCGAGCAGCTCCGAAGTCAAGAAACAAAGCAACAAGAAGATCGCCAACTATACACTAATGGCAATCAGAGAAGAGGTAAGTAGTTTATTAGATGAAAATTTAACTTTCGATAAACTTTTTAATGCTTTCATGATTTATTCGTTGAATGTAGATTGATTAGTAAGAAGTATAATTCATTGAAAAAGGAGCATGCCATTTTAATTAGTTAAGCATGACAATGCCTTATCACCTTCATGCACTAAGCGTGAATATCTAGAGGCACTTAAGAAGGAAAACTTACTGCTCGAAGAAACTCTTGAAAAGTTTAATATTGGTAGCAAATCCTTGAACATGATCCTTGCCACTAAGGGCCACGTTCATAGAAGAGGTGGAATCAGATTTGTGAATGACTCTCATTGAAATCCAACCACCTTTGTTAAAGGCCCTACCTTGCATGTATCACCTCACTCCAAATACAACTTTTGTTGCAAACCTAAACATTTTGCTTATAAATGTCCATTTAGGAAGTATAGTCCACACAAATTGATTTGGGTTCCTAAAGGAACCGTAAAGAACTCTATACAAAATGATAAGTTGAGTAGATCAATTTTTGAGACACCCAAGATCAAATGGATACCTAAAAATCATCTTTTTTGTAGACACGTTCACATTCACTAGCTAGGAGTGACAAATAATACCTCAATGATGCATGATCATAATTAAGCTCACTAGCTCAAACAATGAAAGAACATTAATTGTCTAATGATTAAAATGGGTTGATCATTTTAAACGATACTTAAAACACACTAATATTGAGATTAAGAGACACTAGTTTAGTTGACCTTGTTAGACTTCTTGAAAAGTAATTTTGATGATGCTTTTGATTTCACTTATAATATGTTGAGATTCAAGCTTTTGCAATTTTAAAAAACTCTTAACCACACTTCTCTCTTAGCATTATCAACTTTTTCATTTATCATTCTCTTGATCCTCATAAAAGAAAATATTTTTGGAATCCTTTAACGATCTCTCACCATGAAAAACCTCTTTATATGATTGATTCTCGATTGAAATATATATATATATATATATATATAATTTTTGTTAAAACAATTTAATGAGTTGTGAAGCTCATTCAAATTGACTAACAAAACTAAATTTGAAGGAAATAATTGATGTCATTTCGCTTGATTAATCACTCAACAATTGAATTGATCATTTAGGGTTAGCCTCACTATAAGATAGTTGTTGAATGAGAAAAGTGATGAAAATTTTGCAACCTTGAAAATGCTTAAGTATACCAGCGGTGGCACCGCTGGAGCTGGCAGTAGCACCGTCAGAACTTTCTGTTCTTACGCGATGGCACCGCCCGAGAAGTACCCTACATAAAGGGACTTTAGGACCAGCGGTAGAACTGACCCCATCAATTGCTCCACCTCTCAAAAACCCTCTCCTACCTCCCATTCTTAATCATCCTCCTCTAGAAAACTAAGAAGGGCTCTCTACTCCATCAATTCAAAGATCAATCTCAAATTCTAAGGAGATCACCCCAAAGGTATTCTTTAAAATCCTTCCCTTGAATTTATGAAGTATTTTTGCCCTTTTATTTTTGTTCTTTCATTATCAATATTTGTAGACTAATGGCACTTAGAAGATCATCTAGGGAGAAAAGGAAGAGGAGAGTAGAAGAATCATATGACCCCTCTCTATTTAACTCAAATGATGGTGCCCTTAGATTTCCTAACTTTGAATCTAGAAGTGTACACAAAGGTAAATATATAGATTCCAAAGAATTAGGGAACTTAGAGCCTATCCGATGGTTTGCTAATCTAGATATTTTACATATTTTGCAAATTTGTGAATCGATATACCCTAGGCTTGTTCGATTGTTTTACAATAACTTAAATGTGGACGAAGATGATAATGTATCAACCTATCTCTTAGGGCACCATATACCTATTATGGATAGTATAATTTACAATCTCGTAGGAATTCCCGAGAAAAGAAGAGGTTGCTATTTTTGAGGTTAATGGGATTTAGATGCAATAGGTGTCACCTATTCCGAAGCTTTAGGTATTATTTTTTAAAACCTAAACTTGTCGATTGTGCCTAAGAGTTGTGAACACATGCTGCCTTTTAATTCTAAGTTACTTCATCACATCATAATAAGCATTTTACTCCCAAAGCAATATCATAATGATGAGGTAAGTCAAATGGAGCTAGAAACAATGTATTGGATCATGAATGGACATCAAAATTATTTTGAGTATTTAATTTGATAAAATATGATCAATCTTTCAACTAAAGATTTAATGCTTCCTTACGATGAATTAATCACTAGGTTGTTGTATGCACATAGTATCATGATACCACCTAATGAAGAGATCATTAAGGTAGATAGATACAACATAATAAATAGAAACCTACTTAGATGATTGAGGTACACACTAAGGAATGAAATTTGGATTAGGCTTCCAAGAAGAACCGAACCTCCCTCTCCTAAACTCGAACCTGAAACACCTATATTTAGGGATAGTCAGTCTCCTCTCCCTAGTCCCTTTGATGCTGCACCAACAGATCTAGCACCTTCATCTTCTACCAATCTAATAATGACTCAACTGAATCAACTCAAATCACAGCAAGCTGAATTCAAATTGTAAAATCTTAACTGAAGTGCGACAAATACATCACAAAATCAATACCTTGTATAGACACTTTGGCATACCACCCGAGGAGTAGTTTGTATTTCTTAAGAACTCTATGTATTATGACCATGTGTGTTGTAATAGAGTCCTTAACTCCCTCTATACTCTTTATACTGCATTAGTACACTTTCACTTTAAGTTTAGTGTAATGTAATAATTGAAAATGTTGAATTGAATGCATGAGTTTGTTGTACGCCTTTTTTGGAATTTTTCGATTTCGTATCATCTTCCTCCTATCTTGGTTTTTCATAAATAGAGCTTTTATCAAATTTATTTCGTATCATTTTCCTCCTATTGTAGTATCAAGTTCATTTCATGATTTTGATAACTCTTGATACCCTTGCTTCTTCACTCAATGATTTTTGTTACTCTTGAGAATCCTCCCCTTATTCATGAATTTTCATTTATGGATTTCATTGATGGATTTTATTTCATAAAAGAATATTCATGGATTCTATGCACTTTAGCTCTTGATGAACTCAATTTCTATTAGCTTGAATAGATTGCTTTCCTTGTATGTCACGAGCTCTATTTCTCTTTATTCAGATGCTATGAGCTCTTGAGTGTCACGAGCAGGTATCAGGTAGATCCAGACTTGGAGCACTAGAAAGCAGTAAAATGTATCCTTACGTACTTGAAAAGGACTATGGATCTTTTACTGGTATATGGAGGTAGTGGCCTCAAGGTTGAGGGCTACACAAACTCGAGCTTCTAGTTCAATATCGATGATAGCAAGTCTAATTCAAGGTATATATTCACCTTGAATGAAGGAGCAGTGTGCTAGAAGAGTTCCAAGCAAGACACTATTGTTGACTCTATTAGTTATAGGTGCAAGAATGAATTTTTTGGCTTGAATCATTTCTTTTTCTTCTACTTCTAAAATATAATATGGATTTCTTCAATGCCATGATTTCTTTGATAAAAGTGATGTATGAATTTTCAATTATAGAAATATCATTTACATCATTCATGAACGGACATTCATGATTCTTGTATGAATTTTTAAGTCATGAGCTCTTATAAATTTTTTAATAACTTAAATGATCTATTTTTTCTTCTATTCCATGAATTTTATTTGATGGAAATACAGAATTAGCTCTTATTGCAAATCTCTTTCTTTTTATGTCATGAATTTTCAATAGCATGAACGGATTAGTTCCCATTATAATATTCATAAAATTTTAATATCTCGATTCTTCTTGATAAATGCACTATTCCTGGATTTTTCCTTTCAAGAAGAATCCTATTGTAACAAGTAAAATTTGCTTGCTTAAAATAATTGCCCATTTCCTTTTTGTTGATGACAAAGAGGGAGAAAGTGACAAATTGATTAAAAAATTTGATATGTATGATATGTATGAGTGAAATATGCTTTGTATCACAAATGTGTAAAATGCATCGTATGTATCGTGAAATATGCTTTGTATTGCAAATGCGTAAAATGCATCGTATGTATTGTAAATGCTTGAATGTATTGTGAATGCTTGAAATATGATTGGTATAATCTAATGCATCACAAATACTTGAAATATATCAAAATGTATCGCATATATCATAAATGCATCATATGCATCACAAATGATTGAAATATATCATGCTAATCATCATATCAAAATAATGAATGTCTATCATTTTGATTTGATATAGAACTTATCATGCCTAATTATCCTACTTGAAATTGGTATCATGCCTCGATACGATAAATTATGATATTTGAAGTTTGTATCATACTTAATTTCTTACTTACAATTGATATAATGCCTTGGAATGATGAATTGTCATCTTGTATCAAACTTGAAATTTGAATCTCGCTAAATTTCATATTTGAAGTTTGCGTTATACTTGGAAATGATGGTTGTCTATTGGACTTGAAAATAGATGTCATGCTTTGACATCATTTTTGTATTAAATACATGGTATCGTATTTTGAGATGAAAAATCATGATTGGTATCATGTTCTGCATGTCGATAAGTTTAAATACCAGTTTGATACTTGAATTCAAAGGCTTTGAATTCAAGTGTTTTTTTTCAAGTATAGCATATAGATAGGAGGAGTTAAGGTTAACTCCGTCATTAATTGGTTATCATCATCAAAAAGGGGAGATTGTTGATTTTGATGATAAAATCAATTGGTAAATTATTTTATCTAATCTATATATTGAGAAAAGTGTATAAGATTAACTACGATAGCGATAAAGGTATAAAGCAAAATGAAGTGCCGGAGTCAAGTTCGATTGATTCGTTAGGAGTTCGAGAGTTCGCCGGAAGTCTAAACATTCATCGAGAATACTACCAGAATTGGCTGAGAATGCATTGGGAGCTTACCGAAGGGTTTGTCGAAAGTTCATCGGAAAGTTCATCGAAAGTTCACAGAGCTCGCCGAGAAGATCGGAGTTTGCCAAAGAAGCTCGTTGGAACTCACCAAGAAGATCGTCATGAAATCTAGGAGCTTACTAGGAGTCTACTAGAAGATGTCTGAGAGTTCATCGGAAGTTCACCGGAAGCTCGCTAGAAAAAACCTAGACTTATTGAACGTGTTTTGTTTAGTGTATGCATTAATTATTTTAGTTAGCACATAATTAGGATTAAGTTTGTGAGGTAATCCCATTAACCCTATTAGGGGCCAACTTAGCCCATAATTAGACTGTTTTGAGTTAGACTCAAGGCCTAATTAGTATTGCTAAATGCTGTTTGGTGGTGGCACCGCTAGATTAGGGTGGTGGAATCGCCCCAAGCTCAGTCTCCTAGGAGCTTGGGCGGTGGTACTATTGGTAGTTAATAACTGCTAAGTAGTAGTATCGCTTGTCAAGCGGTGGTACCACTAGTCAAGCGGTGGTACCACCCCATTCCAATACCTGAGACTCTGTCTAGTGGTAGTATCACCAAACTTGATGGTCGTACTGCCCAATGTCAGAGTCAACTGGCGGTAGTACCGCTAGGGTCAAGTGGTGGTACAGCTAATACTTCAAAAATCTAGGATGGGACCTTTTTTGGCTCCATTTTTGAAGCTAATTGAGGCCTATAAATATCCTTTACTTCTCAACTAGTTGAGCATAGAGAAGTGATCAAAATTGAATTGAAACTATAGTGAAATAGCTTGCAAAAAGTTGAGAGTTCACCTCCACCATTTCAAAGTATAAAAGATTGTAAAAGGTGAGTGAGCCACTTGTAAAAGTTCTGTAAAGGGGTGATTGATCTTTGCCCTTCAAGAAAGATCAATAGTAGAAGTCGGTGACCTCATCGGAGGAGGTATCGAGAGTGGACGTAGGTCGGACAATCGAACCATTATAAAATTGGCATGTTCCTCTCATGGTTCATACTTTACTTTTACTGCATTCTATTTTACTTCATTGCAATTGTCCAATCTCCTCTTCTCTACTCACTTCCAAACTTGTTCAAATCAAATGTCTTTCCGAAATGGTTTTCATCGAATGAAATATTTTCTTCATACGAAGTTTTTCGAAATTGCTTAAACCATTCGTTTTATCCACTACACTAATTCACCCTCGCTCCCCCCCTCCCCTCCCTCCTCTTAGTACCGTTCTTGATCCTAACACTTTCCAGTTAACTACTGCTTCCACTTTCTTTAGATCAACCAATATGCCTTTTCTTGAAATCACATTACAGAGGAAAGCAATTTTATTCAACCAAAATTCACATTTATTAAACTTTGCATACAACTTCTTTTGTCTTAGTATAGAAAATACATTTCTCAAGTGTTTCTCAAACTCTTGATTACTCCTTGAATATACTAATATGTCATCAATGAATACAATTATATAATCATCCAAGAGTGGCTAAAATATCTTATTCATTAGTTCCATAAAAGCTGTGGGGGTATTAGTCAAACCGAACAGCATCACTAAAAATTTATAATGACCATATCGAGTTCTAAAGATTATTTTTGAAATATCCTCCTTCTTGATCTTCAACAGATAGTAACCTACCCTCAGATCAATCTTGGAGAATACTTATGCACATTATAATTAATCATACAAATCATCAATTCTAGGTAGAGGATATTTATTTTTAATGGTCACCTGATTCAATTGTCTATAATCAATATAAAGCCTCGATGTTCTATCCTTCTTCTTAACTAAAAATATCGGAGCACCCGTTGGTGAAACACTAGGCTGAATAAAACCCTTGTCTAATAGTCCTTGTAGTTGCTTCTTCAATTCCACTAACTTTAGTGGTGTCATTCTATAAGGAGGCTTAAATATTGGAGGTTATCCCAAGGACCAAATCAAAAGTAAATTCACCATCTCTGTATGGAGGTAATCCGGGCATGTCATCCTGGAATACAACAGGAAACTCTCTGACTACCAAAATTTTATTTAGATTAGTTTTTTGATCTGATTTACTCCTTTACATATATACAAGATAGTAAAAATAGCCCTTTTGCATAAGATGATGAGTTTGAAGTGCTAGTATTAGGTAAGGAGGTAAATCATACAAAAAGTGATCTTTTTTTATAATAATCTATATTAGCCTGATAAGAAGATAGTCAATCCATACCAAGTATAATATCAAAACTTTAAATTTCTAGGAGAATGAAATCAATAAGAAGCTCATGTTCTCTAATAAAATTCAGATAAGATTACCAGATCAAGTTTTGTTGTCAAAGAATCCCCAATAGCCATAGTTACATATAGCATATTATCAAGTGGTCTAGGCTAAATGCCCAAGTGATAAGCAAATATTACAAAACAAAACAGAGATTAGAACCATGGTCAAACAAATTTTTTGCATTTTATCATAAACATGAATAATACCTTTAACTACTAATTTAGAAGCTCTAAAATCATATTTAGTGATAGCACACACTCTAGCATAGGCTGATGATTTAGGAGATAGTTGCTCTTTCTTCTTATTCAAAGGGCAGTCTTTTAATTTATGATCCAACTTTCCATAAGCTAAACAGACTCTAGTCACTCGAAAGCATAGACTTGTTCCATGATTTAAACCATATTTTGCATATGATTGATGTTAGTTATAGGTTCCTTTTAAGTCAATCACATGAGTGATGACACTTGTAACACACTGTATTAATCTCTTTACTTATAATTACTGGTATTTTCTCATATTATCTAAATGCATATTGTGAGGTCCTTGGATCTGTGCAATGGGAATCAGATCGTGATGAGATTATAATAATGAGACTGATTCATCTTTAAACATAGACCCTAAATAATCTCGGTTATAGGTTACTCGAGAGGGACATCGAAATAACTGGACAGATCGGTATGTTATATACTCGTCCATATGATGGAGGTGGCTGGTCTCATAGCTACTTGTGTGGGACACTAAGGATACTGTGTAGGTGCTCATTAGAGAATGAGTTCATTGATTGATTCACTTACAGAATGTTGGATAGTTCATGATACATATTGTTAGATAGTAATGTTGTATTCCTAGTAATGTCTCTGATCCCTAGACTTGAGACACCAAGAATGTCTTATATGAGTACTCCACTCTTTGATATCAGACTTATAGGTTTAGAAGTTTCAAATCTAGTATAGTTAGTTATTAGGAGTGGCAGCCAATTTACGAGGGTTATTGAGTGTCAATAGTGGATCATCCACTCTCGGTATCATAAGAGGAATATTCTATATATTCTTGCTTAGATAAATCCCTGGCTAAGGTGATTTAGATTGAGAGAGAAAGAGTTCTTTGGGAAAATCCGATTAGAGCGAGTCTCGAGTCGAAACTATATGGGCTTGATAGTACTATGCCCGATATATGGTCTCTAGAATATTAGATAGATAAGGGATTATAGGTATATGGTAATTGAAGATAGATAGGTCCAAAGGATTAGATTCCCCTATATCATCTGGGGACTATGGCGTAGTAGACTAGTATGTCCATAATCGATGAGTCGAGTGAATTATTATAGAGATAATAATTCATTAAGTCGGAAGGAGTTCTGACAAGTACAACTCACGGCTAGCTCGATATTGGGCTTAGAGAATCATACACATATGGTAGATATTGCGATGAGTAGAGGTTCAGATACGAGATATCCATTGGAGTCCCTATCTTATTGGATATCTAATAAGCCTTTGAATTATTGGTTCCTATAGATGAGATCCAATAAGAGCTAATAAGAGATTAATAGGTAGAGACCCATTAATCTAAGAGGCTTGGGTAATTAGATGGAGATTCAATACCCAATAGGGCAGGATCCATTAGGGTTAATAGGGGGCCTCTATAAATAGGAGAGAAGCAAAGGCTCATAGGCTATGGTTTTCTTGGTAGCCATCTCTTATTCTCCTCTCCTTAGAGAGGAGCATCTTCGTAGCCCTTGTTGTGTGGATCACCACTAGAGAGGAGGATGCTTGACCTCCTTCATCCTTCTTCACGGATCTGTAGGATTCTTAGAGATATACGATCTCCCTAGATACTATCTTTCTTATATTTGTAGTTTTTGTATTCGTGGATTTTTATACACCAATCTTCGCACGATGACGAAACCTTTCCATTGAAATCTAGGATTTTGTGTTTTTTATTTTTTTGCTATGCATGTGATGTCACTCCTAGATTTTCTAATAGTAGTATTAGAGCCAGGTTGTTCATGCGAAGATCAGATTTTAAACTACGTGTGTTGTGATTTAGAGAGTTATGATTTAGAAAGACTTTGGACATCAAAATCATTGAAGCAAAAGTGGAAAAGGGTAGCAACTATTGCTGCCCTTGTGCCCTCGTAGATGGCAGCCTTGGTCACATGCAGAGTTGACAGCCTATCAGCTACAGGAAGGCACCCATGGGTTATAGGTAGGTAGCACCTGCGGGCAGCGCCCGCTGTAGGTAGGCGGCCTACCCACAAGGGTGCATGGTGCTTGTTAGGATCAATTCGGCACTAAGAGGGGGCGTTGAATTAGTGCAACGATAAAGATTACGTCAAATTCATGATTTTGAAAAACTATTTCGTATGAAAAGATTCGTTTCGATGAAAGCCATATCAAAAATGTGTTCAACTTGAAAGTGATTATAAGAAAGTAATGAGGAAGTGGAACAAGCAAAGTAAAAGGTTTGCAGCAAGATAAATAGCAAGAAATAAATACAAACTAGATTTTATAGTGGTCCAGTTATCCGACCTATGTCCACTCCTGATTCCTCTTTTGTCGAGGCCATCAGCTTTCACTATCGATCTTTTTTCCAACGAGCGAAGATCAAACACCCTTACAACACTTTCTCCTTTTGACAAGCTTAGGAGAGAACTCTTACAAGCACTCACTCCTCTCTTTTAAACCAAAAGCGAGTAAAGACTAGATGAGGGATTTCTCAAGTGATTTCTATAGTGTTTTCTCACTTTTAAACTTTCTTTGCTTGTATTTTCTAACCAGGGATAAGAGGGGTTTATAGGCATCAAATGGATTCAAACTTGGAGCCAAAACCAATCCCATCCTGGGTCTTTCGAGTACTAGTGGTACCAACACCAGTTTTGGGCAATACCACCACCACCACCTAGGCTTTCTGTCATTGGACGGTACCACCACCCAATCTAGTGGTACCACCACTTAGCACACTAGACTGATAGTGTATTAGTGGTATCACCATCCAAACTTAGTCTAGAAGACTGAGCCTTCAAGTGGTTCCAACACCCACCCTAGCGGTGCCAACACTTGATGTGGCATTCGGGCACTGTATGGGCCTTTCATCCGACCTAACATAGCCTGATTCAGGCTCAATTGGCCCCTAACTGAGTTGGCCCAATACCAACCCAATTAAACCTAATCCTATTTTAATCTTGATAATTATTGCAAAGTGAATCAAATTTGTTGCCCGGCATGTCATTAGTCTATCGGCGCTTCATCTGATTCTTCGGCGCATCGTCCTCTCTTGTGGCCCATTGCTCAATCGACAATTGTCCTTTGCAACTCCAATCTCCTTGGTGTAACTCCGCTCTTCTTGGCTCGATGCCCGAATCCCTTGTCCGAAGCCTTCTATCGATACGTCGACCGATCCTTTGCTCAACGTCCAATCTTCTAGCATGTTTTTCTCTGATGCAACATCAATTCTTCCTGTTTCAATTATCTAATCCTGATCGAAAGTAGTCCTGCATCACTTAAAACGTAATTAGATCATAAAACACAATCAATTGATTTCATCATCAAAATATGAGATTCAACAATCTCTTTCTTTTTTATGATAGCAACCAATTGATAACTAAGTTAACCTTAATTCCCGAAGTTTAAACAAACTCCCCCTATCAATATACCATATTGATAGAACCTTTGGATTTCAAAAAAATCCAAGCAACATGTTATCAAAATATCATGCAATATGTCAAAATATTCAAAACATCATACAATACATGAAATCATTAATATACTTCTCCCCCTTTGTCATCAACAAAAAGGAGAAGCTGCATCTAGTTAGTTTTAAGGATATGCAAGTTTTTACGCCATACTTGCAATATTCACATTACTTTACAACATCAAGTTTCAAACATGTGCAAGATTGCAAATTTTCTTCTTGAGATAGGTACTTTTTGCTTCTCTTTACAATGTTTGTGCTAGCAATTTTTATTTCTTCACTTTTGAGAAGTGCAAGCAAGTTTTGTCTTTACAAGCTAGCCAATTTTTCCTTTGCAATGATCAAGCTAGCAATTCTTCTCTTATTGAAGTGTGCAAGCTAGCAATTTTGCTTTGTGATGCACAAGCTAGCAATTCTTACTCCCCATTTGTCATTGTCAAAAAAAAGGGAGGAAAAAAAAATATTTTTTCTTTACATCCATTTTCAAATCTTGACAAATATAAATCACAAATACAAAGGAGTATTAAAACATAGGATAAAATCAATTTATGCATGCAGCGTTTCAATCATCAAAATTTAAGACATGAACATCAAGAAGTCATCAAGATATCAAGTGACATATCATGGTTGATTTGAATAAATTTCTTCTTTAGTAAATACCAAGAAGAGTCATAGGAGGACAAACAAAAAATCTTGATTTATATAAAACTTTCAAGTTGTAAATCCAAGAAATCAATAGACAAGTCATATTTTATTTGGATAATTCTCTTTTGATAAATGAAAGAATCATGGTATACAATCTTGATTTGTAAAGAGTTTCAAGTTATCAAGACCATGATTTCAATAAAAAAAATTTCACATATATAGTTTCAAGAAATCAAAATCATGATTCATATAACTCATTCAAATCATCAAATCATCAAAATCACTTTCAAGAGATTCACAAGATTCATAAAATATCATAAATAGATTCATTGAAAAATCGATAAGATTGGGATAGAAAATGCACTTCATTTTTATGTGTTTCTATTTATATAATTTGCTTCTTATATGCATGTCTTTGTCTTTAATGCTAAATAAAAATAAGTATCAATGTTTAAGACCGATTCACAAGTTTCATTGTAAAAATCATTAAGACACATTAATCCAAAATACAAGATTTCAAATCATAAAATCATTTTCATAGTTCAAGAGATTCACAAAACATAATATACATGGATTCATCACTTATCTTTTATCAAAAAATCAAAAACTTTAAAGATAGAAAAATTTCAAGAAACATGCATTTTCTTTTTATGATTTATTTCATATAAGTATACCTTTGTTTTTTAATGCTAAATAGAAACAAGCAACAACGTTCAAGATCGAAAGACAAATTTCATCATGAAAATCATTCAAGCCAAAAATATAACATGTCAATCATACATCATCTTTAAACAAAAAATTGATTTATCATGATAATACATTTTTCTTTTTTATGTGTTTCATTTCATGCAATTATTTTAATATAAGCATGTTCAAATATTTCATGCAAAGGTCAAGCATCATGTTTAGAACCGAAAGCAATACAAAATTATCATGATTCACAAAACATGGATTTATCATGATCATACACTTTCCTTTTTATGGGTTTCATTTTAAGTTGTTTGTTTCATACAAGCATATTCAAGTTTTTTATACGAAAGTCATCATCATATAAATTTAAAATACAAGTTTCGTCATCAAGACTAAAAATACATTATTCCAAAATATAGGAGTTCAAGTCATCATTGTTGAATCTCGGATTTTGATGATGAAACTAATTGAGTGTGATTTGTGGTCTAACTGCGTTTTGAGTTATGTAGGTCATTTGACCGAACCACTATACATCATTGTCTCCTCAAATGTGTGAGTGTTTACATTTCTGAAATCACTTCATTTCTTGGCTGCAAGTTCTTAGTTAGTTCCTTTTCACAAGCAATTACTTTCAAGTTCTCTTTCGTCGAATCGAATTCTTCCACGAACTTGTGTTTCTTTGAGAAATCGGTTTCAAGAATACGAGTTTAATCCGCTGCACTAATTCACCCCCCCCTCTTAGTGCCTTTTGATCCTAACAATTGGTATCAGAGCCACGTTCTTTCTCTTTCGGATTTACACCCGTGAGAAATGGCTCTAAATGGTTTTCAAGAGGGCTTTTCGGTTTTTCGTCCACCGTTCTTTAACAGTGCGGACTACACATATTGGAAAACTTCGAATGAGAGTTTTCATGCTTTCAATGGATTTGGATTTGTGGAACATCATCGAAAATGGTTTTCAACCTTCCTCTAAACCGACGAACGAATGGTCGGTTTTGGAGAAAAGGTCGTTTTCTTTAAACGCAAAGGCTATGAATGCCTTATTTTGCGCTTTGAACAAGAACGAGTTCAATCGGATTTCTATGTGCGAAACGGCTTTTGACATTTGGCGAACTCTGAAATCACGCATGAGGGAACTAGTAGAGTTAAAGACTCAAAGTAAACCTCTTGTTGCATGATTTTGAGCTCTTCCAAATGACACCAAGCGAATCTATCGATGACATGTACACCGCTTCACGGATGTCATCAATAGCTTGAAAAGTCTTGGTAAAAGTTTTTCGAATTTTGAACTCACTAACAAGATCTTAAGATCCCTTTCAAAATGGTGGGATCCTAAAATAACGGCGATTCAAGAATCAAAGGATCTAAATAATTATTCTATTGATGAACTCATTGGGTCTTTAAAGACCTATGAAATGGAACATGATGAATATGAAGAACTTGATGAGCACATGAACAACCTTCTAAAGAACAAGAAGGTTTTGAACTCCGAACTATGAAATGCCACTTGAGTAATGACTCAAGTGAAGAGGACAATGAGGACATTGAACACATAACAATGAATGTTAACAAGTTCATTAAACAAAAATTAAAAAATACAAATGAACTTGAACGAAGAAAGAGGCCGAAGAAGAAGAAGGCTTGGAAAGAAGAATCAAAGAAAGAAGAAGTAAACTACGCTTTCATGGGCTTCGACAATGAGGTAAGTAACTTAACTTCCTTGAATTATTTTGAAATTACATGATGATTTCCATGAATGCTTATCTTAGTTAGTAGGAATTTTTTTATGTTTTTCTTGTGTTTGTAGAAATTCAAAAATTCGAAATTATACTATGCTCTTCTTTATAGTAGTTTTGAAAAGTAAAAACATGAATGATGCAAGATTTGTGATAATGCTTAGGATTAATCCATACATATGTATCTTGATTATCGCTTGAAAACTTCCATTTTGGCTTAATGGATTTTAACCCTTTTATGATGAAATTTTTTTGATACATGTCTTCATGAAATCAATTATAAAGACCCAACCCACAAATTTTCAAAATGAAAGAAATGTGACTTTTATGTTGCCTTGTATTACATTTGGACTTGATGATTTTCATGACGAAAAGTATTTTTCAGATTTTTAAAATAATGTATGATTTTAGCAAAAGTTTGACCATTGATCATCTTATTATAACAAATGAAAGAAAGAAGTGAAATGATTTCAATGATAAATTCATTTCTAAATATGATGATGCTCTCATGTTTAAATATAATGCATGACATTGATCATTCTTATGAAAGATCAAATCACGTAAATTGAAACTCTTACAAATAAGAAAATACACTATCATAATGTTTTATTTTTGATGTGTTTAGTCTTAATGGTTTTTATGACGAAACTTGCTTGTTGCTTTGAAAAGTTGATACATGCTCACATGTAATCAATTTATATTGCTCTTATTAAATTTTTGAATGAAAGATTTTGATGCATTTGATCTTAATGGGTTTAATGACAAATTTGTATTTTGAATTTATACAATGATGGCTTCCGTATAAATATTTGAACATACATTATGAAATCATCATTGAAATGAAAATATTAAAAGTTTGTTATCATGCTTAATGACCTTGTGATATCATATCTTGATGACAAACTCATGTTTTGGTCTTAAAATTGATACTCATTTTAGAAACATGAGCACACTTGTATGAAACAAACAACTTAAAAGAAAATATTTTTCCTATCTTATCGAGATTAATGATTTCATGATATTTTGTGAATCTCGAAATTGATTTTGATGATTCGATTATGAGTTACAAGTTAATAATTTGATTTGAATGAACTTAAACTACATTGTGATCTTGATAACTTGAGTCTTTCAAGATCTCTCACTTCATACCATGATTCTCCCATGTTGTTGAAGAAAAATCCAAATGAATCATAAGTTATTTTCTCTTCACTTGTTGATACTCAACTTGAGAAAATGTGTTTTGAATGTTGAAACATTACATGTGTAATTTGAACATTTCTCCTATGTTTCAATACACATGACTTGATGATTGAAATATAAATGCAAATGTTTGATATATCACTTGTCATGGTTTGAATATCAATGTACAAGAAATGTTGCTCTTCTTGATATCTTTTATGAATTTGAATAAGACTTATTAAAGATTCTTGATTCATCTCTTAATCTCTTGGAATCATAACTTGACTTGTGTGAATCAAGATGCATGAAACAAATTGTTCTCTTTGCAATTTGCTATCCAATGAATCATGATTGATATTATTGCTATTTTACCTCCTATGATTCATGTTGTAAAATTTTATAAATCAT
The DNA here is from genome assembly GCA_024322285.1 of Musa beccarii. NCBI lineage: Eukaryota > Viridiplantae > Streptophyta > Magnoliopsida > Zingiberales > Musaceae > Musa > Musa beccarii. The sequence continues at coordinate 26,544,403 of CM044394.1, read as the reverse complement.
GATGCAATAAAATTATTTATGCAACAATCAAGTGCTCATGTGATTCTTTGCTAATGAAAATACTTTAGTGGAATTATGATCTTGACAACTATGACTTGAAACTCTTTATAAATCAAGATCTTTTACCATGCTCTTTTCATTTTATCAAAAGAAGCAAAATGCAAAACTTCAAAATTTTGAAATGTTACATGCCTTTATATTTGTATGAAAAGTTAGCATATATGTTTAAAGTGATCATACATAATTGCTAGCTCATTGCAAACAAAAGTTGATAGCTTGCAAAGGTGAAACTTAGTTACAAAAGAGAAGAATTGAAAGGAAGCTAACTTGCGTGTCGCAAAGTATGTTAGCTTGCTTATCATTATTGATTGCTTGCTTATCATCTTTTTATCTCATATCTTGATTTTTGACTCCTTGAATTCATGACTTAATATGCTAAAAATTTATATTGTAAATTTGTTATCTTGTCATGATCAAAGCATTGGCTATTAGTACTCCACTTTTTGACAAAACAAAGGGGGAGAAGAATTATTGCTAGCTTATGTATTGCAAAGAAAAATTTTGCTAGCTAGAACATGCAAAGGAAGCAAAGAAAGTGCAACTTGCACATCTCAACAAGCAAGTGAAAATTACCATCATTGCCCATCTTTGAAACTTCCTATGATTGAATGGTATAACTTAATGTTGTATTGCAAAATGTTGTATGATGTTGTAAAAATCTGCATATCTTGCAAAGTGCAAGCTAGTTTGTTGTAAAAATCTGCATATCTTTTAAACTAGCTATAATGATACTTCTCCTTTTTGTTGATGACATAGGGGGAGAAGTAGATTGATGACTTCATGCATTGATTGAATATTTTATATTTGCATGATGGTTTGTTCTTATTTCACTACATGAATGATACATGTTACTTGGATTTGGGATAATCCAAGGGTTCTATCAATTGCATATTGATAGGGGAGTTTGTGTTAAACTCCGGGAGTTTTGGTTAACTCAAATGGGTCATCAATTAGTTGTCATCATCAAAAAGGGGGAGATTGTTGAATCTCGGATTTTGATGATGAAACTAATTGAGTGTGATTTGTGGTCTAACTGCGTTTTGAGTTATGTAGGTCATTTGACCGAACCACTATACATCATTGTCTCCTCAAATGTGTGAGTGTTTACATTTCTGAAATCACTTCATTTCTTGGCTGCAAGTTCTTAGTTAGTTCCTTTTCACAAGCAATTACTTTCAAGTTCTCTTTCGTCGAATCGAATTCTTCCACGAACTTGTGTTTCTTTGAGAAATCGGTTTCAAGAATACGAGTTTAATCCGCTGCACTAATTCACCCCCCCCTCTTAGTGCCTTTTGATCCTAACAATCATTACTTCAGATACTCATGCATGATATAAAATCGTCAAACATCATGTTTAAAACTCAAAAACAATTCAAAGTCATCATGATAACATTAATGCTTCTTAAGACATATATAAGATTAGTCTCAGACGGTGTACAGGCATTACATTTAATTTCAATATTTTATTTCTTTATCATGAAGCATGCAATTGTCATGTTCAATATATTTAAACAATCACTAGAAAAAAGAACATGATATATTTTTTACAAAAATTATTATATTTATATCCTACAAACTAAATTAAGCAACTCATGAAAAACATCAAGGAATTTTATAATAATATAAAAATGTTTCGGGTGAGTTACTTACCTTGTCGTCAAAAGCCATCAAAGCACAATTCGCGTCTTCATCTTCGGATGTACTCGATTCTTCTTTGCATTCTATCTTCTTCTTCACTTTTGTATGCTCGTCTTTAGAGTGTCTCGGCTTCTTGCATTCATAGCAAGAGGTTATGTTCTTTTTAAGTTCATTTTTATTCTTTGATTATTGTTTAATGAACTTTTTAAATTTCATTGTTATGAGTTCAAGGTCATCATCATTTGAGCTTTCGCTTAAATGGTCTTCTATAGTCCAAAGTCCTAAATCCTTCCTGTTCTTTGGAAGGTGGTTCTCATTTTCATCAAGTTCTATAAATGCCATTTTATACGTCATCAAAGACCCAATGAGTTTTTCTAATGGAAAAATGTTCAAGTCCTTTGTTTCTTATATCGCGTTACTTTTGGATCTCACCTTTTTGGAAAGGTTCTTAAAATTTTGTTTACAAGTTCAAAATTAGAAAAATATTTACTAAGACTTTTCAAACTATTGATGACATCCGTGAAATGGGTGTATATGTCACCAATAGTTTCGCTTGGTGCCATTCGAAAAAGTTCAAAATCATGCATCAAAATGTTTACTTTTGAGTTTGACTCTACTTGTGCCTTCGTGTGTAATCTCAAGTGTATGCTAAATGTCAAAAGTAGTTTCATAAATAGAAACATGATTAAACTCAGTTTTATCCAAGGCACAAAACATGATGTTCATAGCCTTTGCATTTAACAAAAATAATTTTTTTTAAATTCATTCTATTCATTCTTAGGTTTAGAGGGAGTTTGAAAACCATTTTCGATAATGTTCCATAAATTCAAATTCAAAGAAAGTACGAAAGCTCCCATTCGAGTTTTTTAATAAGTGTCATTCGTCCTATTGAACATGGGAGGACGAACGATAAAGTAGCCCTCTTGAAATCCTAAAAAAGCCATTTCTCTTGGGTGTTAATCAAAATGAGAAATACTAGGCTTTGATACCAACTATTAGGATCAGTTCGGCACTAAGAGGGGGGGAGTGAATTAGTGCAGCGGTAAAGATTACATCAAATTCGTGATTTCAAAAAATTATTTCATACGAAAAGATTCATTTCGATGAAAGTCATATTGGAAACATGTTTAACTTGAAAGTGATTGTAAGAAAGTGATGAGGAAGTGGAGCAAGTAAAGTAAAAGGTTTACAGTAAGATAAATAGCAAGAAATAAATAAAAATCAGATTTTATAGTAGTTCGGCCATCCGACCTACGTCAACTCCCAATTCCTCCTTCGTCAAGGCTATCGGTTTTTACTATCAATCTTATTTCCAACGGGCGAAGTTCAAACACCCTTACAACACTTTCTCCTTTTGACAGACTCAAGAGAGAACCCTTACAAGCACTTACTCCTCTCTTTTAAACCGAAAGCGAGTAAAGGCTATAGGAGGGATTTCTTAACTAATTTCTATAATGTTTTCTCACTTTTAAACTTTCTATGCTTGTATTTTCTAACCAGGGATGAGAGGAGTATTTATAGGCTCCAAATGGATTCAAACTTGGAGCCAAAACCAATCCCATCTCGGGTCTTCCGAGTACTAACGGTACCACCACCTAGACTTTCTACCATTGGGCGGTACCACCGCCTAGCATACTAGGTTGATAGTGTACTGGGAAGTACTACTACCCTAGCTTGGCGGTGCCACTGCCCAAACTCAGTCTAGAAGATTGAGCCTTCAGGCGGTTCTACCGCCCACCTCGACGGTGCCACCGCTTGACGTGGCATCCGGGCATTGTATGGGCCTTTCATCTGGCCCAACACAACCCTGATTCAGGCTCAATTGGCTCCTAACTGAGTTGGTCCAATTCTAACCCAATTAAACCTAATCTTACTTCGATCTAGACAATTATTATAAAGTAAATCAAATTTGTTGCCTGGCATGTTGTTGGTCCATCGGCGCTTGGTCCGATTTTTCAACGCATTGTCATCTCTTGTAGCCTATTGCCTAATCGATAGTTGTCCTCCCTAAATCCGATCTCCTTGGTATAACTTCACTCTTCTAGGCCCGATGCCCAAATCCCTTGTCTGAAGCCTTCTGTTGATACGTCGACCGATCCTTCGCTTGATGTCCAATCTTCCGACATGTTTTCCTCTAGTGCAACATTGATTCTTCTTCCTTCAATTATCTTATCTTGATTAAAAGTAGTCTTGCAACACTCAAAATGTAGTTAGATCACAAAACACGATCAATTGATTTCATCATCAAAATCTAAGATTCAACAATGCCCACAAAGGCAGCATCGCCCTAACAAGGGCGGCTCCTGTAGGGGCAGCATCGCCCATAGGCAGAAGTACTCGCATGGGTGTCACCGCCCGCGAGCAGAAACACCCGCAAGGGTAGTGCCGCCTGCGGGCAAGGGGTTGCCCGCAAGGGTGACTCCTATGGGCACTACACCCACGGGTAGGGAGTGGCGGTCACCCGTAAGTGGCAATGCCTGCAGGCGTTGCACCTGCCTACAGCGATGACATTGCCTATAGGCAAGGGTAGTGCCCCGCCACGAACCCCATGCACGGCGATGGCCACAACGCAACAGGTAGTAAGGATTATTTTGGGCGAAAGATAATTTTGCCCTTATGAATTTAAGAAATTTTGATAGAAGGGACATCCCTTCTATTAAAATTACCGAAATACCCTTCATAATTTAAAAAAATATTATATTTTTTAATTAAAAAAATATTAGTTAATTAAAAAATTTAATTAACTATTATTATTTATATTGTAGTCCTATATAATGATATATACATGTGATGTATAATGCGGATAGATGATCATGAACCGTGTGATATGATGTATGTGTATAATGTGATCATTATTATTATTATTATTATGGCTTACGAGCCTCTATTTTTCTCATTTATTGTCGGGCCTGTGTGCCTATAATTATGTTGTAATTACACGAGGAGGTCTAGCGAAAGTATGGAAGCGATAGCAGGACCCATAAAGCCAAGACGGATAATCACGATGCATAAAGATACGTTGAGATACCAACGGAACCGACGAGGATGAGATAGATGATCACAAGGCATGGAGATGCGCCACTACACACATATATCTTGATGTAAGTGATTGGGCCCACTAGCTCGGGCTTGATCATATTAGGATGTGGTCCATGATCATCTGGTGCGATTGCTCATGTGATGTGTGATTGCTTAAACACCTACTAGATATATATATATTTGCATACGATGTACATATATATTAAATATGTATATGTGTGACATACCATATTAGGAGATAGAATCAAAAATTCCCTTTCTCGATAATATTAAATCAGTAAACATAAGACAATTAGATTGACCCACGTGGCCTTCCATCATTATAGTTAAGAATCGATTCCCAGTGTAAGTTGAGTTGGTCAAGTCCCTCGAGGCTCACCTATATCATGATTTGCTATCTTTCCTATAACATAGAGATGTCACCGATGACCAGAGGACATGGTATACTTGGTCGAGTCCCTCGAGGCCATGGTGGTTCGGAGGCCGAAAAGGATAAGAATCATAAAGAGTTGTGATCGGTAAGAGTTGCCTACCTTTTGGGCTTAGTATGATTGATCGAGTCCCTTGAGGTTATACTAAAATGCTGATTGGATCTCGATCCACACTAGAAGTCTATCGAAAAATTTTGTTTCACGTGTTGAGGGTGTCACATGACTCGCTAGAAAAATAGTGAGAGTATATCAAGATAGAAGTCCTTATCTTGTTATTTATATTTCTATAAAATCTGCATGTTATTTATTTCTGTTGTATCTTTATTTTTAGAAAATATCACCATTAGACCCTCTACATGGCATACTTGGTGACAATCGCCTCACTGATCCAAACTATGTGGATTTGCTTCGCTATCCGAAAATCATTCTCATGGTGGAGAAAATTACATATGTCCTTAATATAGTGATGCCTACGCCCAAGGAAGGGGTAAGTGATGATGAGATCGCTCACTACGAGAAGTACATAAATAACTCCACCCTTACTCAATGCTACATATTGGGCTCCATGACTCCCGAGTTCCAAAGACAACATAAAAAAATAGATGTCAGATCTATACTTCTACATCTCCGTAAATTGTTTAAGGAATAGGGATGAACTCAACGATATGATATATCAAATAGTCTCTTTTACGTTAGGATGACTAAGAGGACATCGGTTTAGAACCATGTCCTTAAGATGATTAAGTGGATAGAGAAACTCACAAGTCTAGGAATGATCCTAGAGGATAACCTGTATGTAGATCTTGTGCTTTAGTCCCTATCAAATTCCTTTTCATAGTTTTCTATACTAGTAAGACCAGAAAGAAAAGGAAGATAGAAAAGTCCCTTAAGAAGGGCAATAGTAAGGGCAGACCAAGTAAAGCAAAGGTTGCTAATAAGACCCAAAAAGAACAAAGGCCAATACTTCTACTACGACAAAAAAGGGCATTGGAAGAGGAATTGCAAGGAATATCTTGCAGAAAAGGTGAAATAGAAGCTTGGAGAAGCTTTAAATACATTCATGATTAGCCTCCATTTGTCAAACTCATATAATAACACATGGGTATTGGATACCGACAGTGCTTATTATATCTGTAATTCATTATAAATTCTGATAAGACCCCAAGATAGGGCAATGGAGTACGAGTTACTACTATTGCTATTGGCGAGGTCACTTTACATCTACTTGATGGAGCTACTATTACATTAGATGCATGTGATTTTGTTCCCCCTATTATCAAAAATATTATTTCCATTTTATGTTTGATATTGAATGGTTATAAAGTAGTTTTTCAGAACAATAGTTGTTCAATTATTAAGGATGATAAGATCATCACGAGAGGAACATTGCATAATAGCTTGATTATGCTAGATATTACTTTATATATCATGAATGTAAGTGAGTCCAAGAGAAAATAAGATGAGGTAAACAATATATACCTATGGCATTATAGGCTAGGTCATATCTATGAGGGAATGATTCAAAAATTTCTAACAGATAGATACAAAGATCCATTTGCCTATGGGTCATATGTGTTGAATCTCAGATTTTGATGATGAAGTCAATTGATAGGTTATTTGATCTAATCTATATTATTGAGATAAGTGTATAGGATTAACTATGATAGCATGAAGACATAAAGTAAATTACCGGAGTCAAGTTGTTGGGTGTTCGAGAGCCCACTGAAAGTCCGAAGGATCATCAAAAGTACTATCGGAACCAACCGAGAAAGATTCTGGGACTTGCTAATGGTTTCGGAAGTTCACCGAAAAGATCGTCGGAGGTTCACGGAGTTCACCGAGAAGGTTCGGAAGCCTACCAAAGATTCGTCAAACTTGTCATAAGTCTGAGAGCCTGTTGGGAGTCCACCGGAAGAAATCCGAGGATGCGTTGGAAGTCCGTCAAAAGTTCGTCGGAGGCTCACCGAAAGAAAACTCAAAGTTGCTGGTTTAGTCTTTACTTAGAATTATGTCTAAATTTCATAGTTAGCATGTAATTAGGGTAAGGATTAGGTAATAATCTTGTTTAACCCTGGTAAGGTCTAACTGGACCTTGTCTAAATTGAATTGGACTGGATTCAAGGCCCATTCAGAAGTTTTGGACCATGTCTGGCGGTGGCACCGCCAGACTAGGGTGGTGGCACCACCCCGGAAATAACTTCCTAGATAGCTTGGGTGGTGGTACCGCCCCAGGTCAGTGGTGGTATTGCTGGCAGTTATTACCTGCCAGCGGTGGTACCGCCTGATAGGCGATGGTACCGCTAGTTCATAGAGCCACCAGTCTGAGCAAGGTACCGCCCAATACACTGATAGAGCAGGGTGAACATGCTAGTTATAGATGCCCTACAAGCCAATCACATGAGTGATTGCACTTGTAACACGCTGCATCAATCTCTTTGCTTATGATTATTGGTATTATCTCACATTATCTAGATGTATATTATAATGTCCTTGGATTTGTGCAATGGGAATCAAATTGTAATGAGATCACCATAATGAGACCGATTCATCTTTAAACACAGACCCTAAATTATCCTAGTCATAGGTTACTCAAGAAGGATATCGAGATAACTGGATAGACTGGTGTGCTGTATACCCGTCCATATGATGGAGGTGGCTGATCTCATAGCTACTCGTGTGGGGACACTAAGGGTATAGTGCAGGTGCTCATCGGGGAATGAGTTCACTAATTAATCCGGCTACGGAATGCTGGATGGTTATTGATACCTCACATCAGATAGCGATTCCGTAGTCCCAGTAGTGTATTTAGTCTTTAGACTTGAGACACCAAGGATGTCCTGTATGAGTACTCCACTCTTTGATACCGGACTTATAGGTTTAGAAAGTTTCATATCTAGTACAACCGGTCATTGGGAGTGGTAGCCAACCTTACGAGGGATATTGAGTGTCAATAGAGGATCATCCGCTCTAGATATCATGAGAGGAATATCCCATGTGTTCTTGCTCGAATAAATCCTTGGCCAAGGTTATTCGGATTGAGAGAGAAAGGGTTCTTCGGGAGAATCCGACAAGAGCAAGACTTGAGGAGAGACCGTATGGGCTTGACAGCACCATGCCTGGTATAGGGTCTCTGGGATATTAGATGGATGAGAGATTATAGATATATGGTAACTGAGGATAGATAGGTCCAAAGGATTGGATTCCCCTGTATCGTTTGGGGGCCGCGGCGTAGTGGCCTGGTACGTCCGCAATCGATGAGTTGCGTGAATTATTATAGAGATAATAATTCACTATGCCAGAAGGAGTTTTGACAAGTATAACTCATGGTCAGCTCGATATTGGGCCTAGAGAGTCACACACATATGGTAGGTGTTACGACGAGTAGAGGTTCGGATATGAGATATCTGCTGAACCCCATATCTTATTGGATAACCATTAAGCCCTTGAATTATTGGATCCTAAGATAAGATCCAATAATTGCTAATAAGAGATTATTGGGTAGAAACCCACTAATCTAAGAGGCTTGGGTAATTGAATGGAGATTCAATACCCAATAGGCCAAAAGATCCATTAGGGTTTTCAAGGGGGCCTCTATAAATAGGAGGGAACCATAACTCTATAGGTTGAGGGTTTTTGGTAGCCACCTCCTATTCTCCTCTCCCCAAAGAGAGAGGTGCATCGTCGTAATCCCTACCGTGTGGATACCGCTAGAGAGAAGGACGCTTGACCTCCTTCATCCTCTCCCACAGATCTGTAGGATTTCAGGGATATACGATCTCCCTAGGTATCTTCTTTTACACGTGCAATTTTGCGGATTTATTTTTGACGCACTGATATTCGCACGACGATGAAAACTTTCTACGAGAAATTTGGAGTTTTTGTTTTTCTGTTCTTCCACTATGCATGTAATGTCACCCCCCATGACGGATTTCCCAACAGAACAAGTGGTGGTACTGCTAGTACCAGGCGATGATACCGCCAATACCCGAAAATCCGGGATGTGACTCTTTTTGGCTCTATTTTTGAAAACCAATTGAGTCTATAAATACCTCTCTTTCCTCTACTGGTAAAGCACCTTTTAGAGCAGTTGAAAACTGAGTCAAAGCTATAGCAAAATCTTATTTCGATAGCTTAAGTATTCACCTCCCTCTTTCTCTTTGTCAAAAATCTGTAAGAGAGTGAACCACTTATAAAAGTTTGTAAGAGGGGTGTTTGGTCTTTCCCCTTCAAAGAAGTTTGATAGTGGAAGTTGGGAGCCTCATCGAAGGAGGCTTCGGAAGTGGACGTAGATCATTTGACCGAACCACTATACATTGTTACGTACTTTGAATATGTGAGCTTTTAAATTTTTGCATCTTACCTTTACTTAGTTGCAAATTGTTCAGTCTTCTTCTTCCTACTCTCATTTACATTCACTCGAACTATTTTAGCTGAAACTTCTTTCATTGAATCAAAATTTTCTTACGAACCAACTATCTCCGAAATCAGTTTCAAGTTTACAAGTTTTAATTTGCTACACTAATTCAAAACCCACCCCCCCCGCCTCTTAGTGTTGCTCGGATCCTAACAATATACGACTTGCGAATCTTGTCTTCGATGAAAGATAACCAACTCTCCATTTAGTGGAACTGGAGAGAGAGCCACTAAGTTATTGGAACTCATACATAGTGATGCATGTGGTCCCATGTCATCTTAAACCATAGGTGGTTATTCCTGCTTCATTATTTTCACTGATAATTTCTCTAGGTATAGACATGTGCACTTGATGAAGTATATGTTGGGGATCAAGAACGGGCACTAAGAGTGCAGAGTGAACTAGTGCAGCAGTTAAGAACGATAAATTTCAGTGATTTAAAAGATTTCGAATGATAAAAACCATATTACGATTAAAACTGTTTTCGATTGAATTCGTATCAGAAGTGCTTAAACTTGAGAGCATTTAGAGAAGAAGAAGGGAAGTGATGAGGAAGTCAAGCAGTGAAGAAAACATGGTTTGCAGTAATATAAATTGTAAGAAGATAAAAACAAACTCGATTTTATAGTGGTTCGGTCATCCGACCTATGTCCACTCCCAATTTCTCTTCACTTGAGGCCACTGGCTTTCCACTAGTTGTCTTCCTTTCAACGAGTGAAGACAAAGTCCCTTATAGTACCATCTCCTTTTGACAAGCTTAGGAGATAACCCTTATGAGTACTTCACTCCTCTTTTATGTGAAAAATAAATGAGAACTAGAGGAGGGATTTCTAAAGTGATTTGAATAATGTTTTCTCACTTTTAAAGTATGTGTGCTTGTGTATTCAACCCAGAGATGAGAGGGGTATTTATAGGCTCCAATTGGATTCAAACTTAGAGCCAAAAACCTTTCCATCCTAAATTTTTTAGGTACTAGTGGTACCACCGCTAGTGCTAGGCGGTACTACTACCCAGGCTTTCTACCATTAGGTGGTACCACTGCCTAGTTTAGGCGGTACCACCGCTTGGGCACACTACCACGGTCAATGTACTAGGTGGTACCATAGCCTAGCCAGCGATACACAGCCCAAGCACATTGCCCTTGGGCGGTACTACCACCTAGCCTGGGTGGTACCACCACCCAGACAACTTGGGAGACCAAACCCTAGGTGGTACCATCGCCCTAGTCTAGCGGTGCCATCGCTAAACAGGGTTTAGCAACCGTATTTAGGCCTTGAGTCTGACCCAAACTTGCCTAGGTACGGGCTTAATTGGCCCCTAATTGGATTGGCTTAATTACAACCCAATTAACCTAATCCTACTTTGATCTAGACAATTATTACAATGTGAATCGTAAGCATTCTGTTGCCCAGCATATCATTGGTCGGTGCTTCGTCTGGTTCTCCGGTGCACCGTCCTCTCTTGTGGCTTATTGTCCAATCGGTAGTTGACCTTTGTAGCCCTGATCTCCTTCATGCAACTCCACTCTTCTTGGCCCGATGCTTGATTTCTTTGTTCAAAGCCTTCTGTCGATTGTCGACCGGACCTCCGGCTCGACATCCAATTTCTTGACATGTTCTCATCCTGCACAACACTAATTCATCCTGCGATAATAGTCTAATCCTGATCAAGAGTAGACCTACGTGATTCAAAATGTAGTTTGACAACCAAAGCACACTTAATTAGTTTCATCATCAAAATCTGAGACTCAACAATCTCTCCCTTTTTTATGATGATAACTAATTAATGATGGAGTTAACCTTAACTCCCGGAGTTTAACCAAACTCCCCCTATCAATATGCCATATTGATATAACACTTGGATTTCAAAAAATCCAAGCGAATATGTCATTAAAAACATCATAATTTTTTACTTATTTCTTCAGATCTGTAAGTTTGCATTTAGTTTCTCATGATAGGCAGGATAGCACTTTGTTTCTTCTCTCTTGAGAAGTGCATTGTAGTTTTGGCTTTGCAAGCTAGAAATTTTTTGAAATGTTCAAGATGGCAAGTTCTTTCTTTGCAATGATCTAGGTAGCACTTTTGCTTCCTCTTAGAAGTATGCAAGCTAGTAACTTTTGTTTGTAATGAGCTAGCAATTTTGTAAACTTTATAAAATATGCAAGCTAACAAGTTAAAAATATGCAGCTTTGCAATTTCCTTTCTTATGATGCACAAGCTAGCAATCTAACTCCCTCTTTGTTATTGTCAAAAAGAATGGAGGGAATATGAAGATAAACTTCTCACATCAATTATAAATTTGCATCAATAAAAATTTACATCAATCTTTCAATCATCAGATGATGCATTCAACGAGATATTGAAACATATAAGAAAAATCTATACTATATTTCAATCATCGAAGTCAAGTCATGAATACCAATTTAACACTTAAGCTAACACTTAAGGTTCTCTTTAAGATGCTTGCTATTTTCTTTCTCCCCCTTTTGTTTTTGTCAAAAAGAAATGAAGGGAAAGGGAAGAATACAAATCTTGTTTTACATCAATGTTCAAATCATCACAAAAGACATACAAGAAATCATGTCATGAAGGTTATCAACATGAAAAATCAACAAGAATCAATACCAAAAGATATCATTCATGGTTCATAAATATTCTTTTTATCAAGATCACAATAGAAAGATATTTAAAAATATATATTGCAATTGTAAATATCGATAAGTGATCAAATGTATCATTTCATTTGTGAAAGAATCAAATGAGAACATAATTCATGCATAAGAAACATCAAGTCATCAACATCAAAAGAAAATTTCAAGTATCAAATAAAGATCATTGATTCATTCATTCAAACCATCATTGCTCATTATATATTATTTCAAAGTATCAAGGTCGTCAACCATGATTCAAAATATTCATTTTCAAGCCATGATAAAGAAGAGTAAATCAATGATTCAATCACATCATGTCATGAATTCCAAAAGACTTCTTAAGTTATCAAGATTATGAATTCATAAAAATTCAAGTATTAAGTTCTGAGAAATCAAAAGACAAGTTGCATTTCATTTGAAAAATTCTCTTTTGATAACTAGAAGAAGTATGATAAACAATCTTGATATATAAAGAACTTCAAGTTATAATTGTCCAGATCATGGTTTCAATAAAATTTCTTTATAGTAAAATTAAATCTTTGAAAACTTGATTTATGCATTATATATCTCATAATTCCAAGAGTTAGAGAAGAGTTAAAAAAAACTTTCATCCAAATTCAACTTGTCAACTTAAAACCCATCATTAAAATCATTTTCATAGATTCATATAAATGGATTCTTTAACACATCATCAAAATCTTATTCATAAGAGATTCATAAAATATACATGGATTCATCATTTGTCTTTTATCAAAAAAATCAAAAACTTTAGAGATAGACAAATTTCAAAAATCATGTATTTCTTTTTTATGATTTATTTCATATAAGCATGCTTTTGTCTTTTAGTGTCAAATAGAGACAAGTATGAAAGTTCAAGATGTAAAGACAAAAGCTGTCATCAAGATTTTTAAAGTTGAGAAATATAACATGTCATATAAAAATTCATCATAAAAATGATTAAGACCAAAAACACATTAGTTTAAAATGTAAGATTCACTCATCATGCATAATGTGTTTTATTTTACGTTGTTTGTTTCATATAAGTGTGCTCATATTTTAAAAGATGAGTATCATGTTTAAAACCAAAACATAAATATCGTCATCAAGATATAAAACCATCAAATCCTCATGCATGATATTATAAAATCATTAATCATGATAACAAACTCTTAATATTTTCATTTCATCATTATCAATGATGATTTCATATGTTCAAATATTTATATGAAAGCCATCATCGTATAAATTCAAAATATAAGTTTTGTCATTAAAGCCATTAAGATCAAATGTGTAAAACATATAATGTCATGATAGTGCATTTTCTCATTTTTATGTGTTTTAATTTAGGTGATTTTATCTTTAATAGGAATGTTCAAAAAAAAATTATTTATTTATTTATATGAAAGCCAAGTATCATTATATAAATCCGAAATAAAGTTTCGTCAAAACCATCGAGACAAAAAACACATCATTCCAAAAGATAGGATTTCAAATTGTAAAATCAAGCATGATACAAACATTATCATTAACTTATCAAGCATGATTTCATAAAGCATCATCAAAATTATTTTAACTCTAACATTCTTTCTTTCATTGTTATCATTGAATCTTGAATTTTGATGAAGTCATTTGATAGGTTATTTGATCTAATCCATATTATTGAAATAAGTGTGCAGGATTAACTACGATAGCAATGAAGACATAAAGCAAATTGTTAGAGTCAAGTATGTTGGGAGTTTGAGAGCCCACCGAAAGTCTGAAGGATCATCGGAAGTACTGCCAGAACTAGCCGAGAATGAATCGGGGACTTGTCAAAAGTTTCAAAAGTTCGTTGGAGGTTTGTAGAGCTTACCAAGAAAAGTTCGGAAGCTTACCAAAAGATTCATAGAACTCACCATAAAGTCCGGGAGGCTGTTGAGAGTCCACCGGAAGATATCCAAGGGTGTATTGAAAGTCCACCGGAAGTTCACCAAAAGCTCGTCGAAAGAAGACTCAATGTTGTCAGATTATAATTTGCTTAGAAATATGTGTTAATTTTATAGTTAATATGTAATTAGGGTTAAAATTATATGTTAATCCTAATTAATCCTAGTAAGGATCAATTGGGCCTTAATTAGACTGAATTGGGCCAGATTCCATTCCCATTCAATAGTGCTGGACCAAGTTTGGCGGTGGCACCGCCTCGGGAACTAGTTCCTTGGTGGTCTGGGCGATTGTACCACCCTAGGCTAGTAGTAGTACCGCTTGACAGGCCTTGGTACTGCCCCTCCATAGACTCCGAGGACCCTATCAAGCAGTAGAACCATCATACTAGGCGATGGTACCGCCTAGTACACTGATAGAACAGGGTCAACTAGTGGTGGTACCACTAGTGCCAGGTGGTGGTACCGCTAGCACTCAAAATCCGAGATGTGAATCTTTTTTGCTCCAATTATGAAGCTAGTTGAGTCTATAAATACCACTTACTTCTCAACTGGCCAAGGACATTGAGAAGTGATAAAAACTAAGTCAAAACTCTAACAAAATTATATTCGATAGCTTGAGTGTTCACCTCCTAAGTCTTATTTGTAAAAAGTTTTGTAAGAAAGTGTGAACCACTTATAAAAGTTTATAAGAGGGGCGCTTGGTCTTTTCTCTTCAAGAAGAATTGATAGTGGAAGTCGGGAACCTCATTGGAGGAGGTTTTGGAAGGGGACGTAGGTCATTTGATCGAACCACTATACATCACTGCGTACTTCTCTTGATGTGTGAGTTTTAAAGTATTGCATTTCATCTATACTTACCTATAATCTCTCGATCTCCTCCTCGCTACTTTCTATCGTATTCACTCGAATCACTTTGCTGAAATTATTTTCGCCAAACCGAAACTCTTCAATGCATAACTCTTTTAAAAATCATTTTGAATTTATGGTTTTTATCTACTATACTAATTCACCCCCCCGCCCCCACCCCTCCTCTTAAGTGCCACTCTAGATCCTAACAGTTATTAGTTCTAAAAAGATTTTTTCTTTATGATAAGATTCTAGCTTAGTATTAAAAAAAATCAAGAGTCATGCTCAAGTTTTTGCCAAAATCATGCATCATTTCAAAAGTGAAACCGAAATCATCAACATACATGGAATTGATCTTGTTAGGTGTACATGAATTATCACAAATTAAGCAATCATCATCTTAATTTTCAAAAACACTAGAAAGAAAAGTATGATATAATTTTGGAAAATATTTTTTTTATTTCCTACACACTAAGTTAAGCAATTCATGAAAAACTTCAAGTAATTTCATAAAGCAAGGGGGTTTTGGTTGAGTTGCATACCTTGTAGTCGAAGGCCGTCAAAGCGTATTTTGCCTCTTCATTACTTGATTCTTCTTTGCTTGCTTTTCTCTTCTTCGCTTTAGTGTACTTGTCTTTGGAGCATTCTAGCTTCTTGCATTCATAGCAAGAGTTGGTGTTCTTTTTTAGGTTCATTTGTATTTTTTAATTTTTGTTTTATGAACTTTTTAAATTTCAATATCAAAAGTTCAAAGTCCTCAATATTGTCCTCATCACTTAGTCATCACTCAAGTGGCATTCTCTTGTTTGAAGTGCCAAATCCTTCTTATTCTTTGGAAGGTGGTTCATGTGTTCATCATGTTCGTTGTGTTCCATGAATGTCATCTCATAGGTCATTAATGACCCGATTAGTTCCTCCAATGAAAAATTATTTAGATCTTTAGTTTCTTGTATCGCCATTACTTTAGGTTCCCATCATTTTGGAAGGGATCTTAAGATCTTGTTAGTGAGTTTAAAATTCAAAAAATATTTACCAAGTGCTTTTAGACTATTAACGACATCCGTGAAACAGGTGTACATGTCGCCGATAGTCTCACTTGGTGCCATTCGGAAAAGCTCAAAATCATGCATTAAGAGGTTTACTTTTGAGTCTTTGACTCTACTAGTGCCCTCATGCATAATTTCAAGTGTGTACTAAATATCAAAAGCCATTTCGCAAGTAGAAACATGATTAAACTCAGTTTTATCCAAAGCGGAAAATAAGGCATTCATAGTTTTTGCATTTAAAGAAAAAAATTTTTTCTCTAAATGCAACCATTCGTTCATTGATTTAGAAGGTGATTAAAAATGGTTTTCAATGATGTTCCACAAATCTAAATCCAAAGATAGTAAGAAAACTCTCATTCAAGTTTTCTAATAAGTGTAGTCCGACCCGTTAAAGAAGGGAGGACGAATGATCAAAAACCCCTCTTGAAAGCCATGAAAAGTCATTCTCACGGGTGTGAATCCAAAAGAGAAATAACATGGCTCTGATACCACTTGTTAGGATCAAGAAAGATACTAAGAGGGGGGGGGGGGTTAATAATAATAAATTTTAGCGATTTAAAAGATTTCAGACGATAAAAATCACATTTCAATTAAAACCATTTTCAATTGAAATTTATCGGAGGTGCTTAAACTTAAAAGTATTTAGAGAAGAAGAACAACAGTGATGAGGAAGTCAAGCATTGAAGAAAAGATGGTTTGCAGTAATGTAAATTGTAAGAAGATAAATGCAAACCCAATTTTATAGTGGTTTGGTCATCTGATCTACATTCACTCTCGATTCCTCTTCACTTGAGGCTATCGGCTTTCCACTAATTGTCTTCCTTCCAACGGGTGAAGACAAAGTCCCTAACAACACCTTCTCCTTTTATAGGCTTAGGAGATAACCCTTCAAGTATGCCACTCCTCTCTTTAGGTAGAATACAAATGAGGACTAGAGAAGGGATTTGAATAGCGTTTTCTCACTTTTAAAGTATGTGTGCTTATGTATTCAACCCAAGGATGGGAGAGATATTTATAGGTTCTAATTGGATTCAAACTTGGAGCCAAAAGCCTTCCCATCCTAGGTTTTTTTAGTACTAATGGTACCACTGCCAGTGCCGGCCAGTACCACCACCCAGACTTTCTACCACTAGGCGGTACCACTGCCCAGTCTGGGTGGTACCATCGCTTGGGCACATTACCACGACCAGTATATTGGGCGATACCATCGTCCACGCACACTGTCCTTGGGTCGTACCATCACCTAGACAACTTGGGAGACCGAATCCTAGGTGGTACCACCGCCCTAGTCTGGTGATCCTACCACTAGACAGGGTTCTGCAACCTTATTTGGGCCTTGAGTCCGGCCCAAACTTATTCGAGTATGGACCCAATTGGTCGCTAATTGGATTGGCCTAATTACAACCTAATTAACCTAATCCTACTTCGATCTAGATAATTATTACAACATGAATCGTAAGCACTTTGTTACCCGACACGTCATTGGTCAATGCTTCGTTCAGTTATTCGGCGTATTATCCTCTCTTGCAACTTGTTGCCCAATCGACAACTGACCTCTACAACCCCGATTTCCTTAGCACAACTCTGCTCTTCTTGGCCTGATGCCCAATTTTTTTGTCTGAAGACTTCTGTCGATCGTCGACTGGATCTCCGACTCGACGTCTAATTTCCTAATGTGTTCTCATCCAACGCAATGTTGATTCATCTTACATCAATTGTCTAATCCTGATTAAGAATAAACCTACGTGACTCAAAATATAGTTAGACAACCAAAACATATTTAATTAGTTTCATTATCAAAATCCGAGACTCAATAGTATAAGTCTGAAGCCTTCGAGAAATTTAAGGAATATAAGAATGAAGTAGAGAACTAGATTGGAAAGAGTATCAAAACTCTTCGATCAGGTTGAGGATGTGAGTACTTGAGTATAAAGTTTATCTAGTTCCTCAAGGACCATGGGATTATCTCCCAATGAACATCTCTTTATACACTCTAGCTTAATGGTGTGTCTGAAAGGAGGAATCACATACTGTTAGACATTGTGCGATCTATGATGAGTTTCACTAATCTATCCATCTCATTCTAGGGATATGCCTTAGAGTCCATAGCTTACCTTTTGAATAGAGTTCTAACTAAGTCAGTAGTGTCTACACCATATGAGATATAGAAAGGGAAGAAGCCCAATCTTAAGGTTGTTGAGATTTGGGACTTCCCTACACACGTTAAGAGACACAATCCCGATAAGTTGGAATCCAAGATAAAATGGTGCAAGTTTATGGGACACCCCAAGGAAACTTATGGGTATTATTTCTATCACCCTAATGACCAAAAGGTCTTAGTAGCTAAGAGAGTAGTGTTTCTTGAAAATGAACACATTCTTGGTGGAGATAGTGGGAGCGTGATAGAGTTGAGCGAGGTTGGAGAACCTAGCTCAAGCACCATTCCATAGCCAGAGTTTATTTAGGTACCTAGTATATAAGTTTCAACTTTATGTAGGTTCGGTAGAGTATCCTATCCTCCTAAGAGAAATGTGGGACATATCAGAGGAGAAGATGTTGAGGATATTAATCCTCAAACCTATGAGGAGGCTATTACGAGTATAGACTCCAAGAAGTGGCAAGAAGCCATGAATTCAAAGATGGATTCCATGTACTCCAACAAGGTTTAGAACTTAGTTGATATACCCGAGGGTATCATACCCATTGGCTTCAAGTGGATCTTCAAGAAGAAGATTAAAGTAGATGGAAAGGTAGAAACCTATAAAGAAAGACTAGTGGCTAAGAGGTATCGTCAAAGCCAAGGTGTTGACTACGATGAAACCTTCTCACCTATAGTCATACTAAAATTCATCCGAATTCTATTGGCTATTGCAACACACTATTATTATGAGGTTTGGCATATGGATGTAAAACCACGTTCCTCAATAGTAACCTCAAGGATGAGGTGCATATGATATAGCCTGAGGGATTCATGTCCAAGAATAGTCCAGATAAGATGTGTAGGTTATTTAGAACTATCTATGGACTAAAGTAAGCTTCCCGAAGTTGGAGCATAAGATTTGAATGATATAGCCTTATATGAATGCTCACCTTCTTGGTATTATATGTGGATGATATCTTAATCATTATGAATGATATAGGAATGCTCTCCACAGTAAAGGTTTGGTTATCTAGATACTTTTCTTTGAAAGACTTAGGGGAAGCATCCTACATATTATGGATTCAGATCTATAGAGATAGATCCAAAAGGATGTTTGGCTTGTCCTAGTCCAAGTACATAAACACCATTGTCTAAGGGTTTGGCAAGAAAAATTTCAAATGAGATCTCATACCGATGAGACATAGGTTATCACTTTCTAGCAGTATGTCCCCAAAGACTCCTAAAGGAAGTATAGACATGGATAGGATACCCTATGTCTCAGCGATAGAGTCAATCATGTATGTTATACTATGTACTAGGCTTGATATAGCATATGCTTTGAGTGTCATGAGTAAGTTGTTGGGAAATCCTATGGGGCGACATCTCATGCGCAGCGAAAGAACAAAAACCAAAATCACAGATTTCCCATAGAAAGGTTCCATCGTCATGCGAATATCGGTGTGACAAAAATAAATCTACGAAAACTGCATGTATAAAAGAAAAACCCTAGGGATATCATATATCCCTGAATCCCTACAGATTTGTAGGAAGTATGAAGGAGACCAAGCATCCTCCTCTCTAGCGGTATCTATACGATAGGGACTACGACGATGCACCTCTCTAGGGAGAGGAGAATAGAAGGTGGCCACCAAAAAGAAACCCCCAACCTATAGAGCTTTGGTTCCCTCCTATTTATAGAGGCCCCTTGTAAACCCTAATGAATCTTGCCTTGTTGGGTATTGGATCTCCATCCAAGTACCAAAGCCTCTTAGATTAGTGGGTCTCTACCCAATAATCTCTTATTAGTAATTATTAGATCTCATCTTAGGATCCAATAATTTAGGGGCTTAATGGATATCCAATAAGATAGGGGCTCCAACGGATATCTTATATCCAAACCTCTACTCATCGCAACACCTACCATATGTATGTGATCCTCTAGGCCCAATATCGAGCTAGCCATGAGTCATACTTGTCAGAACTCCTTATGACTTAGTGAATTATTATCTCTATAATAATTCACCCAACTCCTCGACTGCGGACGTACTAGGCTACTACGCCGCAGCCCCCAAACGATACAAGAAAATCCAATCCTTTAGACCTATCTGTCTACAGTTACCATGTATCTATAGTCCCCCATCCATATAATATCCCAAAGACTTTATATCGGGCATGGTGCTGTCAGGCCCATACGATCGCTCCTCGAATCTTGTTCTTATCGGATTCTTTTGGAGAATTCTTTCTCTCTTAATCTGAATAACCTTGGCCAAGGATTTGTTCGAGTAAGAATACATAGGATATTCCTCTCATGATACCGAGAGCGGATGATCCTCTATTGACACTCAATAGCCCTCGTAAGATTGGCTATTACTCCCAATAACCGATTGTACTAGATTTGGAACTTTCCAAACCTGTAAGTCCGATATCAAAGAGTGGAGTACTTATATAGGACATCCTTGGTGTCTCAAGTCTAAGGATGAAATACACTACTAGGACTACGGAATCGCTGTTTGACGTGAGGTATTAATAACCATCCAACATTCCGTAGGCAGATCAATTAGTGAACTCATTCCCCAATGAGCACCTACACTGTACCCTTAGTGTCCCCATATAAGTAGCTATAAGACCAGCCACCTCCCTCATATGGACGGGTATACAGCACACCAGCTTATCTGATTGTCTCAATGTCCCTCTCGAGTAACCTATGACCAGGATCATTTAAGGTTTATATGTAAAGGTGAATCGGTCTCATTATCGTGATCTCATTAGGATCCGATTACCATTACACAAATCCAAGGACATCACAATATATACAACACATAAGATAAAGTGATAAATGCCTAATAATAAGCAAAGAGAAAGAGTGCATATCAAGTCACAAGTGCCATCACTCATGTGATTGGCTTGTAGGGCACATATAACTAGCAATCTCCCACGTGACCTAAAACCAATCACCAACATGTTTGATCCCCATCAGACCTCTGTGATGCTTAAAGACAATCTAAGTCAATGGCTGTGTTAGTGGATTTGTAATGTTATCTTCGGTTGGAACTCTTTCCATTACTACATCTCTTCGGGCCACGATCTCTTTAATAAGCTAAAACCTCCTCAAAACACTTCTGATGAGACTCGGGTTCCCTTATTTGAGTAATCGCCCCATATTTATTGCAATATAAGGGAATCAGCTCCTCGCTGCTCAGGACGACTCCTAAGTCTGTGATGAACTTCTTCATCTAGACTCCCTCCTTTGTTGCCTCTACCACAACAATATATTCTATCTCTGTGGTCGAGTCAGCAGTAGTGTCTTACTTGGAACTCTTCTAGCATACTACTCCTTCATTCAGGGTGAACACATACACTGAATTAGACTTACTATCATCGATATCGGACTGGAAGCTCGAGTCCGTGTAGCCCTCAACCCTGAGGCTACTGCCTCTATATACCAGTAAAAGATCCTTAGTCCTTCTCAAGTACTTAAGGATACATTTTACTATTTTTCAGTGCTCCAAGCCTGGATCTACCTGATACCTACTCGTGACACTCAGAGCATGTGCTATATCAGGCCTAGTACATAGCATAGCATACATGATAGATCCTATCGTTGAGGCATATTGTATCATATCCATGTGTGCCCTTTCTTCAGAAGTCTTTGGGGACATACTCCTAGAAAGTGATATTCCATATCTCATTGGTATGAGACCTCTCTTGAAATTTTTTATGCCAAACCTTTTGACAATACTATCTATGTATCTGGACTGGGATAAACCAAGCATCCTCTTAGATCTATCTCTATAGATCTGTATCCCCAATACGTAGGATGCTTCCCCTAAGTCCTTCATGGAGAAGTGCCTAGATAGCCAAGCCTTTATTGCGGAGAGCATTCCTACATCATTCCCAATGATCAGGATGTCATCCACATATAATACCAAAAAGGTGATAGTGCTCCCACTTATCTTCCTATACACACAAGGCTCATCTTCATTCTTAACGAAGTCATAAGATCTGATCGCCTCATCAAATCTTATTTCCAACTTCGGAAAGCTTGCTTCAATCCATAAATAGACCTAAGCAACCTGCACACCTTATCTAGGTTATCCCTAGACACTAATCCCTCAGGCTATATCATATACACCTCCTCCTTAAGGTTGCCATTGAGGAATACGATTTTGATGTCCATCTGCTAGATCTCATAATCATAATGTGCTGTAATAGCCAATAGAATTCGAATGGATTTTAGCATGGCTATAAGTGAGAAAGTTTCGTCATAGTCAACATCTTGCCTTTGATGATACCCCTTAGTCGCTAGCCTTACTTTATAGGTCTCTACCTTTCCACCTACTCTAATCTTCTTTTTGAAGATCTACTTGCAGCCAATAGGTACAATACCCTCGGGTGCATCAACTATGTTCCAAACTTTGTTGGAGTACATGGAATCCATTTCTGAATTCATGGCTTCCTGCTATTTCCCAGAGTCTATGCACATAATAGCCTCCTCGTAGGTCTAAGGATCAATATTCTCAACATCCTTTCCTCTGATATGTCTCACATATCTCTCAGGAGATGGGATACTCTACCGGACTTATGTAAAGTTAGAACTTATGTGCTCGGTATTTGAACAGATTCTAGCTATGGAATGGTGCTTGAGCTAGGTTCTCCAACCTCGCTCAACTCTATCATACTCCCACTATCTCCACCAAGAATGTGTTCCTTCTCAAGGGACACTGCTCTCTTGGCTACAAAGACCTTTTGGTCCTCAAGGTGATAGAAATAATACCCATAAGTTTCCTTGGGGTATCCCACGAACTTGCATCGTTCTATCATGGATTTCAATTTGTCGGGGTTGTGTCTTTAACGTAGGCAGGGTAGCCCCAAATCTTAACATCCTTAAGATCGGACTTCTTCCCATTCTATATCTCATATGGAGTAGGTATTATTGACTTAGTTGGAATTCTGTTCATAAGGTAAGCTGCGGTCTCTAGGGCATATCCTCAGAATGAGATGGGTAGGTAGGCGAAACTTATCATAGAATGCACCATGTCTAACAGTGCGTAATTCCTCCTTTCTAATACACCATTAAGCTGCGGTGTATAAGGAGGTGTCCATTAGGATAAAATCCCATGATCTTTGAGGAACTGGGTGAACTCTGTATTCAAGTACTCACCTCCTCGATCTGATTGAAGGGTGTTAATACTCTTTCTTGTCTGGTTCTCCACTTCATTCTTATATTCCCTGAATTTCTCAAAAGACTTCGACTTGTACTTCATCAAGTACATATGTTCGTATCTTGATAAATCATTAGTGAAAGTAATAAAGTAGGAGTAACCACCTATGGCACGAGTCGACATGGGACCACATACATCACTATATATGAGTTCCAGTAACTCAGTGGCTTTCTCTCCAGTTCCACGAAATGGAGAGTTGATCATCTTTCCCTGAAGGCAAGGTTCACAAGTTGCATATGACTCATAGTTAAATAAATCTAGATATCCATTCTTCAACAACTTTTGAATCCTTCCCTCATTGATGTGACCTAACCTATAATGCCACAGATATGCATTGTTCACCTCTTCTCATTTCCTCTTAGACTCACTTACACTCATGATATGTGGAGATGTATCTAGCATAAATAAACCATTATGCAATGTTCCTCTCGTGATGATCTCATCATCTAATATTATTGAACAACCATTATTCTCAAAAACTAATTTATATCCACTAATTATCAAATATGAAATAAAAATAATATTTTTGATAATAGAAGGAACATAATAGGATGCATCTAATGCAATAATAGCTCCACCAAATAGATGTAAGATGACCTTGCCAGTAGCCACTGCAGCAACCTTTGCTCCATTGCCCATCTTAAGGTCCATCTCGCCTCTGTTCAATCTCCTAGGTCCTGTTAGAACCTGCAACGAATTGCAGATATGATAAGCACTCCCGGTATCCAATACCCATGTGTTATCATAAGATTCTAACAAATGGAGGCTGATCATGAATATACCTAAAGCTTCTCCAAGCTTCTGTTTTGCCCTCTCTGCAAGGTACTCTTTGCAATTCCTCTTCCAGTGCATTTGCCATAGTGGAAGCACTTATCTTTGTCCTTTGTTGGGTCTTTTTTGGCAACCTTTGCCTTAACCATTTTGCCCTTGCCCTTGCCCTTCTTAAGGGACTTCTTAGCCTTCCTTTTCTTTTTGGTCTCACCAGCATAGAGAACTGGCTTCTCCTTCTTGATGGTGCTTTCTCCTTCTCTCAACATATTGAGGAGCTCTGGGAGGGTCACCTCAAGTTTATTCATATTAAAATTCATTATAAACTGAGAAAAGGAATCTGGTAGGCACTGAAGCACAAGATCCACACATAGGTTATCCTCTAGGACCATTCCTAGACCTATGAGTTTCTCGATCCACTCAATCATCTTAAGGACATGGTTCTGAACCGGTGTCCCCTCAGACATCCTAGCACGGAAAAGACTCTTTGATATCGCATATCGCTGAGTTCTTCCCTATTCCTTAAACAGTTTATGGAGATGCAGGAGTATGAAATTAGCATCCATATTTTCATACTATCTTTGTAACTTAGTAGTCATAGAAGCCAACATATAATACTGAGCAAGAGCAGAATCATCTATATACTTCACATAATGAGCGATCTCATCCTCGCTTGCCCCTTCGTCGGGTATAGGGATCACTATATCAAGGACGTACGTGATTTTCTCTATCGTGAGAATGATTATCAGATTATGAAGCCAATCCGTATAATTTGGACCAGTGAGGCGATTGGCATCAAGTATGCCATGTAAAGGATTTGAAAACAATATTTTTTTAAAATTAAAGATGTAGCAAAAATAAATAATATGTAGACTTTTCAAAAATTAAATAATTAAGATAAGGACTTCAATCTTAATATACTCCCACTAATTTTTCATGAGACACACAACACCCTCCGGTATGTAAATCGAAGACCCCCGGTGGATCTCTAGTGGGGATCAGGATCCAATCAGTATCTTAACATAACATCGAGGGACTCGACCAATCACGGTAAGCCCGTAAAGGTAGGCAACTCTTGTCAATCATAACTCTTTGTGATTCCAGTCCTATTCGGCCTTTAAACCACCATGGTCTCAAGGGACTCGACCAACCATGATGTTCGATTAAGTCATCACCATCATTACAAGATGAGTCTAATTTGATGATATACTCTCGAGGGACTCGACCAAGCATACCATGTCCTCAGGTCACCGGTGACATCTCTATGTCATAGATAAGATAGCGAAATGCGATATAAGTGAGTCTCAAGGGACTCGACCAACTCAACCTACACTAGGAATTGGTTCCTACCTATAACGATGGAAGGCCACGTGGGTTAGTCTAATTGTCTCACGTTTACCAACTTAATATTATTAATA
The DNA here is from genome assembly GCA_024322285.1 of Musa beccarii. Classification (NCBI taxonomy): domain Eukaryota; kingdom Viridiplantae; phylum Streptophyta; class Magnoliopsida; order Zingiberales; family Musaceae; genus Musa; species Musa beccarii. The sequence continues at coordinate 26,518,806 of CM044394.1, read as the reverse complement.
GAGAAGATTTTGATTTGGTCTCCTAACATAATGTGTCACACACATGCATATTTAATATATATCTACATCGCATGCAAATATATATACATATCTAGTAGGTGTATAATCAATCACACATCACATAAGCAATCAAACCAGATAATCATAGACCATATGCTAATGTGATCAGACCCGAGCTAGTGGGCCCAATCACTCACATCAAGATCTATGTGTGCTTCGGCGCATTTCCATGCCCTGTGATTGTCCATCTCGCTTCGTCAGTTCCGTCAGCATCTCAATGCATCTCCATACATCGGATCGTACGTCTCGACCTCGTGGGTCCCGCTACCATTGCGTCTCATGTAATTACAACATAATTACAGGCACGTAGGCCTGATAATAAATGAGAAAAATAGAGACTTGCAGGCCCTAATAATAATAATCACATATACATATATCACATCACAAGGTCCATGATCATTTGTCCATATCATACATCACATGTATATGTTAATTTATAGAACTACTAGATAAATAATAATAATTAATTAAACTATTTAATTAACATATATATTTTTCTAAAATCAGGGATATTCAAAGAATTTTTTGAATTCCGAGAGGTATTTTAGTCATTCTATCAAAAGGGACAAAAACCAAAATTTCTGAAATTCTGAGGGGCAAAAATATCTTTTGCCAAGAAAACCCTAATCCTTCTTTTGCCTACTATGTTGCTATGTTGTGGTTGCCGCCACCCTACCGGCGGTGGCCACCGCCTGCGGTCACGTCGCCCCTACCTGCGGTGGGCGCCGCCATAGCGAGCGCTTCTGCTTGCGGGTGAGCGTCATTGCCCCGCAGGCAGCGTTGCCACCATGGGTGCTGCCCGCAGGGACCTTGCGAGCATCGTTGCCCTGCAAGCAGCACTATTGCCATGGGTGCCTCTGCCCGCGGGTTGCGGGGTAGTGCCCATAGCCGTCGCTGCCCTCGCGGGTGTCTCTGCCCGCGCCTTGTAGGCAGGCAGTAGGCCACTATCCACGTGTCGCCATTGCAGGCAATAAGGCTGCAAGCAGCCTTGCGGCCGCTGTGCGAGCGCAACAAGGGCAGCAACACTTGCTGCCCTTCCTCAACTTTTGCGTCAACGATTTTGATGTTAAAAATTATTCTAAATCACAACACACACAGTTTAGGATCCGATCTTCACATAAACAACCTAGCTCTGATACCACTATTGGGAAATCCTATGGGTCGACATCTCATGCGCAACGGAAGAACAATAAAATAAAAACACAGATTTTTCATAGAAAGGTTCCATCATCGTGTGAAGATTGGTGCGTCAAAAATAAATTCACGAAAACTGCATATATAAAAGAAAATACCTAGAAAGATCGTATATCCTTGAATCCTTGCAGATCTATAGGAAGGATGAAGGAGGTCAAGCATCCTCCTCTCTAGCAGTATCCATACGACAGGGACTACAATGATGCACCTCTCTAGGGAGAGGAGGACAGAAGATGGCTACAAAAAAGAACCCCCCAGCCTATAGAGCTTTGGTTCCCTCCTATTTATAGAGGCCCCATGTAAACCCTAATGGATCTTGCCCTGTTGGGTATTGAATCTCCATCCAATTACCCAAGCCTTTGGGATTAGTGGGTCTCTACCCAATAATCTCTTATTAGCAATTATTGGATCTCATCTTAGGATCCAATAATTCAGGGGCAAAATGGATATCCAATAATATAGGGGCTCCAACGAATATCTCATATCTGAACCTCTACTCATTGCAACACCTACTATATGTGTGTGACGCTCTAGGCCCAATATCGTGCTAGCCGTGAGTCATACTTGTCAGAACTCCTTCTGACTTAGTGAAATATTATCCCTAAAATAATTCACCTAACTCATCGACTACGGATATACTGGGCCACTACGCCATAACCCTTAGACGATACAAGAGAATCTAATCCTTTGGACCTATCTGTTCTCAGTTACCATGTATCTATAGTCCCTCATCCATCTAATATCCAAGAGACTCTATATCGGGCATGGTGCTGTCAGGCCCATATTGTCTCTCCTCGAATCTTCTTCTTGTCAGATTCTCCCAAAGAACTCTTTCTCTCTCAATCCGAATAACCTTGGCCAAGGATTTGTTCGAGCAAGAATACATGGGATATTCTTCTCATGATACCGAGAGCGAATGATTCTCTATTGACACTCAATAGACCTTGTAAAGTTAGCTACCACTCCCAATAACCGGCTGTACTAGATCTGAAACTTGTAGAATCTCAGATTTTGATGATGAAACTAATTGAGTGTGTTTTGTTGTTTAACTGCATATTGAGTTATGCAGGTCTACTATCGATCAGGATTAGACAGTTGACGCTGGAGGAATTGACGTTGTGCCGGAGGTGATCACGTCAGGATATTGGATGTCGAGCTGGAGGTTCGGTCGACTATCGGCAGGAGGCTTCGGACGTCGGGCATCGGGCCAAGAAGTGCGGAGTTATGCCATGGATATCGGGGTTACGGAGGTCAACCATCGATTGGGCAACAAGCCGCAAGAGAGGGCGATGTGCCGAAGGATCGGACAAAGTACCGACCAATGAAGTGCCAAGCAACTGAATGTCAATTCGTGTTGTAGTAACTGTCTTGATCGAAGTAGGGTGTTTGGTGTTTGTTTGTGCATGAGTAACTACGATAAGGAAGAAGACGTAAAGCGAAACAAAGGACCGAAGTCAAGTGCGATGGATCGCTGGGAGTTCGAGTGTTCGATGGAAGTCTGAAGATTCGTTGGGAGTACTGCCGGAACCGATCGAGAACGAGTAGGGAGCTTGCCGAAGGGTTTTCGGAAGTTCGCCAGAAGGTTCGTCGGAAGTTCACGGAGCTTGCCAAGAAAGATCGGAGCTTGCCAAAGAAGCTCGGGGGAACTCGCCAAAATCATCGTGGAGTCCGAGAGCTTGCCGGGAGTCTGCAGGATGGTTTTTGAGGGATCGTCGGAAGACCGCCGGAAGTTTGCTAGAAGCTCGCCGGAAGAAGACTTGACTTGCGAACTTTGTAATAGCTTAGAAATGTCTTTAATTTCATAGTTAGCACATTAATTTGGGTTAGGATTAGGTGTTAATCCTTTAACCCAAGTATGGGCCCATTGGGCCTTGTTTGGGACCGGTTTGGGCTGAGTTTTCGACCCAAACCAGGAAGTTGGTGTGTGCTGGGCGGTAGCACCGCCCAGCAGCATGTGTGCTGGGCGGTTAGGATTATGTGTTAATCCTTTAACCCAAGTATGGGCCTATTGGGCCTTGTTTGGGACCGATTTGGGCTGAGTTTTCAGTCCAAACCACGAAGTTGGTGTGTGCTAGGCGTGCTTGCACCGCCAACAAAGATGTGTGTCGGGCAAGTGGCACCGCCGCCAAAGAATAGCCGCGTCTTTGGCGGTAGCACCGCCCAGCAGCCAGCAGGCTTGGCGGTAGCACCGCTTAGCTAGGGCGGTAGCGCTGCCTGGCTGGGGCGGTAGTACCGCCCTTGCTGTGTCTGGCTGGGGCGGTAGTACCACTCCTGCTGTGTCAGTCTACCAGACTGACAGGCGGTAGCACCGCCTCTGACAGGCGGTAGCACCGCCCCAGCACCGAGAACTTCAATTTGATTTCAAATTTGGAGCCCAAATTTGAAACCATTTTGGATCTATAAATACCCCTCCTTTCTCACCTGAAAGGTGAACCCTTGGATAGTTAGATTTTGAAAATAAGTCTTGGGAAAGTCTTGTTCTTCATTTGCTTAAGTGTTCACCTCATTTCCTTCTCTTTGTGAAAACTTGTAAGAGTGTGAACCTCTTGTAAAATGGTTATAAGAGGGGTATTTGGTCCTTCCCCTACAAAAGGATTTGCTAGTGGAAGTTGGTAGCCTCATCGGAGAAGGCTTCAAAAGTGGATGTAGGTCGGATGACCGAACCACTATAAATCTGGTTTGCATTTACGTTTTTGCTATTTACTTTGCTACAAACCCTCTTCATTTGCTGCCTTATTTACTCAACTTCCTCTTCATCTTCTTACATATGCTTTAAAGTTAAAACGCAATCTTTCTGGATTCAAACGAAATGCTGCATTCATTCGTACGAAGTTTCCAAACTTGTTTTAATAGCTGAAAAGTTCTCATTCCTTACCACTGCACTAATTCACCCCCCCTCTTAGTGCCGCTCGATCCCTAACAATTGGTATTAGAGCCACGTTCTTTCTCTTTCGGATTTACACCCATGAGAAATGACTCTAAATGGTTTTCAAGAGGGCTTCTCGGTTTTTCATCCACCGTTCTTTAACGGATTGGACTACACTTATTGGAAAACTCGAATGAGAGTTTTCATACTTTTAATGGACTTAGATTTATGAAATATTATTGAAAACGGCTTTCAACCTTCCTCTAAACCGACGAACGAATGGTCGGATTTGGAGAAAAGGTCTTTTTCTTTGAATGCAAAGGCAATGAATGCCTTATTTTGCACTTTGGATAAGAATGAGTTCAATCGGATTTCAATGTGCGAAACGGCTTTCGATATTTGGCAAACACTTGAAATCACGTATGAGGGAACTAGTAGAGTTAAAGACTCGAAAGTAAATAGCTTGATATTTGGCAAACACTTGATATTTGGCAAACATTTGATTTTGAGCTCTTCCGAATGACACCAAGCGAAACTATCGGCGATATGTACACTCGCTTCACGGATGTCGTCAATAGCTTGAAAAGTCTTGGTAAATGTTTTTCGAATTTTGAACTCACTAACAAGATTTTAAGATCCCTCCCAAAGAGTTGGGATCCAAAAGTAACCGCAATACAAGAGACTAAAAATTTAAATGATTTTTTATTGGAAGAACTAATCAGTTCACTAATGACATATGAAATGAGTTTCTTCGAACATTTGGAACATGATGAACATATGAACCGCCTTCTAAAGAACAAGAAGGATTTGGAACATCAGACAAATGAATGCCACTTGAGTGATGACTCAAGTGATGAGGACAATGAGGACATTGAACTTTTAATGAATCTTAATAAGTTCATTAAACAAAAATCTAAAATAGATAATGAACTTGAACAAAGGAAGAGGCCAAAGAAGAAGAAGAAGGCTTGCAAAGAAGAATCAAGTAAAGAAGAGGCAAAATGGGCTTTGACGATTTTCGACAATGAGGTAAGAAACTCACCCAAGTTGCTTCTACCTTATTTTGAAATTATATGATGCTTTCCATGAATGCTTAACTTAGTAAGAATTTTTTTCATGCTTTTCTTGTGTTTTTTGAAATTAAAAAAATATTTTAAAAATTATACTATGGTTTTCTTTATAGTATTTTTGAAAAGTAAAAATATAATGATGATTGTATGATTTGTGATAATGTTTAGACACCTAATAGGATCAACCCATGCATGAGTATCTTGATGGTTTACATTATCTCTAAACATGATGCTTGTTGATTTTATATCATGCATGATTTGTTGAAGTGATGTTGATTTAAAAACTTCTATCTTGGATTAATGGGTCTTAACCCTTTTTATGATGAAATTTTTTAGATGACACATGTCTTCATGAAATCAATTAAAAAGACCTAACCCATAAATTTTCCAAATGAAAGAAATGTGATTTTAATGTTGCCTTGTATTACATTTGGACTTGATGATTTTCATGATGAAAATTATTTTTCAGATTTATAAAATGATGCATGAATTTACCAAAAAAATTTGAGCATCGATCATCTTGTTATAACTAATGTAAGAAAGAATTAAAATGATTTTGATGATATTTTTGTTTTTGAATATGATGCATGACATTTTCATATGAAAAATTTGAGCATTCTTATGAAAGATCAAATCACTTAAATTGAAACTCATAAAGATGAGAAAATTTACTATCATGATGTTTGATGAATATGATCTTGATGGATTTAATGACAAACTTATGTTTTGAATTTCTACAATGATGGGTTCTATATAAATGTTTGAACATACATTATGAAATCATCATTGAAATGAAAATACTAAAAGTTTGTTATCATGCTTAATGACTTTGTGATATCATATCTTGATGACAAACTTATGTTTTGGTCTTAAATTTGATACTCATCTTTTGAAACATAAGCACACTTGTTTGAAATAAAATGAAACACATTACCATGATAAATTAAATCTCATGTCTTGAAACAATGTGTTGTTTTGACAATGTTTATAATGAAGTTTGTCTTCCGGTTTTGAATATTTTGATTTGGCATATAAAGGCAAAAGACATACTTATATGATGAAACATAAAGAAATTATATTTACTATCTTATCGAGATTAATGATTTCATGATATCTTAAGAATCTCATAAATTATAAAAGTGATTTCGATGAATTGATTATGATTTGATAATTTGAACTTTTCTCTCATGTTTCAATACTACTTTGTATGCTTCATGACTTGTTGATTGAAATAATTATGTAGACTTTTTATGTATCACTTGTCATGATTAATGCAAATTACTAGCATTTTAAATCTCGAAAATGATTGCTTCTTTTTATCATTTACCAAAGAGGAGAACAATTCAAGTTTATGTTTTTTTTTGTGAATCTCATAAACTATGTTAATGATTTTGATAATTTGAACTTGAGTGAGCTTTATCACAATCCAAGTCTTGATATCTTAATACTTGATACTTGGAATTCTTATGCATGAATCAAATTACTCTTTGTGCTATATCTTTTTAAATGAATCATGAGCCTTAATGTCATATATTTCATAACCCTAAAAGTGACATGATTTCTTTGCCTTGTGTAGTAAATCAAACATTTGACATAAATGAAATTTGCTTTATTATGAATCATGAATGATGTCTTTTGGTGTTGATCCTTATTGATATTTCATATTGATACTTTTCATGAATTCTTTGCATCTATGTTTTGTATGCATCATGAAAAAATTGAAATATTGATTGGTGCTAAATTATTTCATTGAAATATTATTCATCCCTTCTTTTCGATAGTGACAAAGGGGGAGTTAGCTTGCTAGCTTATGTATCACAAGTGAAAATGACAAACATAGCTAGCTAGAACTTGCAAAAAGCAAAACTTGCACTTCCCAAAATGAGAAGAAAGAAATTGTAAAGTTGCATTATTTTTTAACTCATGAGCTTGCATGTTTAAAATGTTATAAATTTTACAAAAATTACTAGCTCATTGCAAACAAAAAGTTAATGACTTGCAAAAGGGAAACTTAGGTGCAAAAGAGAAAAATTGAAAGGGAGCTAGTTTACGCATTGCAAAGTATGCTAGCTTATCATTATTGCTTGCTTGCTTGTCATAAATTTCCCTCATACCATGATTTGGTTATGATTTCTTTGAATTCATGACTTGATATGTTACAAATTCATGATGAAAATTTGTTATTTTGTCATGATGGAAGCATTCATGTAAAGAGAAAAGAATTGTATTCTTCCCTTCTTTTTGACAAATCAAAGGAGGAGAAAATTTATTGCTAGCTTGCATGATTAATTTGCTAGCTCATTCAAGAGGAAGAAAATTGCTAGTTTGTGCATCAAAAGAGAAAATCTTGTTAGCTTGAACATTGAGAAGCAAAAAGTTGCTATCTCAAGAGAGGCAAAAATCTTGCTCAATTTTACTTCTTCAAAATTGCTTACATTTTTGTTACAAATTATTGTTGAATCTCATGCAAGATTATTTGAAGTATTTGATCCTCCCTTTCTTTTTGATGCTAACAAAGGGGGAGAAAGTTTTTAGCTTGAACATTGCAAAATTTGCTATCTTGATTCCTATTTTGCAACTTCATGAGAAGCTAAGAATTATTATATCAAATGATGCAAATATTTCTATCATGAGAAACAAGGTGCAAACTTACACATCTCAAGAAGCAAGTGAAAATTACTATCATTGCCCATCCTTAAAACTTGCTATGATTGAATGGTATTATTTGATGTTGTATTACAAAAATGTTGTATGATGTGATAAATAGCTAGTGTGTTTTAAGAAATTTGCATATCTTTTAAACTAGCTATGATGCTACTCCTTTTTGTTGATGACATAGGGGGAGAAGTAGATTGATGACTTCATGCAATGTAATGATGCTTGAATATTTTATATATTTGCATGATGGATTTATATTTCTCACTACATGAATGATACATGTTACTTGGATTTGGGATAATCCAAGGGTTCTATCAATGGCATATTGATAGGGGGAGTTTGTGTTAAACTCCGGGGAGTTATGGTTAACTCTGTAAGTCATCAATTGGTTGTCATCATCAAAAAGGGGGAGATTGTTGAATCTCGGATTTTGATGATGAAACTAATTGAGTGTGTTTTGTTGTTTAACTATGTGTTGAGTTACGCAGGTCTACTATCGATCAGGATTAGACAGTTGACACTGGAGGAATTGATGTTGCACCGGAGGTGATCACGTCAGGATATTAGATGTCAAGCAGGAGGTTCGGTCGACTATCGGTAGGAGGCTTTGGACGTCGGGCATCGAGCCAAGAAGTGCAGAGTTACACCATGGATATCAAGGTTATAGTGGTCAACCATCGATTGGGCAACAAGCCGCAAGAGAGGGCGATGTGCCGAAGGATCGGATGAAGCGCCGACCAATGACATGCCAGGCAACTGAATGTCAATTCGTATTGTAGTAACTGTCTATATCAAAGTAGGGTGTTTGGTGTTTATTTGTGCAGGAGTAACTATGATAAGGATGAAGACGTAAAGCGAAACAAAGGGCGAAGTCAAGTGCGATGGATCGTTGGGAGTTCGAGTGTTCGATGGAAGTCCGAAGATTCATTGGGAGTGCTGTCGGAACCGGCTGAGCACGAGTAGGGAGCTTGCCGAAGGGTTTTCGGAAGTTTGCCGGAAGGTTCGTCGGAAGTTCATGGAGCTTGCCAAGAAAGATCGGAGCTTGCCAAAGAAGCTCAGGGGAACTCGCCAAAATCATCGTGGAGTCCGAGAGCTTGCCGGGAGTCCGTAGGATGGTTTCCGAGGGATCGTCAGAAGACCGTCGGAAGTTTGCCGGAAGCTCGCCGGAAGAAGACTTGACTTACGGACTTTGTAATAGCTTAGGAATGTCTTTAATTTCATAGTTAGCACATTAATTTGGGTTAGGATTAGGTGTTAATCCTCTAACCCAAGTATAGGCCCATTGGGCCTTGTTTGGGACCGGTTTAGGCCGAGTTTTTGGCCCAAACTAGGAAGTTGGTGTGTTCTTGGCGGTAGCACCGCCCAAAGAAGATGTGATGTGGGGCGGTGGCACCGCCCGAATACCAGCGTCTTTGGGCGATAGCACCGCCCAGCAGCATGCGTGGTGGGCGGTGGCACCGCCCAGCAACTTGTGTGCTTTGGGCGTGCACCACCAGACCAACCAGAGCCAGCGGTAGCATCGCTGGTCAGGCGGTAGCACCGCTGGTGGGCGATAGTACCGCCCTCGCCAGTGTCGATCTGCCAGATCGACATGCGTAGCACCGCCTGAAACTAGGAACTTCAATTTGATTTCAAATTTGGAGCCTAAATTTGAAACCATTTTGAATATATAAATACCCCTCCTTTCTCAGCTGAAAGGTGAACCCTTTGAGAGTTAGATTTTGAAAATAAGTCTTGGGAAAGTCTTGTTCTTCATTTACTTAAATGTTCACCTCATTTTCTTCTCTTTGTGAAAACTTGTAAGAGTGTGAACCTCTTGTAAAAGGGTTGTAAGAGGGGTATTTGGTCTTTCCCCTACAAAAGGATTTGCTATTGGAAGTTGGGAGCCTCATCAGAGAAGGCTTCCTAAGTGGATGTAGGTCGGATGACTGAACCACTATAAATCTGGTTTGCATTTACGTTTTTGCTATTTACTTTACTACAAACCCTCTTCATTTGCTGCCTTATTAACTCAACTTCCTCTTCATCTTCTTACATATACTTTAAAGTTAAAATGTAATCTTTCCGGGTTCAAACAAAACGCTGCATTCATTCGTACGAAGTTTCCAAACTTGTTTTAATCGCTGAAAATTTCTCGTTCCTTACCGCTGCACTAATTCACCCCACCCCCCCTCTTAGTGCCGCTCGATCCCTAATAAAACTTTCCAAACCTATAAGTTCGGTATCAAAGAGTGGAGTACTCATACAGGACATCCTTGGTGTCTCAAGTCTAAGGACGAGATACACTATTGAGACTACTCAATAGCTATCTAACGTGAGGTATCAATAACCATCCAGCATTCCATAGGCGGATCAATCAGTGAACTCATTCCCCAATGAGCACCTGCACTATACCCTTAGTTTCCTCATACGAGTAGCTGTGAGACTAACCACTTCCATCATATGGATGGGTATAGAGCACACTAGTCTATCTGGTTGTCTTGATGTCCCTCTCGAGTAACCTATGAGCAGGATTATTTAGGGTCTGTGTTTAAAGGTGAATCAGTCTCATTATCGTGATCTCATCACGATCCGATTCCCATTGCACAGATCCAAGGACATCATAATATATGCAACACGCAAGATAAAGTGATAAAATGCCTAATAATAAGCAAAGAGAAAGAGTGCATATCAAGTCACAAGTGCTATCACTCATGTAATTGGCTTGTAGGGCATATAGGACTAGCACAAGTATCAGGTAGATCCAAGTTTCAAGCACTGCAAAGCAGTAAACTATGCCATTAAGTACTTAAAAAGGACTAAGGATCTTTTATTGGTACATGGAGAAAGTAGCCTCAGGGTTGAGGGCTACATAGACTCGAGCTTTCAATCCGATGTCAATGATAGCATATCTAATTTAGGGTATATGTTTACCCTAAATAGAGGAGCAGTATACTAGAAGAGTTCTAAGCAAGATACTACTATTGACTCGACCACATAGGCAGAGTATATTGCCATGATAGAGGCAGCAAAGGAGGGACTCTAGATGAAAAAGTTCATCATAGATTTGGGAGTTGTGCCTGGTTGCGAGGAGTCGATTCCCATATATTACTACAACTACAGGGCGATTGCTCAAATGAGGTAACTCGGGTCTCATCAGAAGTGTTCTAAGAAGGTTCTAACTTATTAGAGAGATCATGGCCTAAAGAGATGTAGTAGTGGAAAGTATTCCATCGGAAGATAATAGCATAGATCCACTGATAAATTCATTATCTCATATTATCTTTTAGTATCATAGATGTATGATGGGGATCAAACATGTAGATAATTGGCTTTAGGTCAAGTGGGAGATTGTTAGTAATGACACATGTAACATGTTATATCAATCTCTTTACTTATGATTACTAGCATTTTCTTACATTATTTGGATGCATATTCTGAGGTCCTTAGATCTATGCAATAGAAATTTGATCATGATGAGATCACGATAATGAGACTGATTCGCCTTTAAACACAGACCCTAAATAATCTCGATCATTAGTTACTTAAGAGGGACATTAAAATAACCGAATAGACCGGTGTGCTGTATACCCATTCATATTATGGAGGTAGCTGGTCTGATACCTACTCGTGTGGGGACACTAAGGATATAATACAAGTGCTCATTAGAGAATGAGTTCACTGATTGATCCACTTACGAAATACTGGATGGTTTATGATACCTATTATCAGACAGCGATTCCGTATTCCCAATAATGTCTCTGATCCTTAGACTTGAGACACCAAGGATGTCTTATATGAGTACTATACTCTATGATATTAGACTTGTTAGGAGTGGTAGCCAATCTTACGAGGGCTATTGAGTGTCAATAGAGGATCATCCACTCTCGGTATCATGAGAGGAATATTCTATGTGTTCTTACTTAGACAAATCCTTAGCTAGAGTGATTCGAATTTAGAGAGAAAGAGTTTTTCGGAAGGATATGAATAGAGTGAGACTCTAGTAGAAACTGTATGGACCTAATAGTACCATGCCCGATATACGTTCTCTAGGATATTAGATAGATGGGGGACTATAGGTACATGGTAACTGAAGATAGATAGGTCCAAAAGATTGGATTCCCCTATATCATCTAGGGACTATGACATAGTGGACTAGTGCATCTACAATCGATGAGTCGAGTGAATTATTATAGAGATAATAATTCACTAAGTCAAAAGGAGTTCTGATAGATATGACTCATGGCCAGCTCGATATTGGGCCTAGAGGGTCATACATATATAAAAGGTATTGCGATGAGTAGAGGTTCAGATCTGAGATATCCATCGGAGCCCCTATTTTCTTGGATATCCAATAAGCCCATGAATTATTGGATCCCATGGATGAGATCCAATAAGAGCTAATAAGAGATTATTGGTAGAGACCCCTTAATCTAAGAAACTTGGGTAATTGGATAGAGATCCAATACCCAATAGAGTATGAACCATTAGTGTTAATAAGGGGCCTTTATAAATAGGATAGAACCAAAGGCTCATAGGCTAGGGTTTTCTTGATAGCCATCTCCTATTCTCCTCTCCCTAGAGAGGAGCATCTTTGCAGCCCTTATTATTTGAATCACCCTAGAAAGGAGGACGCTTGACCTCCTTCATCCTTCCCCACAGATTTATAGGATTCTCAAGGATATATGATCTCCTTGGGTACCATCTTTCTTATATACGCAGTTTTTGGATTTACAGATTTTTGCGCATCGATCTTTGCATGATGATAAAACCTTTTCGTGAAAATCTAGGATTTTATATTTTCTATTCTTTCACTACACATGTGATGTCACCCCTAGATTTCCCAACAATTGAGTCCTCTACAGTGGCTTCCCTTTCCAAATATAGATGTATTGATTCTCTTATTATCACTTTTTTGTTTCATTTTCTCTCTTCTTTTTGTTGATAAACTTGTCCTTGCTATTCCTGCTACTGATCTCTAGAAATTCTTTTTATAGTTTTCCACTAGTACTTAGTCTCTCCTTCAAATATAAAGATGACAAAAGAAATATTTGGATTCATTAGAATAATTTAGTACATCAAATATCTTCTCCATTAGCATCATTAATCATTTTGCCACCGATGGATTAGATTCACCACAGAAACAAGGAAAACAAAGCTCCTTAAATTATTCTATTCCTAGTCCATTCTAATTTGATACCTCGATCAACCCTTTCCTCCCACTCAATTACTCAAAAGAAGATGAAGCAAGAGGACCAGATGTCTTATCATCTTAGATTCCTAAAAGGCATCAAAAAAATTTTCATCAATCTCTATATAATTTGCTAAACCTTAATATATTTTACATATCAAATATCTTTGTGATCCTTGAATCATGCTCTAATACCAATCAAATTGGTGCAACAGAAGTGTGGTGGGCCCATAACCCACAGGTCCTAGGATCGAAACCTGGCTCTAATACCACCTCTATCACGCACCCCCTGAATTATCTCATTTAAGAGGTGTGACCCAGTCTTAAATCAATAATTTTATAATTCATCCATAATCAATTCAGGATCTAAACGAACATTTGAGGACATTGAGAAACATTCAAGATAAGATTTATATCCATAAAACCTTTGCAGTATATAATCATACATCATATCACTCAACATTTATAAAAATCCAAGCCAACTTAACAAAACATTAACCACACTTATAAGTCTTCAAGCGTAAGAATTTATACAATCAAAACTCTATCCATTTACTATAAATTCATATCATTGTAAACTAAATTTAATATTCTAAAATTTTAAATGTGAGAGGTCTTTTAAAGATTTTACATGATACATCAATTCAAATATGTCAACAACATTTTATTACATATAAAATATATTTATACAACAATAACATAACAACTCACATTGACTTGCCACAATCTGAATAGCTTTCCACTGTCTTAATCCAATTCTAACATTTTAGTGAGTAACAAGCTAACCTAAAAAAAAAGTTATATAGCAATGGAGTGAGTTACAAAACTCAACAAGTGACAAACATATCCATAACAAGAGGGAGCATAGCTAAAAGCAAACTTGGTATCACAATGCAAGATAGGAATACAAGAATTCATAGAAATCATCTCATTAGATACAGAATTATAAATGTTATTTCAATCAAAATATATTTGGTTCATAACGAATGGAGTAAAGAGTAACTAGAGCATATCAATGACATAAGAAGCATTTTAGAGCATATCAATGACATAAGAAGCATTTCGGGGCATATCAATTGTGTATGCATTGTTTTGGAGCATATCAATAACATATAAAATATTTCGGAGCATATTAATGGCATATGAAATGTTTTCAAATATATCAACAGCATATGAAACATTTTGGAGTATATCAAGGATGTATGAAATATTTTAGAGCATATCAAGGATGTATGAAATGTTTTGGAGCATATCAATGGCACATAGGACATTTCGGAGTATATCAATGGCATATAAAATGTTTCAAAGCATATCAATAGCAAATGAAATATTTTAGAACATATCAATAGCATATGAACTATTTTAGAGCATATCAATATAACAAATAAGAAATAAAAGCTCAAATGCGATATTTGATATTATATTCGTTTCATTCTCATCCAAAGGATACATATAAACATATAAGTAATGTTTTGGGTATCATATCAAAAACATAGAGGGTGTAGTGAGAACATAGACAGAATATGGCCCATTCATTTTTGGATGACCACTAAACAGAAGTCTCCCACGTTTGGGAGTTCTATCCACCCATGTCTGGGTGAATTTAGAAGGCGCCGATAGAGCATCGCAAGCTCTAAGCATAACTTCCTTTACCATTTCTAGCAAAGGTTTACATTATCTCATAGATACTAAAGTACAAAAAGATATATGAGCAATAAAATTGGTATACAATAGAAGCACATGTAAAACAACGAACATACAAATGCTTATACAAAAAATGTGATACAAACATAAACGTCATATGATAGATTCGGATATGCAAAATTATTTATAGACAAGAACATATAAGATTTCAAAACAATAATGTGCAGCTCAATTGAAGTAAGGATTTTAGCTAAAATCAATTTCCAAATGGATGAAATATGAATAGGCAAATTTGATAAAAACTCAATTCTAGCATAATTTGAGAAGCATATTGTTAGAATTATTTGGATAAACAATTATACTCCAAATTACTCAAAAAAGATATCATTGAAAGATATACTAGTCTATTTTTAGATGAATCTAGATTTGTAAAGTTTTGAGTTTCTAACAACGAGTCACAAACAATTTAGTATAAAAAGGTTAGAATTTATCATCTCTATTTAACAGAATTAGTTGAATCAATTTAAATAGATTTTTTATAGGCATATTTGCTTTAAATCTTTCAATTCAGGTATGAAAAGAAAGATCTATGAGTATTGTTTCTAATGAATAAAGTGTTGTATAAATCAGAGTTTTCAACAGAGAGTTATAAGCAAATCAGAAATAAAAGGTCAGAAATATTTTCTCTATCTTACCAAATCTATAGTGTCTATTCAATTATATGTTTGATAGACAAATTAACTCTAAATCTATTAATATTTGTATCAAAAGAAAGATCTATGAGTTTATTTTTAGATGAGCTAAGTTTTTCCTAAATCAGAGTTCGGTGTAAAATGTTATAGCTAGAATAATGCAAAAAGACCAGAATCTAAGAAAATTTCAGATTCACCGTTTAATGCCTAAATGGTAGAGATATCATATATAAAGCCAAAATCTTCTAAAATTTTCAGAATTAAGATGAAATTAGAGATTAAAATTATAGTAGGATGGGGTTAGAATACTTGTCTTTGAGAATTTTTGATCCCAAATGAAAAGTTTTGAGCAAAATGACCTTGAGTCCCAAATTTCTCCTCTTCTTCTCTTTTTTTTTCTTCTTTCTCTCTTTCTCTCTTCTTCAACATGAGCTACCTTTCCAAGTACCTTAGGAATGAAGGCAGAGAAGCTTAGGTAGTGAAATTTATTATTTTATATATTTTATAATTTAGTCCTTGTATTATTTACTTTTACAATTAGGTCTTCAAATTTTTACAAACAGATCCTCAGATTTTATAAATAGGTGCTCAAGTTTATATTTAAGCTCTTCTATAGAATTTAAAATGGGTACTTATATTATAATTAAATTCTTATATGAAAATTTAGAAATGAGGGATGCGAGGGATGTTACAACAACTTATAATCATAAGTTTTTTTATTCACAATTCTTGCCATCTTTTAAGCAAGAAAGAGTGGTGTATTTATAGACATAAAATGGCATAAAAAATAGATCCAAAAAGTCTCATCTTGGGTTTTTAGGGTACTAGCGATACTACCACCAATTTTGGATAGTACTACCATCTAATAGAGCCCAAGAGATTGGGCCCTAGGTGGTAGCACCACCTACCTAGGCAGTACCATCGCCTAACACTAGGTAGTACTATCGTTGGGTTTTTTTGGAGAAGTATATTTCACACTTTTTAACTCACAAGCGGTACTATCGCTTGACCCAACTTTTGATCATTATATTAGCCTTCCAATAAGCCCAATTTAGCCCTGATTCAAGACAAATTGGTCCCTAATTGAGTTAACATTGTTACACACAAAATCAACTCAAATAGACACTTAAAATACTTTGATCAAGATACAAATGACTACAATTATGAATCCTATATTGTCAAGTATGTCATTAGTTCATCTGACATTTCATCTGAACTTCTAACGCATCATCCTTTCCTTCTGTGTATTGCCTGATCCATCAGTATGTTGATCTCCCACAATCTCTAATCTTCTTTGTGCAATATCCGATCCTTCTGGCTCGATACTCGATCTTTGACATGATCCACTCCATACCAACATCTGATTCACCTACTTTAATCGATTTATCTTTTCATGATTGAAGCCTATCTTGCATCACTTTCTCAAATACTCATTAGTCATAAATACATCAATTGATTTCATCATCAAAATTTGGGATTCAATAGTATCCCTAGTGTCCCCACACGAGTAAATATAAGATCAGCCGCATCCATTATATAGATAGGTAGACAATACACTAGTCTCCAGTTATCTCAATATCACTCTCGAGTAATGTATGATAGCAATTATTTAGGGTCCGTGTTTAAAACCAAATCGATCTCATTATTGTGATCTCATCACGATTTGATTCCCATTACATAGATCCATGAATATTACAATATATATATATATATGTAATAAGCAATATAAAATAAAAAAATACCTAATAAATAATAAGCAAAAAGAGTGTGTTTCATGTCACATGTGCCATCACTCACGTGATTGGCTTGCAAGGCACCTATGACTAGTAGAGCCACTCTTCCTCCGGCCTCATCTAATACGGTCATTATTTTCCTTTATGACTCTTTCTCACTTGCCTTTGACTCCTACTCTATGGTCCTATGGTAGGTATGAATCTTTGGGAGCTAAAGAGGTGATGCCCTTCTACTAATCTCTCTGGTCTCAGCGAGGGCCTACTGGTAGGCCAATGGCTGTCGTGGGCCTAGGGCTCATTTTGTAGCTCTCCTATTACGGCCTCCAGGCTTTGAGGCTGGCGTTGACCTATTCGAGGGGGACCCATAACCCCTTGCATGGGTTCTGACTTCTTTGGGATTCTCTGGTAAGCTTGATACTATAGGCCTACGCCCTCGAAAGAGATGTTTGGGGGCCATTGCTAAACCCCCAAAGCCACTACTCGTTAAGGAGTCACTACTTGTGTTGGTAGAGGTGGCTCCATCTCCTAGGCCAAAATCACCCATAAGGGTGAGGGCCTCTAAGTGACTACCCCTTGTCTCTCCTATGGGGCCCCCGGTTGGGGGTCCAAATCTTGTTGTTGTCGCTTCTTCTGGGCCACTATCTGAGGTGACCTAGGAACATCTTAAGAGGCTACCTCTGGGTAGCCAACATCACCACTCCAACCCCAAATTGCTCCATCTCCCAAGTCCATGGCTCTACATATGGAGTCATCCACTCAGGACCGTAACCCACCTTTATCTCCGGCGGGGAAGGATCCTCGTGTAGCTTCTTCAAGCCCATCCTTAGTATCCCCACACGAGAAGTTATAAGACTAGTCACCTCCATCATATGGATAGGTATACAACACATAGTCAGTTCGGTTATCTCGATGTCCCTCTCGAGTAACCTATGATTGAGATTATTTAGGGTTTGTGTTTAAAGGCAAATCCATCTCATTATCATGATCTCATCACGATCTGATTTTTATTGCACAGATATATAAACATCACAATATATGCAATATGCAAGATAAAGTGATAAAATATAAATAAATAATAAGCAAAAAAGAATGCATATGATGTCACATGTGCCGTCACTCATATGACTGGTTTGTAGGATATATATGACTAGTAATCTCCCACTTGACCTAAAGCCAATCACCAATTTGTCTGATCACCATCAGACTCTTGTAATACTCAAAGACAATCTGAGACAATGGCTTTGTTAGTGGATCTACGATGTTATCTTCGGATGGAACTCTTTCCACTGCTACATTTCTTCGGGCCACGATCTCTCTAATAAGCTGGAAACTTCTCATAATACTTCTGATGAGACCTGGGTTCCTTCATTTGAGTAATCGCCATCTAGTTATCGCAATATAAGGGAATCAGCTTCTCACTACCCAGCACGACTCCCAGATTTGTGATGAACTTCTTTATCTAGACTCTCTCCTTTGCTATCTTTGTCAGAGCAATGTACTTTGTGGTTGAGTTAGCAATAGTATCTTGCTTGGAACTCTTCCAACATACTGCTCTTCTATTCAGGGTGAATACATACCCTGAATTAGACTTACTATCATCAATATCAAATTGGAAGCTCGAGTTCATATAGCCCTCAACTCTAAGGCTACTTCCTCTATTCAGGGTGAACACATACCCTAAATTAGACTTGCTATCATCGATATCAGACTTGAAGCTTAAGTCCGTATAGCCCTCAACCCTGAGATTATTTCCTCAATATACTAGTAAAAGATCCTTAGTCCTTTTCAAGTACTTAAGGATACACTTTACTATTTTCCAATGCTCTAAGCCTAGATCTACCTGATACTTGTTGAATCTCAGATTTTGATGATGAAATTTATTGATAAATTAATGATCTAATCTATGTGTTGAGAAAAATGATGCAAGACTAACTACGATTATGAAAAGGCAAAATACTTAAAGAAGAATCAAATGTTGGGCTAGAGTCAAAGATCAAGCATTAGGTTGAAAGAATCGAGGGATATACCAAAGGTTTAGATGATGCAGCGAAAGCTTGCTAGGAGTCCATTGGGAGTTTGATAGTAGATCACCAAGAGTTCACCGGAAGTTTGCCGGGAGTTCACTGGAAGTTCACCGAAAGTTCGAATGAACAATTGATGTGTCAGACAACTAGGATTGCTTGCATTGTAATTGTTTTAGCCTTAATTATCATAGTTAGGGTTTCAATTTGAGTTACTTTTAGAAAAAATCTTGCTAACTCAATTAGAGGTCAATTGGGCCCAAATCAAGGCTAAATTGGGCTAGTTGGATGGCCCATTCAATGGCCTAGAGCCACATCAAGCGGTGGCATCACTAGGGATGGTGGTGGAACCACTAGAGGCTTAGCCTCCCAGACTAAGTCTAGGCAGTGGTACCATCGGTAGTTAATGTTGCAAAGCAATGGTATTACCAGAGCTCATGCTGCTAGGTAGTATCGCTAGTGCAAAGTGTGTCAGGCAATAGTACTGCCCAATACTAGTGGTGGTACCGCTAATACCTCAAGAACCTAGGATGAGACCTTTTTTGAAGCCATTTGGGGCCTATAAATACCCCTCTCATCCTTGCTTAGTAGAAATATGAACTAGAATGAAAATTTATGAAAACATAATTGTAATTCCTTGAGAGTTCCCCTCCTCTTCTCTAAGTGTGAATTCTATTTAAGGGAGGGTTGAGAGAAATGTAAAGGTTATCTCCTAAACCTGTGAAAAGGAGAATAGAGCTGTAAGAGGGTAGTTGATTTTCATCCACTGAAAGAAGATTAATAGTGGAAGCTGATGACCTCAACGGAGGAGGAATCAGGAGTGGACGTAGGTCATAATGACTGAACAACTATAAAATTGGTGTTCCTTCTCTTCTTTGCCTTTTTCTTTATATTACTTATTGATTTGCTGCTTACTCTACTTCACACTTTATCTAAGTTCAAATGCATTTTCGATACGATTTTATCGAAATGATGTTTTTAAATCGTTATTGTTTTTATGTAAGCATTAATTCACACCCTCCCCCCCCCTCATAGTTTCAATTTTGTTGAATCTTGAATTTTGATGATGAAGTCAATTGATAGGTTATTTGATCTAATCCATATTATTGAGATAAGTGTGTAAGATTAACTACGATAACAATGAAGATATAAAGTAAATTATCGGAGTCAAATACGTTGGGAGTTCGAGAGTGCGCCAGAAGTCCGAAGGATTGTCGGAAGTTCTGCTGGAACTAGCCAAGAATGGATCGGGGACTTGCTGAAGGTTTCAGAAGTTCATTGGAAGGTTTGTCAGAGGTTTGCGGAGCTCACCGAGAAAGTTCGAAAGATTGCTAAAAGATTTATTGAAACTTGCCATAAAGTTCGAGAGCCTGCTGGGAGTCCGCTGGAAGATATCCGAGGGTGTGTCAAAAGTTTGCCGGAAGTTCACCGGAAGCTCGCCAGAAAAAGCCTCGACATCACCGGATTATAATTTTCTTAGAAATATGTTTCAATTTTGTAGTTAGCACATAATTAGGGTTAGGATTAGGTGATAATCCTAATCAACCTATGTAGGAGCCAATTGGGCCTTAATTGAACTAAATTGGGCCAGATTTAGGGCCAAGTCTGGACCCATGCTAGACCAAGTCTGGATCCATGCTAATGATAATCCTAATCAACACATGCTGGACCAAGTTTGGCGGTGGCACCGCCAAACTGGGGCGGTGGCACTGCCCTAGGAACTAGTTCCCAAGAGGTCTGGGCAGTGGTACTGCCCTAGGTCAATGGTGGTACTATTGATAGTTATTACCCGTCAGCGGTAATATCGCTTGACAGGTGATAGTACCGCCCCTCCATAGAGTCCGAGTACCCTGTCAAGCGGTGGTACCACTAGACTAGGTGGTGGTACTACCTAGTATACTGATAGAGTAGGGTCAATTAGCGATGGTACCATCAATATCGAGAAATTCAGGATGTGATTCTTTTTTACTCCAATTCTAAAGCTAATTAAGCCTATAAATACTCCTTACTTCTCAACTAGCTAAGTATAATTGAGAAGTAACAAAAACTGAGTCAAAGCTCTAACTAAATTACATTCGATAGCTTAAGTGTTCATCTCCTAAGTCTCATTTGTAAAAAGTTTTATAAGAGAGTGTGAACCACTTGTAAAAGTTTGTAAAAGGTGTGTTTGGTCCTTCCCCTTCAAGAAAAATTGATAGTGGAAGTTGGGAACCTCACCGGAGGAGGTTTTAAAAGTAGACGTAAGTCATTTGACCGAACCACTATACATCATTGCATACTTCTATTGATGTGTGAGTTTTTAAATTACTACATTTTAATCTTTACTTAGCTGCAATCTCTCGATCTCCTCCTCTCTACTTTTTGTTTCACTCGAATCACTTTGCTGAAATTATTTTCGTCGAACCAAAACTTCTTAATGCATAATTCTTTCCGTATTCATTTTGAATTTATAATTTTTATCTGCTGCACTAATTCATCCCTCCCCCCCCCCCTTCTTAGTGCTGCTCTAGATCGTAATAATTGGAATCAGAGCAAGGTCACTCTCATTTGGTTTAAAACCCAAGAGAGATGGCGTATTCCGACATGCAAGAGGGTTATTTAATTACACGTCCACCTATATTTAATGGGTCGAATTACACCTATTGGAAGACTTGTATAAAGATTTTTCTTATTTCCATGGATTTTGAACTTTGGAATATTATTGAAAATGGCTTTCAAAATCTTCTCTTCTGCTAAATGAATGGAATGAATCGGAGAAGAAGGTTTTTGCCCTTAATGCAAAGGCTATGAATGCCTTGTTTTGCGCACTTGATAAAAATAATTTTAATCATGTTTTGATATGTGAATTAGTTTTTGATATTTGGCATACTCTTGAAATCACTCATGAAAGCACTAGTTGAGTGAAAAAGTCCAAAATCAACCTTTTGGTGCATTCTTACAAATTATTTCGGTTGAAACTAAGTAAGTCCATTGAAGACATGTACACCCATTTCATGGATGTTGTCAATGGACTCAAAGCACTTGAAAAAAGTTTTTCTAATTTCAAACTTATAACTAAAATTTTAAGATCCCTTCCAAAGAGTTGAGATCCAAAAGTTATGGTCATTCAAGAGGCCAAGGACCTAAAATGTTTTTCTCTTGAAGAACTCATTGGGTCATTGATGACCTTCGAAATGACATACAATGCTCATGATGAGCTCGAGAACCCCCTTCGAAAGAACAGGAAGGATATGGCATTGAAAATATAAGAAGACCACTTGAAAGAATCTTCAAGTGATAAGGACCTTAATGATGAACTTGTACTCTTAACTTGAAAATTCAAAAAATTCATAAGAAGGAATAAATTTAAAAACGATTCTAAAAATAAGCTTGAACCCAAAAAGGAATAAGTAATATGCTATGAATGCAAGAAGCCAGGGCACTTCAAAGGTGAATACCCCCAAGCCAAGAAGAAGCAACCAAAGAGGAAGAAGGCTCTAAAGGCAATATGGGATGACTCAAGTGGCTCAGAAGATGCAGAAGCAAGCAACAAGGAGGTGGCCAACTTCGCCTTGATGGCTTTTGAAGAAGAGGTCTATGAGCTATTTAATGAAAATTTTACTTTTGATGAACTTTCAATTGCATTCATGAATTATTTGATGAGTGTAGAGCTATTAGTAAAAAGTTCAATTTATTGAAAAAAGAGTATGCACTCTTAGTCGATAAAATTAATTTTCTTAAACTTGATACTCCCTCTTTACCTCCATGCTCTGAGTGTGAATACTTAGAGGTAATTAAGAAAGAGAACTTGCTACTTAAAGAGACCTTAAATAAGTTTAAATTTGGTAGCAAGGGCTTGGACTTGATCCTTGCAAACAAGAGCTATGTCGGAAAAAGAAGTAGAATTAGATTTGTGAGTGGATCTCATCGAACTCCAACCACCTTCATTAAAGGACCTACACTATATGTATCATCTCACTTAAAATGTAACTTTTGTTGCAAACCCGGACATGTTTACAAATGTCCATTTAAGAAAGTTAGTTCACATAAATTGACATGGGTTCCAAAAGTGACCATAATTAATTCAATGCAAAATGATAAAATTAGGAGATCAATTTTTGAGGCACCCAAGTTCAAATGGGTACCTAAAAATTATCCTCTTTTATAGATACATTCACCAACACAAGCTAGGAGCAAGAGATGGTACCTTGATAGTGGATGCTCAAGGCACATGACCGGAGATCCATCACAATTCTCTAAGCTCACTAGCTAAGACGAAGGGTATGTCACCTTCATAGACAACAATAAGGGTAAAATCATTGGCAAGGGAACCATAGGTAACAAATCAAGCTTTTTAATTGATGATGTATTGTTGGTAGATGGCTTAAAGCATAATCTTTTGAGCATTAGTCAATTATGTGATAAAAGATATATCATAAAATTTGAATCTAATACTTGTATTATTGAAAAACCGCACAACAACACATCTATGATTGCACTAAAATAAAATAATATCTACACCATAAACATTGATGATCTTAGTAATGAAATGTATTTTTTGGCTTTGAGTGATGATGCTTGGCTTTGGCATAGGAGATTAAGTCATGCTAGCATGAAACTAATCTCTCAAATCACATCTAAAGAACTTGTAAGAGGCATTCCCAATGTTAAGTTCATTAAAGACAAAGTGTATGATGCTTGTCAATTAGGAAAATAAATAAAAAATAGTTTCAAACCCAAAAATCAAATAAGCACATCTAGACCATTACAATTGATTCATATGAATTTATTTGGACCAATTGACACAATAAACCTAAGAGGTAGCAAATATGCCTTTGTAATTGTAGATGACTATAGTAGATACACTTGGACCTATTTCTTAGGTTAGAAAAGTGATTGCTTTAAATGCTTTTCTAAATTTTGTAAACTTGCTCAAAATGAAAAGGGTTTTATGATTTCATCGATTCGAAGTGATCATGATAGTGAATTTCAAAACTGTGACTTCCAAAATTTTTGTGAATCTAATGGATATAACCACAATTTCTTTGCTCCGAGGAATCCTCAACAAAATATAGTAGAAGAAAGAAAAAATAAGAATTTACAAGAAATAGCAAGAACCATGTTGAATGAACATAGTTTACCCAAATATTTTTGGGCCGAAGCCATTAAAACGGTTT
This sequence comes from Musa beccarii, assembly GCA_024322285.1. NCBI lineage: Eukaryota > Viridiplantae > Streptophyta > Magnoliopsida > Zingiberales > Musaceae > Musa > Musa beccarii. The sequence continues at coordinate 26,494,542 of CM044394.1, read as the reverse complement.
GCTATGTCATGAATTGGGTTCAAATAAGATCATCTCTCTCCAAAACTCCTTATGAATTATGGAATAACAAAAACTCAAGTGTTTTTTATTTTAAAATTTTTGGTTTCAAATGCTTTATTTTGAATGAAAAGGATGCCTTAGGAAAGTTTGATACAAATCCCGATGAAGGCATCTTTCTTGGTTACTCTTTCATTTCTAAAACTTTTCATGTTTTTAATAAAAGAACCTTGGTTATAGAAGTATATATTCATGTTATATTTAATGAAGTTTCCGAATTTACGAAAAATGATTTTGATGATAATCTTGATTTCAATAGTTTAAATCTAAATGAAACCTCTCCTCCAAATAGCAACTTGGATACATATTCTTTCCAAATTTTCTTACCTAAGGAATGAAAGTATATAGATGCTCATCAAAGAAGCTAATTATAGGAGACACATCTAAAGGAGTTCAAACTCGTTCTTCTTTTAAGAATTTTTATGCTTACACCGCTTTTCTTTCTCAAATTGAACCTAAGTGCATTGACGAAGCCTTGAAAGATGATTCTTGGGTTATCACAATGCAAGAGGAATTGAACCAATTTGAGAGGAATAAGGTGTGGAAGCTTGTTCCTAGACCTAGTGACCATTTAGTTATAGGTACTAAATGGGTATTTAAAAACAAGCAAGATGAATTTGGTATCATGGTTAGAAACAAGACTAGATTAGTGGCCAAGGGTTTCAACCAAAAAGAAGGTATCGATAACGAAGAGACCTTCGCTCCTGTGACAAGATTAGAAGTCATTAGGATGCTCCTTGCTAATACTAGTAGTAATAATTTTAAGTTGTTTCAAAAGGATATTAAAAGCGCTTTCTTAAATGGTTTTATTTCTGAAGAAGTGTTTGTTGAATAACCACCTGGTTTTGAAAACTCTCTTTGTTCTAATCATGTGTTTAAATTGACTAAGGCTCTCTATGGGTTTAAAAAACCCCAAGGGCTTGATATGAGAGACTTAGCTCATTTCTAATTTTAAATAATTTTATTAAAGGCAAGGTCGATACTATATTGTTTATTAAATATTTTAAAAATAATTTTCTTATTGTTCAAATTTATATTGATGATATTATCTTTGGTTCTACAAACGAATCACTATGTGAATCATTTGCAAAGTGTATGAGTCATGAGTTTGAAATGAGTTTAATGGGCGAACTAATCTTCTTTTTAGGATTACAAATTAAATAACATAGTGATAGTATATTTCTTAATCAAACTAAATATACATTAGAATTATTAAAATGATTTAACATGGATGGTTCAAAAGCCACAAACACTCCTATGAGTACCTCTTCTAAGCTAGGCATGGATGAAAATAAAAAAATTTTGATCAAAAGATATATAGGGGAATGATACGTAGTTTACTTTACCTTACCGTAACTAGACCGTATATCATATTTAGTGTAGGACTTTGTACTAGATTTCAAGCTAATCCTAAGTTATCTCATCTTAAAGTTATTAAAAGAATCCTTAAGTATCTCAAAGGAACTCCTAACATAAGATTATGGTATCCAAAATCCAATAACTTTGATTTAATAGCCTATGTAGATGCAGATTTCGATGGATGTAGAATAGATAGAAAAAGCACATCCGAAACATGCCAATTTTTAGGATATGCACTTGTTTCTTGGACATCCAAGAAACAAAACTCAGTTGTACTATCTATGGCCAAAGTCGAATATATAACCGCAAGTGCATGCTATGCACAAGTAGTTTAGATGAAAAATACATTAGAAGACTATGGACTTCATTTAAAGAATATTCCCATAAAATATGATAACACAAGTACTATTTATTTAATCAAAAATCTCATTCAACACTATAGAACTAAGTATATTGACATTAGGTATCATTTTATAAGAGAGCATGTCAATAATAATGATGTTACTCTAGAATTTATTGATACAAAATACTAATTAGTGAACATCTTTATAAAATCTTTAAATGAAGAACAATTTGACTTCATCATAAGAGAGTTAGGCATGCTAAATTGTCCAAATACATGAAGTTGTTGTATGTTTCTTTTCAAAAAATTTCAACTTTGGTTTTCATGAACTCATCTTGGTGTTATCTTTTCAGATCTTGGATGACATCTTTTTGATATTGTATTTCGAACAGAGCTCTCATTTTTATCCTTCTCCAATCTTGCATTGATACTCCTTTGATTAATGATTTTTAGCATCATGTACATAAATATTCGTTGATAATTTTTAATAACATGCCCTTTTAATGACTTAGTAAAATTGGTTTTATACTCCCTTTGCTTTTATTAAGATGAATAAAAAGATTTCATGTTTGTTGATTTTGTCTTCATGACACATGTAACCATACATATGTTAATGTCATAAAGAAGAAGCTCTAAAGTGTTTATTACTTGAATACTCTCTTCGGACTTCATTCATGTGAATTTGATGAACTCTTAACTCTTGTGCTAAATTTCTACATCTTGAGATTTTATAACTTGTTTGACTATTTTCCACTTCATGAATTCTTTCTTATGAGAATACCAAGTTAGCTCCTTATAAAATTTTTGGATGAGTTTTTATCATCATTGCTCCTTTTATGAATTTTGAACTAAAATGATCTCTCTTTCTCATGAATTTTTTTTTGAATAAATGTCATGAGCTCTTGATGAAATATTTGATGAATGTCTTGGCTTCAATAATCTATCTTTTCACTTTACAATCTTATGCTTTAATTTTCAATCAAATTAACTCTTCAACTTTTGATCTCAATCCATCTTGAATGATCTTCACTCACAATCTTTATTATGAGTTTTATGAATTCTGTATTATGATCTCTTTTCTACCTCGCTAATCTCATTTGGTAGAAACGATTCTTGGAAGCCTTTTAATGACTTGAATGATTCACTTCTATGCTTTAAGAATTATTATGCATTTTTTTTTGTATGAAACTTCCATGAGCTCTTAGAAATTCTTATGAATTTTGGCCTCGATAATCTATCTTATGATTCTATAGACATGAATGAATGAATCGCTTTTCGTTATTCTTCTCGATGAATTTATTCTTCTCTTTTTGTCATTTTTCAAAAACTCCAATCATAATATTGGGCATCAAGGACTATTTTCTTTTTGTTGATGACAAAGGGGGAGAAGAATGTGGCAAAATGAATTGATGACTTGATAAATGCCTTATATGTATCGTATTGAGATGAATGTGGCAAAATGAATTGATGACTTGATAAATATCTTATATGTATCGTATCATAATGAATCACAATGACTTGATGGAATGATAAATGTCATATATGTATCATATTGCAATGTAATCGCATTTGCCATGCTTTGCTTCGAAAATTGATTGCTATGCTTAAAAGCATCGCAAAATATCGTGATAATATGTAGCGTATCACAATGTATCACATGCATCGCAAATGGTTCATACATGCTCAACATGTAAATTTTTGAAAGATCGTTATCGTATCATGTTTAAATTTGATATCATTCATTGATATGATAAGTTATCATGATGTATCATAAAAATGATATCATGCTGTGTATTTGTGCATTTTATATTGATATCATTTGATCCTTGTTATATTTTAAAATTATAATTAGGATCATTTGTCGAAGTGATAAATGTCTATTATCATTTGATATTAAACTTGAAAATGGGTGTCATGCCTTGACATCATTTTCAATTGAGAAAAATATGAAGTTTCGTATTTATGGATGAAAGTTCATGCTTGTTGAGCATGATGATAAGTTCAACAAATGCAACTTATCGGTTTCGATTTCAATTCAAGAAAATTGAATTCAAGTGTTTCCTTTTTCAAAATATGACATATAAATAAGGGGAGTTAAGGTTAACTCCGTCATCAATTAATTATCATCATAAAAAAGGGGGAGATTATTGAATCTCAGATTTTAATGATGAAGTCAATTGATATGTTATTTGATCTAATCTATAATATTAAGATAAGTGTATAGGATTAACTACGATAGCAATGAAGACATAAAGTAAATTGCTGGAGTCAAGTACGTTAGGAGTTCGAGAGTGTGTCAAAAGTCCGAAGGATCGTCGGAAGTACTACCGGAACTGGCCAAGAATGGATTGGGGACTTGCCGAATGTTTTGGAAGTTCGCTGAAAGGTTCGTCAGAGGTTCGCGGAGCTAATAGAACCCTTATAGATTCTAAACTTGGGTTTGATCTCTTTAGGGGATCGGCCTCCTTGGAACTCTATAAGGTGTAACATCCCTCATTTTTAAAAATTTGTAAGGGCTTGTTTATAATGTAAGGATCTATTTGTAAATATGAGGATTGTTTAATAATTATTTTACACTAAATTATCTTATATTAAAAGTTTATTGCTAGGGACCAAAGTATAAATATTAGCAATTAGATATAATTTGTGAAAGATTCACATTAAGTTAAAAAAAAGGAAGACGTGTCATTAGCTAACCTAAGGATGGGCCGCATGTGTTTATTCAATGGATGACACCTAAGCTTCCATCATGCATGCTTTCCACCTTATTCTCTTTGCATGAGCCAAACTGATCGAACCCTAGAGGAATTCTATGGAGATTGATCTTTGAGCAGGATCAACCCTTGGAACGCTATAGGGGTTCCACCCTTCTTGGTAGTCGGCCAAATGGCTACAAAGTAGATTGATCTTTTCTTATTCCAAAGAGTTGGAGGCTACATGCTTATATAGAGCTTCAAACCTTAGCTCTAGCGGCTACTTCCTAAGTGAACTACCTAATTTGCCCTCAGCCTTAGCCGACCGGCCCAATAACAAGGGGGGCGATGGCTAAGAAGCCCAAAGACCCAAATGTAAACCCTAGGCTCTCTTCTTTATAGGATAGAGGCAGCTCGATGGGGTTTAATACACTTTCACAGGGTTTTTATTAGCTGCTACATGATTGAGTAGGACCCAACCCTACTATGGTCCTATCAAGCCCGCCCTCTTCTAATCAGCCTTGTCCTCAAGGTTGGGGTTTCATGAACTTAGGGAACCGGGTCTTTAGCTCCTCGTATGATTCCCATGTGGCATCTTCGAGTGGTAAATTAGTCTAATGCACTAGTACTTTAGTAGAGGGATGTCGATGATGCATCACGATTCTCGACCGAGGATGGCTTATGGTTGGGCTTGAATATTTCCTTCATCAGTGGTGTTGGGTAGTAGGATTTGGGGTGACTTGTGTTCTCCCAACTTGGGCTTCAGGCATGACACGTGGAAGACAAGGTAAATTTTGGCATCTTAAGGTAATTTAAGTTTATACGCCACATCTCTAATATGCTCTATGATCTGATAGGGCCCATAAAAACATGGAGATAGCTTCATGGAGATGTTAGTCCACATTGAGTCCGATATGGGTAGCGGTTGTAGTTTTCTTGGACTCACCACTATTTCATCCTTTTGCTATTAACATACATCATATTGTGCCACATATTCAGAAATAAATTTTTTCATCCCTCTCCAATAAAAATTTTGCTTCACTCTTTTGTAGGTTCTCAGAAATCTAGAGTGTCCTGCTAAAGGTGTGGAGTACATTTCATGTAGAATGACTTTGATGCAAGGGGAGTTGGGTGTAAACACAATACGACCTTTGTAGCGTAGATACCTTGAATCCCAAGTATAGTGAGCTATTGCGTGTGGATCCTCCTCTAATTTTTTAATGATATTGCTGGTCTCTAGGTCTTTCTTTCACTCCTCCCTAATGTCCTCAAGGAAGCTGGTGGTAGGAAGAGAGATGGTTGAAAATTCAGCTTGCTCAAGTAGCCATGAGAGCACATCTGCAATAATATTTTCATTCCCCCTTTTGTAAATAATTTCATAATCAAATCCTAGAAGTTTGGTTACCCATTTTTGCTGCTCCGGGGATGATATCTTCTGCTCCAAAAAGTACTTAAGGCTTCTATGGTCAGTTTTAATCTGAAATCACCGATCAATTAGGTAAGGTCTTCACTTTGTTACTGCGTGCATAATGGTGAGCATCTCCTTATCATAGATAGACATTTTTTTATGGGAGGGAGACAACGCCTTACTAGTGTATGTGAGCAATCAACCCTCTTTCATGAGAATAGCTCAAATTCTGACTCTAGATGCGTCGGCCTCAATGATGAAGGGTTGACTGAAATCTGGTAATGTTAGCACCGGCGTCATCGTCATAGTTGCCTTAAGTTTATCGAAGGTAGTGGAGGCTTCGTCCGACCATTGGAAGACATCTTTTTTTAGTAGAGAAGTGAGGGGTGCACTAATCTTCCCATAGTTCTTCATGAATTTTCGGTAGCAGCCAGTTAGTCCAAGAAACCCACGCAGTAATTTCACATTTGTAGATTTCGGCCAGCTCTGCATTGCCTTGATTTTTGTTGGGTCTACTGCCACTCCTTCTGATATTATGTGCCCAAGGTACTCTACTTTTTGTTGGAGAAAGCTACACTTTAATAATTTAACAAAAAGAGTATTCTCCCGAAGGATCGTCGAAACAGATCGCAAGTGCTGAAAGTGAGTCTCAAGAGAAGGGCCATAAATGAGAATATCATCGAAAAATACTAGCACGAATTTGCGAAGAAAGCTCCAAAAATATTATTCATGAGACTTTAGAAGGTTGAAGGAGCATTAGTGAGTCCAAAAGGTATTATCAAGAATTCATAGTGGCTGTTATGAGTACGGAAAGCTATTTTTGGGATGTCATCTTCACATACCCAAATTTGGTGGTAACCGGATCGGAGGTCCAACTTTGTGAAGACTCGAGCTCCTCTTAACTCATCAAGAAGTTCATCCACCATTGGTATTGGGTACTTATCCTTGACGGTGATGTCATTTAGAGCTCGGTAGTTGATGCACATCCGCCAAGTTCCGTCCTTCTTGCGTACAAGTAGCACCGGTGAGGAATAAGGGCTGCAGCTTGTCACACCCCCCGAATTTTTAATCTCGTTCAGGAGGTGTGACCCTGTCTTAAAATCCATAACATTAAAATTTTAGCAACAATCTAATCCCAAGATCCAAACAATTATTTGAGGATATAGAGAAACATTCAAATATCATTCATATATATAACACCTATGCAGTTATAATCATATATCACATCACACGAACCTTTATAAGGACCCAAACCAACTCAACAAAATATCGACCTCACTTATAATTCCGCAAGCATAAGAATTTATACAATCAAAACTCCAACCATTCACCATAAATTCATATCATCATACCCTGAACTTAACATTCCAAAATTCTAAACATATGAGGTCTTTAAAAGCTTTTACATAATACATCAATTCAGATTCATCGACAATATTTCATTACATACAAAACATACTTATACAATAATAGCATAACAACCCACAACGTCTTGCCACAATCTGAATAACTTTCCACTACCTTAGCTCAATTTAAACATCTCAGTGAGTGATAAGCTAACCTAAAAAAGGATTATATAACAACGAAGTGAGCTACAAAGCTCAACAAGTAGGAAAACATATCCAGAACAAGGAATGATAGTTTCAAACAAACTTGGTATCAAAATACAAGACAGAAATACAAGAATTCAAAGGTATCAGCTCATTAGATACAAAATCACATATGTCATTTCATTCAAAACATATTTGATTCGTAACACATGGAGCAGAGAGTAATTGGAGCATATCAAATGACGTAAATAGTATTACGGAGCATATCAAACGATACATAGGACATTACAGAGTATATCAGATGGTGTATAGGATATTTCAGAGCATATCAATGACGTATGAATGGTTTCGGAGCATATCAATGACATTTGAATGGTTTCGGAGCAAATCAAAGACAAATGAAATATTTCAGAATATATTAAAGATGTATAAAATGTTACGAAGCATATCAATAGCACATGAACTATCTCGGAACATATCAAATGGCATATGAGATCTCTCAGAGCATATCAGAAGAATAAATAAGAAACATAAGTTTAAATGTCATATCTGATCATTCATTTTCTTATCATCCAAAGCGCACATATAAACACATAAACAATGCTTTGGATATCATATCAAAAACACAAAGGGCGCAGTGGGATCCCAAATAGAATATGGTCCATCCATTTCTGGATGACCACCAGACAGAAGTCTCCCACATCTAGGAGCTCCATCCATCCACGTCTAGGTGAAGTCATAGGGGGCCGGCAGAGCATCACGGGCTCTAAGCATAACTCCCTTTACCATTTCTGGCAAAGGTTCACATGATCCCACAAGACACCATAGTACAAAAGGACAAGTGTGAACAATAAATTGGCACATATCGGAAGCACATGCGGAACAATAAAATGTACATGCGCCTTTACGAAACAATATGATGCAAATATAATCTTTTACAAATTTAGTTAGATTTGAAAGGAAAAATAAAAGCAAGAGTATACAAGGATTTGAAGTAATAATATAAAGCTCAATCGAAGAACGAATTATAGCTGGATTCAATTTCCAAAGAGATGAAACATGAATAGGCAAATCATGAGATTGAGTGGTATCATATCAAAAACACAAAGGGCGCAGTGGGATCTCAAACAGAATATGGTCCATTCAGAGCATGGACCCAGACAGAAATTAGAGCATCGCAGGCTCTAAGCATAACTCTCTTTACCATTTCTGGCAAAGGTTTACATGATCCCACAAACACCAGAGTACAAAAGGACAGGTAAGCAATAAAATTAGCACATCAGAAGCATATGCGGATCGACAAACGTACATATGCCTTTACGAGTCAATATGATACAAACATAATCTTTCACAATTGCATTCAAATTTGAAAGGAAATAAAAGTAAGAGCATACAAGGATTCAAAGCAATAATATCAAGCTCAGTCAAAGAAAAGATTATAGCCAAAATCAATTTTTCAAAGGAATAAACAAGAATAGGCAGAATCAACAAAAGCTCCATTTTTGGCAGAATTTGAGAGTCTCATTGCATGAATTGTTCATACAACCAATTATGCTCCAAATCACTCAAGAAAGATACCATTAGAAAGCTAAGTCAATCTACTTTCAGATAAAATAAGTTTCATACAAATAGAAGTTTCAACCAAGGAGTTACAAATGATTCGGTAACCAAGAGTCAAGAAACGAAATCTCTATTTTCAGAAACGATAGGATCGAATTCAACAGAATTCTGGGCAGTCATTTTGGACTCCAAATTTTTCAATCTAGGTATCAAAAGAAAGATCAATAAGTCTAGTTTCCAACAAAGCAAGTTTCACATAAATCAGAATTTCCAATAGAGACTTATAGGCAGTTTAGTATCAAAAGGTCAGAACTTATAGTCTCTGTTTTACAGATTCCGTAGAGTTGATTCAATTTGATGTTTGGATAGGCAAATTTACTCCAAATCATACAAATAAGCTTTCCAAAGAAAGGTATACAAGTCTACATTCAGATCAAATAAGTTTTGCCTAAATTGGAAATCTGTACAGGGATTTATATCTGAAACAAAGTAGAAGGGTCAGAATTTTGATAATTTTCTAGATTCAAGCATTTACATTCCAAACAATAAAGATATCAGATTTCAAGGCTAGAACAATTCAAATTTCTCATATTCAAGGAAAAAGCAAAGATTAGGATTGCAATAGAAAAGAGTGGAACACTTGGCTTTCGAATATTTCGATCCAACGAAATTATAAGCCCAAATCCTTCTACCTTTCCTCCATCTCCTCTCTTCTTCACCTATCTTATTTCTTCCTCCTTAGCTGCAGCTTGTGCAGAATGCAAGGGGGCACAGTTACCTGCTTTCACTTTCTCTTTTTCCCAACCTTAGCTGCCATAGTGGCAGCTGCCGCAGTCGCTGCCATAGCCACAACCATGGCTGCACCCACAGCCACAACCACAGTCCCTTCCACTGCTATTTCCACTCCTCTCTCAGCCATAGCCCCTTCTTCCTTCCCAGCCGCAGCTGCCATAGCTGCAGCCACAGTCTCCTCTTCTTCCCCAGTTCTTCTTCCTCTCCTCTTTCTTTTCTTCTTCTTCTTCCCTCTTCTTCTTTCCCAGCCACAGTTGCCACAGTCGCAGCCACGCCCACAGCCCTCGTTCGTCTTCCATTCATCCTCTTTTCCCTCTTCTTCTCCTCCTCTTCTTCCCTTTTTCTTCTTCTTTCCTAGCTGCATGTACTGCACATCATCGCAGCCACAGCCCCTCTTTCCCCTCTTCTTCTTCTTCCCTCTCTTCTCCCTCTCCTTCCTCTTCTTCCTTTCTCTTCTTTCCCAAAGCCAATCCCACAGCCACCACGCCCCTTCTTCCTCTCCTCCTCTTCTTCTTTCTCAGCCACAGCTGCCACAACCGCAGCCACAGCCTTCCTTCCTTCCACATCTCTTCTTCCCTCCTTCTTCCCCTTCGCTTCTTTTCTTCTTCCTCTCTTTCCCTTCTCCTCCACCGACGCACAACATCTGTTTCCTCATGCAGGAAATAGGGGTGCAGCAACCCGATCCACAAATGCCACACCTCTACGACCACGACACACATGCAGCCCTCCTTACTCCATCTTCTTCTTCCTCTCTTCTTCCTCTTCTTCTCTTCCTTTTCCCTTCTTCTCCACAGCACAGCCCCCTCTCCTCTTCTCTCTTTCTTCTTCTCTTCTTTCCTTTTCCTCCCCTTCTCCCCTTTGACTCACCTCCTCTATTTTCCTCATGCAAGGAACAGAGGTTTGCACGAGGAAAGAGGCGATGGGATAACCATCGCTATTTTTACTTTCTTTTTTTAATGCAACTTAATAGTTTTATCCTTGAAATTTTAATATTTACAAATAAATCCTCATATCATATAAATATAGGTTTTTCAGTACCGTTTGGGCTTATCTATGGAATTTAAAATGGATAGTAACTTTGCTATTAAACTATTATACGAAATTTAGAAATAAAGAATACGAGGGATGTTACACAGCTTGGCCGAATCACCCCTGTTTCAAGCATCTCCTTTACGATCTTCTCAATCTCATCCTTCTGGAGGTGAGGATAGTGGTACGGCTGAGTGTTTACTGGTGGTTTGCCCGAAAGAATTGGAATTCGATGGTTATGTTGCCGAGTAGGAGGAAGACCACGCGGTTCGATAAAAACATCATCAAATTCAGCAAGCAATTGGGTGAGATTTTGATCTTCAATTTCTATTTTCTTCCCCTCTGGTTGCTGTTGGAGATGCATCAAAAAGCTACCATTTATCTTGTGTAAAACTTTCTCCATTCGTTGGGTCGAAACGATGGTTACGTTGCTTCTACGCTTCCCGCGTAGGGTGACCTGTTTGCCCTCATAGTAGAATTTCATAATTAATTTGAAAAAGTTTCAAGAGACATCACCTAGCGTTGTCAGCCATTCTATGCCCAGCACAGCCTCATAATCATTAATTGGTAGGAGGAAGAATTCGGCGATAATTTTTTGGTCTTGTAATAATAGTTTCACTTATGGGTATCTTTGGTCGCACTTTAGGATTCGACCGTCGATGACATTTACGTCAAACTTGCTGTAACCTTCAATGTGGAGCACCATCTGAGCAGTGACCTTGCTATTTAGGAAGTTATTTATGCTGCCCGTGTCGATGAGAATGGTGATTGATTGTTGTTTGACAAGGCCTCCAACTTTCATCATTTGTGGATTTGAGTAGCCCGCTAACGCGTGTACCATAAAGTCGATTGATTGTGGCTCTTCTTCTGCATCTTCTTCCTCATGTTCAAGGCTCTCTTCTAGCTATTCAATGACCTATTCTTTCACTAGTTTTATCACAAGAATTCTCCCCTTTTTACAGTGATGCTCGCGACTCCATGGCTCATCGCAATGCCAACATAACCCATTTGTAGATCACTCCTGAAGCTCTTCTCTTGTCAACTTTTTTAGTGTAGGAGGTTGACTGATAGTAGGGGGGCTGAGGGCTCAATACTATTGGTCAGGGAGCAACCCTAGCCCTCCGGGCTTCGTGGTTCAATCGCTCCTCTTGAAGTCGTGCGGAAGAGGTGGTTACCATAAGCGTGTACAGTTGTCGCACTTTAATTTCTCCTCGAATTTTTGGCTTCAAGCCCTCAATAAACATTCCCAATAGCTATTTTTTAGACCAATCATGAGTTTGATTAGATAACCATTCAAACCTAGTTTGATACTCCTGAATGGTGGAGGTTTGTCGGATCTTCGCTAGTTATCCGTCAATGTTCTTGTAATTGGTTGGTCCAAAGCGGATCAACAGTCCTTCTTTGAATTGTCACTATAAGAAGACTCCATGAGTGTGTACAAACCAATTAAACCACTGTATGGCATCCCCTTCAAGACGTATAGCCATAATTTTCACCATAGATGCATCCATGGTTTTGTTGTACCAAAAATATCGCTCTGCGTGCGAGATCCAAACAATCGGGTCTCCTTCCATTCTAGGGAAGTCCATCCTCATGTGTGGGTAGTAGGGATTGATCATAGAGCCTCCCCTCTCTTGGAAGTCATCTCTTCAATCAGAGCTCTCTCCTTGATGTGATTTCTTTGGGCTCGGTGGTCGACCTAAACTGAGTTCGGCAAAGAGGGTTTGAATCTTCTCCTCCATCCATGTCTCGAAGGCTTCAAACTTAGCATTGATTGCCTCCTCAGATACTATAGTATATGCCTCTAGATCTATAATATTAAGATCTCTCTTTTGTTGTCGGGTTAAAAGCATATCTTGTTTGAGGGAAGTGGTGGCTGAAAGGGTTTGTGGATTGGTGGATGTGGGCTGTGGTTTAGGCTTGTTTTGTGACTGTTTTGGGTGCGGTTTGGGGCTGCAATTTGATGAAGTTTTAGGTTGTGATGGTAGTGGATGAAGGTTAGGGAAGAGGGTTTTAGATCTGTGGTAGATGGCAGTAGAGATTTGATAGAATTCAATGGAAGTTGCTGCCGATATGCGCTGTCTCGTAAGAGTAGAATTGTCATCGAAGAAACAATGGTTTCTCAATGAAATATCCAGCGAGAACCCAGAAATTTGAGGAGGGGATTTCACAACAGAATCTTAGTTTAAATAATAGCAAGGATGACAACTTGGATTAAGAAAATTTTGGAAGCATAACAGCAAAAAATTCGGTGTAAATTGTGATAGCAGAATTCTCATCGAAAAATTTCAATAGTTTGTGACAAAAACTTGCAACAACACAGTAATGTTTCAGAGATGAATTCCACAATAGATCAATCCTAGATGAAAGCCAAGATGATCTATAAGGTGCTCAAGAAATTTCGTTTAAAAAGGATAGTAATAGATCGGTTTAAAGGCAATAATATGCAGTTGAAATTTTCTACAGCAATTCTTCATTTGCAAAGATGATAACTTTTGCAACGAAAGGAATTCACGGCAAGGGATAGATAGTAAGACCATTTATTTTTGGTATTTTCAATGATAAATTGCAGCAGCAAAAGGTATTAGTGATAGGAGAATACTAGATCTCTGATGCAATTGGAAGCGGCGGTAGTAGATTGATTTGATCTACAGCAGAAGATGAAAGTGGAGACGGTGACGTCAAGAGCAATTGTGGGAATTGCTCGGTTGATGGTGGGCGGTAGGGATGGCAGCAAAAGTAGCAAGATCGCTACTTTGATACCAGATGATAGAACCCTAAAGGAATTTTATGGAGATTGATCTTTGAGGGGGATCAACCCATGAAATGCGATAGGGGTTCCACCCTCCATGGTAGTCGGCCAAATGGTTGCAAAGTTGATTGATATTTTCTTATTCTAAAGAAATGGAGGCTACATGCTTATATAGAGCTCCAAACCCTAACCCTAGGGGCTGCTTCCTAAGTGAACCACCTAATTTGCCCTCAACCTTAGTCGACCGGCCTAGTAATAAGAGGGGCGGCAGCTAAGAAGCCCAAAGACCCAAATGTAAACCGTAGCCTCGCTTCTTTATAGGATAGAGGTAGCTTGGTGGGGTTTATTACACTTTCATAGGGTTTTTATTAGCTACTACATGGTTGAGTAGGACCCAACTCTACTAGAGTCCTATCATAAACCTAAGCAATTAAAAGCACACTTAAGGGAAACTTTGCAGCCAACATAACTTGAGAAGAGAAGGGAAGAGGAATTGAAGTGGAAGAAGAAGTTTTGCTTTAGCTAGAGGTTTTGCATCAATTCCTCACATTTGGGAATCCAAATTTTCTAAGGCATGTGCTCTAACCCTATCCTATGGCAATCTTAAACTCTATTTTTATCTTAATTCTGTTAAATTCGAAAGATTTTGTCTTTGTATATGAAATCTCTCCCATTTAAGAATAAACTATGAATCTAGAATTTTTTGAGACATTGACCTTACTGCATTGTTCTAGCCATAACATTTTGTACTGAACTGTGATTTTATCAAAACCAAATTCACCCAAAAATAGACCCAAATATCTTTCTTGTGATTCTAAGATTGTCAAATTTGGAGTCTAAATTCCTATACAAACTACTATTTTAGCTGACCTTATACAATCTGTAAAATAGAGACTATTGGTTCTGACCTTTCAGAACTCTTTTAGTTGTAACTCTCTGTATAAGAATCTAGCAATAGCAAATCCTATTCCATAAGAAACTAGACTCATAGCTCTTTCTTTTTATACTAATACTGAAAGATATTACATACAAATGCCTATTTAAACAACTATTCTAATCATCTCTATAAATTCTGCAAAACTAAGATGATGTTCTCAGACCTTTGGTTACTAAACTCTTTATAACTCTTTGTTGGAAACTCTAATTTATACAAAACTTGATTTATCTAAAATTAGATTAATATATCTTTTAAATGACATCTATTCTGAGCAAATTAGAGTATATTTGGTTATTCAGATAGTTTATGAAATATACCTTTTAAATTCTATCAAAATCAAGCTTTTGTCGATATTGCCTATTGTTGTTTCATCCCTTTGACAATTGATTTCAGCTAAAATCCTTCCTTCAATTCAAGCTTCTTATTATTGTTTTGAATTATTATATACTTTTGTCCTTAAATTATTTGAATACTTGAATCTATAATGCAAAGTTCCTATTCCTATCTAATTGTTTCGTATAGGCGCATGTATGTTTCGTTGTTCCGCATGTGCTTCCGATATATGTCAGTTTAATTACAAACCTATCCTTTTGTACTCTGGTGGCTGTAGGATTATCTGAACCTTTGCCAAAAATGGTAAAGGGATTATTTGGACCTTTGCTAAAAATGGTAAAGGGTAATGCTTAGAGCACGTGATGCTCTACCGACCCCCTCTGGCTTCATCCAGACATGGATGTGTGATGCTCCTAGACATGGAAGATTCTATTTGAGATCCCACTGCACCCTCTATGTTCTTTGATATGATATCTAAAGTATTGCTTATGTGTTTATCTATGCGCTTTGGATGAGAATGAAATGAATGTAACGTCAGATATGGCATTTGAGCTTCTATTCTTTATTTGTTATTCTGATATACTCCGAGATATCTCATTTGCCCTTGATTTACTTCAAAACATTTCATACATCATTGATATATTCCAAAATATTTTCTTTGCCCCTGATTTGCTTTAAATATTTCTTACATCATTGTTATGTTCCAAAATGTTTCATTTTCCCTTGATATGTTTCGAAACATTTCATACGTTATCGATATGCTCCGAGATATTTTGTTTGCCCTTGATTTACTCCAAAATATCCTATGTGTCATTTATATGCTTCGAAATGTTTCATATGTTGTTGATATGTTTTGAAACATTTCATACTTCATTGATATGTTCTGAGATATTTCATTTGTCGTTGATTTACTCCTAAATATCCTATGTGTCATTCATATGCTCAGAATGTTATGAATTGAGTGGCACTAAGAGGGGGTGGGGGGGGTGAATTAGTGCAGCGGATAAAATTTATAAATTTAAAATGATTTCGAAAAGAGTTATTCATTCAGAAATTTCGGTCCAACAAAAGAGACTTGAGCAAAGTAATTCGAGTGAATGCGATTGAGAGTAGTAAGAAGAAGATCGAAAGATTTACAGTAAAGTAAAGGCAAGATGTGCAAGTTAAAACTCACATATCAAGAGAAGAGGACCAAGCACCCCTCTTACAAACTCTTACAAGTGGTTCACACTCTTATAGAATTTTGACAAAGAAAAAATGGGTGGTGAACACTCAAGCTATCAAACACAATTTTGCTATAACTTTGACTCAGTTTTTATCACTTCTCAAAAGGTCCTTTACTAGTTGAGAAGGGAGGAGTATTTATAGACTCAATTGGCTTCAAAAATAGAGCCAAAAAGAGTCACATCCTGGATTTCCGAGTATTGGCGGGACCACCACCTTGCACTAGCGGTACCACCACCAGTTGACCCTGTTTTGTCAGTGTATTATGCGGTATCATCGCCTAGTCTAGCGATACTATCACCTGACAAAGTCCCACTACCTGTAAGGTGGTACCATTGCTGGCAGATAATAACTACCAACGGTACCACCGCTGACCTAGGGTGGTACCACCGCCCAGACTACCTGGAAACTAGTTCCCAGGGTGGTGCCATCGCCCTAGTCTGGCGGTGCCACCGCCCTAGTCTGGTGGTGCCACCGTTAGACCTAGTCCAACACTACTGAATGGGCCCTGAATCCGACCTAATTCAGTCTAAATAAGGCCCAGTTGGCCCCAATTAGGATTAATTAAAAGTATCACCTAATCCTGACCCTAATTACATACTAACTATAAAATTAAAAATATATTCTAAGCAAATTAACAACTGACAATGTCGAGTCTTCTTCTGGTGTGCTTTCTAACGAACTTCCGGCGGACTTTCGACACACCCTCAGATTTCTTCCGACGGACTATTAGTAGCCTCGTTGAGCTCCGCGAACCTCCGACAATCTTCCAGCAAACTTCCAAAACCTTCGGCAAGTCCCTGATTCATTCTCAGTTGGTTTCGGCAGTACTTCCAACGATCCTTCGAACTTTCGACAGATTCTCGAACTACCAACAACTTGACTCTGGCAATTCACTTTATGTTTTCATTGGTATCGTAGTTAATCCTGCACACTTATCTCAATAAATGGATTAGATCAAATAACCTATCAATTGACTTCATCATCAAAATCTGAGATTCAATAATCTCCCCCTTTTTGATGATGACAATCAATTGATAACGGAGTTAATCTTAACTCCCCCTATCTATATGCCATAATATGAGAAGGGAAACACTTGAATTAAATCTCCTTGAATTCAGACCGAAACCGATAAGTTTTATCTATTGAACTTATCATCATGCTTAACAAGCTTGATTTTTCATCCATAAATATAAAACTTTATATTTTTCATAATGTCAAGGCATGACACCTAATTCCAAGTTGAATGATGATAAACATTTATAACTTCGACAAATGATACCAATTATAATTTGAAATACAACAAGATTCATATGATATCAATAAAAAAATGCATAAATGCAAGGCATGATATCATTTTTGATATATCATGAGATGATATCTTATCATATCAATGAAAGATACCAAATTTTAAACATGACATGATAAATAATCTTTCAAAAATTTTCATGTTAAGCATGCATGAACCATTTGTGATACATGTGATACATTGCGATATGCTACAAATTATGATGCTTTTAAGGATAGCAACCAATTTTTTGATACAAAGCATGGCAAAGGCGATCATATTGCAATACAAAAGATATAAGACATTTATCATTCCATCAAGTCATTGTGATACGATACGATACTTATAAGTCATTTATCAAGTTATCAATTCATTTTCCATATTCTTCTCAATACAATGCATGTATTTATCAAGTCATCAATTCATTTTATCATATTCTTCTCCCCCTTTATCATCAACAAAAAGGAGATGAATTGTGATTAAAATTTTTTTTTGATAAAGATAGTCATCATAAGGTATAATGAAGCTAGTCATTTATCAACCATATCAAAAATTGTAAAGATAGTCATCAAACACATTCGATACATGAGGCAAAAATTTTCTTAGAAAAACAAGTTGAACATCATGCAAAATATGTCATCCGAGACAGATAAACTCAAAAATTGATTTGATCATTTTTATTCATGTCTATGAAATCTGAAAAATGATCATTTATCATTTATCAAGTTATGAAAGATTCATACATAAAAGAGGATGGAAGGTTCAAGATGTAATTTTGAAAATTCAAGCATAAAATTGTAAAGTGGAAAGATAGATTATTAAAGCCATTCATCAAACATTTAGTCATTCAATATTAACAAGATCTCATGTCATTTATTCAAGGTAAAGTTCGTGAGAGAGATATCAAAATTCATAAAAATTCAACTTGGGATTTATGAATTCATGAAGTGGAACATATCAACATCAAAAGTTTCATAGAAGGATTTAACTTGGCATTCTCATAAGAGTTCATGAGATGGAAGATAAATAAGTCATAAAAGCTCAAATCATAGAGATTAGCACAAGAATTAAGAATAAAGTCCGAAGAGAGTATAAACACTTAAGAGCCTAATCTTTATGCAAGGTTCATAACATTAAGTTGCATATGTCAAGCTTTAAATGATACGAAAGTCATGAAATCCATTTAATCATTCAAATAGATATAGAGGGAGTATAAAACCAATTTTACCACATCATTAAAATGCATGCTATTACTTAAAGCTCATCAATCGAAGAAGGAGAATTAAAAAATGATTACGATCGAAGGATAAAAATGAAAGCTCCATTCAAAATATGATATAAAATGTTATTCAAAATCTGAAAAGATAATATCAAGGTGAAACTATGAAAACCGAAGTTGAAAATTTTCAAAAAAGAAACATACAACATCATGTATTAGGATAATTTAGCATACCTAATTCTCTTCTAATGAAGTCAAATTGTTCTTCATTTAGGGGTTTTGTGAAGATGTCTACTGATTGATGTTTTGTATCAATAAATTCTAGAATGACATCATTATTATTGATATGATCTCGTATAAATTGATGCCTAATGTCAATATGCTTAGTTCAAGAGTGTTGAATGAGATTTTTGGTTAGATAAATAGCACTTGTGTTATCATATTTTATAGAAATATTCTTTAAATGAATTTCATAGTCTTCTAAAGTATTTTTCATCTAAATAACTTGTGCACAACATGCACTTACGGCTATGTATTGGACCTCTATCATAGATAGTGCAACCGAATTTTATTTCTTGGAAGTCCAAGAAACAAATGCATTCCTAAAAATTGGCATGTTCCGGATGTGCTTTTTCTATCTATTCTACATCTGCCAAAATCCGCATCTGCAATCCTAAAAAGAAGGTTAGTTCACCGATTAGACTCATTTCAAATTCATAACTCATACACTTAGCAAATAATTCATATAGTGATTCATTAGTAGAACCGAAGATAATGTCATCAACATAAATTTGAACAATATGAAAATTATTTTCAAAATATTTAACAAACAATGTAGTATCAACCTTGCCTTTAGTAAAATTATTTGAGATTAGAAATGAGCTAAGTCTCTCATACTAAGCCCTTGGGGCTTGTTTTAACTCATAGAGAGCCTTAGTCAATTTAAACACATGATTAGGAAAAAGAGTTTTCAAAGCCGGGTGGTTGTTCAACAAACACTTCTTCGGAAATAAAACCATTTAATAAAGTACTTTTGACATCCATTTGAAACAACTTTAAATTATTACTACTAGTATAAGCAAGGAGCATCCTAATGATTTCTAATCTTGCCACAGGAGCAATGGTCTCTTCGTAATCGATACCTTCTTCTTGGTTGAAAACTTTGGCCACTATTCTAGTCTTGTTTTTATCCACGATACCAAATTCATCTTGTTGGTTTTTAAATACCCATTTAGTACCTATAACTAAATAGTCACTTGGTCTAGGAACAAGCTTCCACACCTTATTCCTCTCAAATTGATTCAATTCCTCTTGTATTGCAATAACCCAAGAATTATCTTTCAAGGCTTCGTCGATGCATTTAGATTCAATTTGAGAAAGGAAAGCAGCGTTGGCATAAAAATTCTTAAAAGAGGAACAAGTTTGAACCCCTTTTTATGTGTCTTCTATAATTAGCTCTTTTGTATGGGTATCTATATACTTCCATTCCTTAGGTAAGGAAATTTGGGAAGAAGATGCATCCAAGTTGCTATTTTGAGGAGAAGGTTTATTCAAATTCAAACCATCAAAACCAAGATCATCATCAAAATCATTTTTCTAAAATTTGAAAACTTCATTAAAAACTATATGAATAGACTCTTCTATAACAAAGGTTCTTTTGTTAAAAATACGAAAGGCTTTAGAAACGGAAGAGTAACCAAGAAAGATGCCTTCATCGGATTTAGCATCGAATTTTCCTAAGGCATCCTTTTCATTCATGATAAAGTATTTGCAACTGAAAAGTTTAAAATAAGAAACATTTGATTTTTTGTTATTCCATAATTTATAAGGGGTTTTGGATGGAGATGGTCTTATTAGAACCCTATTTATGCCATAGCAAGCTGAATTAACGGCTTCGGCCCAAAAGTATTTGGGTAAACTATATTCATTTAATATGGTTCTTGTCATTTCTTATAAATTTCTATTCTTTCTTTTTACTACTCCATTTTGTTAAGGATTTCTCGAAGTAGAGAAGTTATGGTTATATCTATTAAATTCACAAAAATTTTGAAAGTCACGATTTTGGAATTCACCATTGTGATCACTCCAAATCGATGAAATCATGAAACCCTTTTCGTTTTGAGCAAGTTTACAAAATTTAGAGAAACATTTGAAGCAATCACTTTTTTGAGCCAAGAAATAGGTCCAAGTATATCTACTATAGTCATCTACAATAACGAATGCATATTTGCTACCTCCTAAACTCATTGTGTCAATTGGTCCAAATAAATCCATATGGATCAATTGTAATAGTCTAGAGATGCTTATTTGATTCTTTGGTTTGAAGCTAGTTTTTATTTGTTTTCTTAGTTGACATGCATCACATATTTTGTTTGTAATAAACTTAACATTGGGAATGCCTCTTACATATTTTACAAGTCCTAATCTCCTATACCAAAGCCAAGCATCATCATTCAAAACTGGAAAACATATTTCATTACTAAGATCATCAATGTTTATGGTGTAAACATTATTTTGTTTTAGTGCAATCATAGATATATTGTTATGTGGATTTTCAATGATGCAAGCATTAGATTCAAATTTCACAATATATCCCTTATCACATAATTGACTAATGCTCAAGAGATTATACTTTAAACCATTTACCAATAACACATTATCAGTTGAAAAACTTGATTTATTACCTATAGTTCCCTTGCCAATGATTTTATCCTTATTGTTGTCTCCGAAGGTGATATACCTTTCGTCTTGGCTAGTGAGCTTAGAGAATTAAGATGGATCTCCGATCATATGCCTTGAGCATCCACTATCAAGGTACCATCTCTTGCTCCTAGCTTGTGTGAGTGAATGTGTCTATAAAAGAGGATAATTTTTAGGTACCCATTTGAACTTGGGTGCCTCAAATACTGATCTACTAAACTTATTATTATTCATTGTTCCTTATCATTCCTTTAGGAACCCATATTAACCTTTGTGGGCTAAGTTTCTTATATGGACATTTGTAAATTACATATCCAGGTTTGCAATAAAAGTTACACTTTGAGTGAGATGAAACATGTAGTATAGGTCCTTTAATGAAGGTGGTAGGATTTTGATGAGATCCACTCACAAATCCAATTCCACTTCTATTTCCGACGTGACCCTTGTTTGCAAGGATCATGTCCAAACCCTTGCTACCGACCTTAAACTTGTTTAGGGTCTCTTTAAGTAGCAAGTTTTCATTTTTTATTGCCTCTAAGTGTTCACACTTAGAGCATGGGGGTAAAGAGGGAGTTTCACATTTAAAACTTTCAAGCTTATCAACTAAGAGAGCATGCTCCTTCTTTAATAAATTGAGCCTTTTACTAATAGCTCTATACTCATCAAATAATTTATAGAAAGTAATTAAAAGTTCGTTGAAAGATAAATCTTCATTAAATAACTCACTTACCTCATCTCCTAAAGCCATCAATGCGAAGTTGGCCTCCTTTATGTTGCTTGCTTCTTCATCTTCGAAGCCACTTGAGTCATCCCATGTTGCCTTTAGAGTTTTTTTCCTCTTTAGTTGCTTCTTCTTGGCTTGGGGGCATTTACTTTTGAAGTGCCCCAACATCTTGCATTCGTAACATATAACTTGGTCCTTTTTGGGTTCAAGTTTATTTTTATTATCATTTTTAAATTTATTCTTTCTTAATTTCTGAGTTAAGAGTGTAAGTTCATCATCAAGGTCCTCATCACTTGAAGATTTCTTCAAGTGGTCTTCTTGTATTCTCAATGCCATATCCTTCATGTTCTTTGAAGGGGGTTCTTTAACTCATCATGAGTATGTCATATCATTTCGTAGGTCATTAAAAACCCATGAGTTCTTCAAGAGGAAAAGTTTTAAGGTCCTTGACCTCTTAAATGGCCATAACTTTTGGATCCCAACTCTTTGGAAGGGATCTTAAAATTTTAGTTATGAGTTCAAAATTAGAAATACCTTTACCAAGTGCTTTGGGTCCATTGACAATATCTTTAAAATGGGTGTACATGTCTCCGATGGACTCACTTGGTTTTATCTAAAACAATTCATAAGAATGCACCAAGAGATTGATTTTGGACTCTTTCACTCGGCTAGTGCCTTCATGAGTGATTTCAAGAGTATATCAAATATCAAAAGCTGATTCACAAATCAAAACATGATTAAACTCATTTTTATCAAGTGCACAAAACAAGGCATTCATAGGCTTTGCATTAAGTGTAAAAACCTTCTCTGATTAATTCCATTCATTCATCAGAAGAGAAGATTTTTGAAATCCATTTTCAATGATATTCCAAAGTTTGAAATCTATGGAAATAAAAAAATCTTCATACGAGTCTTCCAATAAGTGTAATCCGACCTATTAAACATAGGCGGACGTGTAATGGAATGACCATCTTTCACTCAACTAGTGCCTTCATGAGTGATTTCAAGAGTATGCAAATATCAAAAGCCGATTCACAAATCAAAACATGATTAAACTCATTTTTATCAAGTGCACAAAACAAGACATTCATAGCCTTTGCATTAAGTGCAAAAACCTTCTCCGATTAATTCCATTCGTTCATCGAAAGAGAAGATTTTTGAAATCCATTTTCAATGATATTCTAAAGTTTGAAATCTATGGAAATAAAAAAAATCTTCATACGAGTCTTTCAATAAGTGTAATCCGACCCATTAAACATAGGCGGACGTATAATGGAATGACCCTCTTGCATTCCGAAATAAGCCATCTCTCTTGGGTTTTAAACCAAATGAGAGTGACCAAGCTCTGATACCAATTGTTAGGATCTAAGCAGCACTAAGAGGGGTGGTGAGGGGGGGTGAATTAGTGTAGCAGATAAAACCCATAAATTTAAAACGATTTCGGAAAGAGTTGTTCATTCAGAAATTTTAGTTTGATGAAAGAGACTTGAGCAAAGTGATTTGAGTAAATGCAATTGAGAGTAGTAAGAAGGAGATCGAAAGATTTGTAACTAAGTAAAGACAAGATGCAAAAATTAAAACTCACACATCCAGAGTAGTATGTAGCGATGTATAGTGGTTCGATCAAATGACGTACGTCCACTTCCGAAACCTCCTCCGATGAGGTTCCCAACTTCCACTATCAAATCTTCATGAAGGGGAAGGACCAAGCTCCCCTCTTACAAACTCTTATAAGTGGTTCACACTCTTACAAAATTTTGACAAAGAAAAAGTGGGAGGTGAACGCACAAGCTATCGAACACGATTTTGCTATAACTTTGACTTAATTTTTATCACTTCTCAAAAGGTGCTTTACCAGCTAAGAAGAGAGGGGTATTTATAGACTCAATTCGCTTCAAAAATAGAGCAAAAAAGAGTCACATCTCGTATTTCCGTGTATTGGCTGTACCACCACTTGGCACTAGCGGTACCAACGCTAATTGATCCTGTTCTGTCAGTGTACTGGGTGGCACCACCACCCAGAATGGTGGTACTACTGCTTGATAGAGTTCTTAGGCTCTGTGGACTAGCGGTAGCATCGCTTGTCAGGTGGTACCACCATTGGCAAGTAATAACTACCAATGGTACCACCGCTAACCTGGGGCAATACCACCATCTAAACCACCTGGGAATTGGTTCTCGGGGTGGTGCCACTACCCCAGTCTATGATGCTATCGTAGACCTAGTCCAGCACTACTAAATGGGCCTTGAATTTTGTTAAATCTCAGATTTTGATGATGAAACTAATTGATAGTGTTTTATTATCTAATTACATTTTGAGTGACGCAAGTCCACTCTCGATCATGATTAGACAGTTAACACGGGATGAATTAGCGTTGCACCGAAGAAGATCACGTTAGGAGATTGAACGTCGAGCCGGAGGTCTGATCGACAATCAACAGAAGGCTTCAGACATCGGGCATTAGGTCTAGAAGAGTGGTATTGCGCCAAGGAGACCGGGTTTGCGAAGGTCAACCACCGATTGGGTAATAGGTCACAAGAGAGGATGGTGCACTGATTGGATGAAGCATTGACCAATAACGTGTCGGGCAATAGGAGGTTGATTCATATAACTAACTAGATCGAAGTAGAGTTAAGGTTTATGTGTGTAGGATTAACTATAATAATGATGAAGACATAAAGTGAAATAAAGTGCCAGAGTCAAATGCGATGAAATTGTTAGGAGTTCAAGAGTTCGACAGAAGTCCAAAGATTCGTCGGAAGTCCAAAGATTCATCGGAGTGCTATCGGAATTGGCCGAGAATGAGTAGGTAGCTTGCTAAAGGGTTTTTGGAAGTTCATCAGAAGGTTCGTCGGAAGTTCACGGAGGTTGCTGAGAAAGATCGAAGCTTACGAAAGAAGCTCATCGGAACTCGCCAACGATTCCATCAAGAAGTCTAGGAGCTTACCGGGAGTCCGCAAAATGGTGTCCGAGGGTTCGTCAAAATATCACCGAAAGTTCGCCAGAAGCTCATCGGAGAAAAGACTTGACGTGATGAACTTTGTATTAGCTTAGAAAATATCTTTAATTTTATAGTTAGCACATAATTAGGGTTAGGATTAGGTATTAATCCTTTAACCCTATTAGGGGCCAATTGGGCTTGTACCCGGATAGTTTTGGACCAGATGAAAGGCTTAAATAGGGTTGCTGAACCCTATCTAGTGGTGGCACTGCCAGATTGGGGCAGTGGTACCGCTTGGGTTTAGTCTCCCAAGTGGTCTGGATGGTTGTACTACCTTGGGGCAGAGTGCGTAGACTATGGCACCGCTGGTTGAGCGGTGGTACCACCCATTACATTGACCGTGTTAGTTTGTTAGGTAGTGGTACCACCAGATTGAGTAGTGGTATCGCCCAGTACACTGACAGAACCAGAGTGTACTAGTAGTGACACCACTAGTACCTAGAAAAACCAGGATGAGAAGTTTTTTGACTCCAAGTTTGAATCAAATTGGAGCCTATAAAAACCCCTCCTATCCCTGGTTAAAGAACACAAGCATAGAGATTTTAAAAGGAACAAAACGTTGTAGAAATCCTTCTAAACATCCCTCATCTTGTTCTCATTTGTATTCTACCAAAAGAAAGGAGTGAAGTGCTTGTAAGGGTTACCTCCTAAGCCCGTCAAAATGAGAGAACTATTAGGAATCAGGAGTGGATGTAGGTCGTATGACCGAACCACTATAAAAATCCTAGTTTGCATCTCCTTCTTACAAATCTTTTTAAGTTTATACGCAATCGAAATCGAATTTCATCGAAATGAAGTTTTCAACATACGAAGTTTATGAAATCATTTTAAATCATCAAAATTTATCATGTTTAACTACTGCACTAATTCAACCCCCCCCCCTCTTAGTGCTGCTCTCTATGATAGGACCCTAGTAGGGTTGGGTCCTACTCAACTAAGTAGCAGCTAATAAAAATCTTGTGAGTGTAATAAATCCCACCTAGCCGCCTCTATCCTATAAAGAAGTGAGACTAGGGTTTATATTTGGGCTATTGGGCCTCTTAGCCACTGCCACCCTTGTTATTGGGCCGATCGGCTAAAGGTGAGGGTAAATTGGGTAGTTCACTTAGGAAGCAACTCCTAGGGCTAGGGTTTGAAGCTCTATATAAGCTTGTAGCCTCTACCTCTTTGGAACAAGAAGAAATATCAATCTATAATTGCAGCCACCAGACTACTTAGAGGGTGGAACCCCTATAGTGTTCCAAGGGTTGATCCCCCTAAAATATCAATTTTCATAAAATTCCTCTAGGGTTCTATCATCTGGTATCAGAGCAGCGATCTTGCTGCTTTTGCTGCCATCCTTGCCGCCCACCATCAGCTAAGCAATTCCCATAATTGCTCTTAACGTCGTCATCTCCACCGTCATCTCTTGATGTAGATCAATTCAATCTACAGTCGCCACCTCCAATTGCATCAGAGATCTGGTATTTTTATACCACTAATACCTTTTGTTGCTGTAATTTTTCATCTAAAATACCAAAAAGAAGTTTTTCTATCTATCCCTTGCTTGCAAATTTCTTGCGTCGTAAAAGTTACCATCTTTGCGAACGAAGGATCGCTGTCGAAAATTTTAGCCACGTGTTGCTGCCTTTAACTGATCTAATTGTTATCCTTTTTGAACAAAATTTCTTATGCACCTCATAGATCATCTTGGCTCCCATCCATGATTGATCTATCATGGAATTCATCAAAAAAAAAATTGTGTGTTGCTGCAATCTCTCGTCGCAAACTGCTGAAATTTTTTGATGAGAATTCTGCTATCGCAACTTGCACCGATTTCGTTACTATTTTGCTACCGAAATTTCTTGATCCAATTTGTTATCCTTGCTGTTATCTAAATTAAGATTCTACTATCAAACCCCCTCTTTAAATCCCTGAGTTTTCGCTGGAAATTTTGTCGAGAAACCGCTATTTCTTTGACGACAATTCTGCTCTTACGAGACAGCGCATATAGGCAGCAATTTCCATTGATTTTTGTCAAATCTTTGCTGCGATCTACCACAAATCTAAAACCCTCTTCCCTAACCTTCATCCACTACCATCACAGCCCAAAAATTCCATCAAACTGCAGCCCCAAACTGTACCCAAAACAGCTAAAAAATAAGCCTAAACCACAGCTTATATCCACCAACCCTTTCACCCACCACTTCTCTCAACCAATACATGCCTTTAACTCAACAGCCAAAAAGAGATCTTAATATTATAGATTTGGAGACATATGCTATGACATCCGAGAAGACAATTAATGCTAAATTCGAAACCTTCGAGATACGAATGGAGGAGAAGATTCATACTCTCTTTACCGAACTTAGTTTGGGTCAACCACCGAGCCCAAAGAAATCACATCAAAGAGAGAGCTCTGATCGAAGAGATGACCTCCAGGAGAGGGGA
The DNA here is from genome assembly GCA_024322285.1 of Musa beccarii. Classification (NCBI taxonomy): domain Eukaryota; kingdom Viridiplantae; phylum Streptophyta; class Magnoliopsida; order Zingiberales; family Musaceae; genus Musa; species Musa beccarii. Next base: position 26,467,142 of record CM044394.1, on the reverse strand, counting down.
GGCTCTATGACCAATCCCCACTATCCACGCATGAGGGTGGGCTTCCTTAGATGGGAAGAAGGAGATCCGATTGGTTGGATCTTGTGTGCGGAGCGATATTTTTGGTACCATAAAATCGCAGATGCATCTATGGTAGAAATTATAGCTATACATCTTGAAGGGGATGTCATACAATAGTTTGATTGGTTTGAACATACTCATGGAGTCCTCTCATGGTGACAATTCAAAGAAGGACTGTTGATCCATTTCGGACCAACCGATTACGAGAACATCGACAAACAACTAGCAAAGATCCGACAAACCTCCACCATCTAGGAGTAACAAACCAGGTTTAAAAGGTTATCTAATCAAACTTATGATTGGTCTAAAAAATAGTTATTGGGGACATTTATTGAGGGCTTGAAGCCGGAGATCTGGGAAGAAGTTAAAGCGTGATAACCGTACACACTTATGGCAGCCATCTCTTTCGCACGACTTCAGGAGGAGCGATTGAACCACGAAGCCCAAAGGACTAGGGTTACTCTTTGACCAGAAATATCGAAGACCTCAGCCCCCCTACTATCAGCCGAGCTCCTGCACTAAAAAGATTGACAAGAGAAGAGCTTCGAGACCGATCTGCCAAGGGGTTATGTTGGCATTGTGACAAGTCGTAGAGCCGCGAGCATCACGGTAAAAAAGGGAGACTTCTTGTGATTGAACCAATGGAAGAAGAGATCAGTGAATAGCCAAAAGAGAGTCTTGAACATGAGGATGAAGATGTGGAAGAAGAGCCACAATCAACCAACTTTATGGTACATGTGCTAGCCGGCTACTCAAATCTGCAAACGATGAAAGTTGGAGGCCTGCTCAAACAACAATCGATCACCGTTCTCATCGATACAAGCAGCACTAATAACTTTCTAAATAATAAGGTTGCTGCTCGGATGGTGCTCCATATCGAAGGTTATAGCAAGTTCGACATAAAGGTCGCCGACGATCGAATCCTAAAATGTGACCAAAGATGTTCGCAGGTGAAACTATTACTACAGGGCCAAGAAATTATTGTTGACTTCTTCCTCCTACCAATTGATGATTATGAGGCTATTCTGGGCATAGAATGGCTAACGATACTAGGTGATGTCTCTTAGAACTTTTCCAAATTGATTATGAAATTCTATTGTAAAGGCAAATAGGTCACCCTACGTGGGAAGCGCGGAAGCAAGGTAACCATTGTTTCAAACCAACGAACGAAGAAAGTTTTATACAAGATAAATGGTGGCTTTCTTATGCATCTCCAGCAGCAACCAGAGGGGAAGAAAATAGAAATTAAAGATCAAAATCTCACTCAACTACTTGTTGAATTTGACGATGGTTTTGCTGAACCGTGTGGTCTTCCTCCTACTCAGCAACATGACCATCGAATTCCAATCCTTTCAGGCAAACCACCAGCAAACACTCGGCCTTACTGCTATCCTCACCTCCAGAAGGATGAAATTGAGAAGATCGTGAAGGAGATGCTCGAAACAAGGGTGATTTAGCCAAGCTACAGCCCCTACTCCTCACCGGTGCTACTTGTGCGCAAGAAAGACAAAACTTGATAGATGTGCATCAACTACCGAGCTCTAAATGACATCACTGTCAATGATAAGTACCCAAAACTAGTGGTGGATGAACTTCTTGATGAATTAAAAGGAGCTCGAGTCTTCACAAAGTTGGACCTCCGATTCGGTTACTACCAAATTCGGGTATGTGAAGGCGACATCCCAAAAATTGCTTTCTGCACTTATAATGGCTATTATGAATTCTTGGTAATACCCTTTGGACTCACTAATGCTCCTTCAACCTTTGAAAGTCTCATGAACGATATTTTTTGGAGCTTTCTTTGTAAATTTATACTGGTATTTTTTGATGATATTCTCATTTACAGTCCTCTTGAGACTCACTTTTAACACTTGCGATTTGTTCTTACGATCCTTCGGGAGAATACTCTTTTTGTTAGGCTATCAAAGTATAGCTTTCTCTAGCAAAAAGTAGAGTACCTTGAGCACATAATATCAGAAGGAGTGGCTGTAGACCCAACAAAAATCGAAGCAATGCAAGGCTGGTCGAAACCTACAAATGTGAAATTGCTGCGTGGGTTCCTTGGACTAACAGGCTACTACCGAAAATTTGTGAAGGACTATGGGAAGATCAGTGCCCCCCTCACTTATCTACTAAAAAAAGATGCCTTCCAATGGTCGAACAAAGCCTCCGTTGCCTTCGACAAACTTAAGGCACCCATGATGACGACACCGGTGCTAGCGCACCAGATTTCAATCGACTCTTCATCATTGATGTCGATGTATCTGGAGTTGGAATTGGAGCCATTCTTATGCAAGATGGTCGACCACTCACATACACCAGCAAGGCGTTGTCTCCCTCCCATCAAAAAATATCTATCTATGATAAGGAGATGCTCGCCATTGTACACGTAGTAACAAAGTGGAGACCCTACCTGATTGGTCGACGATTTCAAATTAAAACCGACCATAAAAGCCTTAAGTACTTTTTGGAGCAGAAGATATCATCCCCAGAGTAGCAAAAATGGGTAACCAAACTTCTAGGATTTGATTATGAAATTATTTACAAAAAGGGGAAAGAAAACATTGTTGCAGATGCACTCTCACGGCTCTCTAAGCAAGCTGAATTTTCAGCCATCTCTCTTCCTATCACCAGCTTCCTCGAGGGCATTAGGGAGGAATGGAAGAAGGATCTAGAACCAACAACATCATCAAAAAATTGGAGGAGAATCCAAGCGCAATAGCTCACTATACTTGGGATTCGAGGGATCTATGCTATAAAGGTCGTATTGTGCTTATACCAAACTCCCCTTGCATCAAAGTCATTCTGCACGAAATGCACTCCACACCTTCAGCAGGGCACTTCGGATTCTAAGAACCTACAAAAGAGTGAAGCAAAACTTTTATTGGAGAGGGATGAAAAAAATTATTTCTGAATACGTAGCACAATGTGATGTATGTCAACAGTAAAAAGGTGAAACAGTGGTGAGTCTAGGGAAACTATAACCACTACCCATACCAGACTCGGTGTGGACTGACATCCCTATTGACTTCATTGAAGGGCTGCCACCTTCCAAAGGTAAAAGCATAATCCTTGTAGTGGTTGATCGACTTACGAAATATGCTCATTTTTGTGCTGTGTGAAATCCCTACACTATTGTTAGTATTGCTCAGATTTTCATAGAAAATATTGTTAAACTACATGGGATGCCAAGGTCCATTGTAAGTGATCATGACAGGGTCTTCACTAGTAAATTTTGGACCAAGTTATTTCAATTGCAAGGCACCAAACTCAAGATGAGCACAACATATCATCTATAAACTGACAGCCAAACAGAAGTGGTGAACAGGTGTTTAGAGATGTACCTTAAGTGTTTCGCTAGTGATCGGCCAAAGGAGTGGATGAAATGGCTACCCTGGGCCGAATGATGGTACAATACTACATATCATTAATCTACAAAATGTACCCCATATGAAGCATTATATGGTCGGTCGGCTCTTGTGATTCTAAAGTATGTAATTGGCTCGGCTAAGGTAGATCAGGTCGACCAAGATTTAATTGACAGAGACAAACTCCTACAGCTACTAAACAATAATCTCTCTACCGCTCAAGCTAGAATGAAGTAGCAAACTGACACACGAAGAAGCGAAAGAAAATTTTTAATAGGAGATTGGGTTTATCTTCGCCTATAGCTATACAAACAACTATCCATCAACACACGAGCCTCCATAAAGCTATCTCCACGTTTTTATAGGCCTTATCAGATCGTAAAGTGTATTGGAGCTGTGGCGTACAGACTTAAATTGCCTAAGGATGCCAAAATTCACCTTATCTTCCACGTGTCATGCTCGAAGCTCAAGTTGGGAGAACACGAGTCACCCCAGATTCAATTGCCCAATACCACTAATAATGGATATATCCAAACCCAACCGCAAGCCATTCTCGATCCCAGAATCATCATGCGTCGCGGACATCCCTCTACTGAAGTACTAGTGCATTAAAATAATTTACCACCCAAAGATGCCATATGGGAATCATATAAGGAGCTAAAGACCTAGTTCTTTGAATTCACGGAACCTCAACGTTGAGGATAAGGCTGATTGGAAGAGGGCAGGCTTGATAGGACCCTAGCAGGGTTGGGTCCTACTCAACCAAGTAGCAACTAATAAAAACCCTATGAGTGTAATAAATCCCACCTAACCGCCTCTATCCTATAAAGAAGAGAGGTTAGGGTTTATATTTGGGCTATTAGGCCTCTTAGCCGTCGCCCCCCTTGTTACTGGGCCGGTCGACTAAAGGTGAGGGTAAATTGGGTAGTTCACTTAGGAAGCAGCCCCTAGGGTAGGGTTTGGAGCTCTATATAAGCTTATAGCCTCTACCTCTTTGGAACAAGAAGAAATATCAATCTACAATTATAATCACCAGGCTACTTGGAGGGTGGAACCCTATAGCATTCCAAGGGTTGATCCCCCTCAAAGATCAATCTTCATAGAATTCCTCTAGGGTTCTATCACTCTATCCCAACAATTGGTATCAAAGCCACGTTATTTCTCATTCGGATTCACACCCGTGAGAAATGGCTCTTCATGGCTTTCAAGAGGGTTTTTTGATTGTTCGTCCCCCGTTCTTTAACGGATCAGACTACACATATTTGAAAAATTGAATGAGAGATTTTTTGATTTCTCTAGATTTAAACTTATGGAATGTCATTGAAAATGGCTTTCAACTTCTCTCTAAACCGACAAACGAATGATCGGATTTAGAGAAGAAATCTTTTTCATTAAATGCAAAGGCTATAAATGTCTTATTTTACGCTCTAAATAAAACTGAGTTCAATCAGATTTCTTCTTGCGAAATGACTTTTGATATTTGGCGAATACTTAAAATCACACACGAGGGAACTAGTAGAGTTAAAGACTCGAAAGTAAACCTCTTATTGTATGATTTTGAGCTTTTTTGAATATAACTAAATGAGACTATAGGCGACATGTACACCCATTTCATCGATGTCGTCAATAGTCTAAAAGCTCTTGAAAATTCTTTTTTAGATTTTGATCTAGTAAACAAGATTTTAAGATCCCTTCCAAAATGGTGGGATCCTAAAGTAACTGCAATACAAGAAGTTAAAAATCTAAATGACCTCCCAATAGAAAAACTCATTGGCTCATTAATAACGTATGAAATGATCTTTTGGAACTTGATAAACACTTAAAGCACCTTCCAAAGAATAGGAAGGATTTGGAACTTCAGACAAACGAATACCACTTGAGTGATGACTCAAGTGATGAGGACATTGAACACATAATAATGAATGTTAACAAGTTCATTAAACAAGAATCTAAAATAAAAAATAAACTTGAATGGAGGAAGAGGCCAAAGAAAAGGAAGACAACCAAGGACGAATCAAGAACTTCCAAAAGGCAAATGTCAAATGGTAAATTATGCTTTGACGGGCTTCGACTATAAGGTAAGCAACTTAACTCTCTTGAAATATTTTGAAATTACATGATGTCTTTTCATGAGTGCTTAATTTAGAAAGTAGGAAATAAAAAATTATTTTTTAAAAAATTATATCATGTTTCTCTTTTTAGCATCTTTGAAAATTTTAAAACTTGATCATGAAAAGTATATTGCTAAGGTTTCATGCATGTTATGTTTTGAAATTTTGAATGATGCAACATTATGGATGATAATTACATGATTTGTGATAATGCTTGTACAACATTAATTTCGTGAATGTTTATGATTTCCGTATTAGATTTTGATGCATAGTTTTAACACAAAAGTTAATTAGCATGATTATGTTTAATAGGGTTAATCGATGATTGTGTACTTTGGTTTTTATGATGAAAATTATTTTTCAGATTTATAAAATGATGCATGATTTTAGCAAAAATTTAAGCATTGGTCATCTTGTTATAATTAATGAAAGAAAGAATAAAAATGATTTTGATGATGCTTTCATTTTTTAAATATGATGCATGACTTTTATATGAAAATTTGAATATGGTTGTATGAGATCAATCATATTAAATAAAACATATAAAAATTAAAAATATGCTATCATGATGTTCTATTTATGTTTGGTCTTGATGGTTTTAATGACGAAACTTGTGTTTTGATTTTAAACATGATACGCATCTGTGCATGACATGAAACTCTTGAATCATTTTTTTTAAGATGTCGCATGCTTAATGAGTTTTGACTTAATGATTTTTATGATAAAATTTGCCTTTTCACTCTTGAATGTTAATACTTCTTTTTATTAAAGGCAAAGGCTTGATTATAAAATAAAACACATTATGATAAATTGAATCTTATGTTTTGAAATAATGTGTTATATTTTTGTCTTGATGAATTTTATGATGAAGTTTGTCTTTCAGTGTTGAATGTTGATATTTCTATTTTATTTGACATTAAAAGACAAAGGCATGCTCATATGAAATGAATCATAAAATGGAAATGCATGTTTCTTGAAACCTTTCTAACTCTAGAGTTTTTCAATTTTTCGACAGAAGTCAAATGATGAATCCATGCATATTATGTTTTGCATCACGAAAATGATTTTGATGATTTGATTATGGAGTTGTCGAATTGAACTTGAATGATTTTTCTTTTAATGATTCTTGACTCCCCTCTTAATCTCTTGGAATTATGACTTTTTGAGATATATACAATACTTGAATCAAGTTCTAAAAGATTTCATTTTGCTATAAGGAAATTTTATTGAAATCATGATCTTGACATTTATAACATGAAGTTCTTTATATATCAAGATCATTTATCATGTTTCTTCCGGTTATCAAAAGAGAATTTTTCAAATGAGATGCAACTTGTCTTTTGATTTATCGGAACACAAACTTGAATCTTTATGAATTCATGATCTTGATAACTTAAGAGGTCTTTTGGAATTCATAACATGATATGATTGAATCATTGATTCACTCTTCCTTATCATGGCTTGAAAATGAATATTTTGAATCATGGTTGATGACTTTGACATTTTGAAAGATTGAAATTTTTTTTTTATGAAAAGTGGATGTAAAAGAAATTTTTATATTATTGCATCCTCCCCTTCTTTTTGACAATGATATAGGGGGAGAAAGATTGCTAGCTTAAGGCAAATGCTTGCTAGCTTATGCATCACAAGAGAAAGAATTTTGCTAGAGCAAGCAAAAATTGCTTGTTAACATATCGCAAAATTGCTAGCATCTTAAAGAGGACCTTAAGTGTTAGCTTGAATGATTAATTTGATCTTCATAACTTAATTTTGATGATAGAATCCATAACTTTGTTTTCATAAATTGATTTTGAATCATGAATGTAAACTTTTGATACCCCATAAATATTTATCTTTATTGATTATCATAATTTCAAAATTCATGTAAAGGGAAAAGAATTGTACTCTTCCCTTCTTTTTTGACAAAAACAAAGGGGGAGAAAGTTTATTGCTAGCTTGCACCTTCAATGAAAAATTTGCTAGCTCATTCATTGTCTAGTACATTGGCCATGTCAGTGTGTCAGGCAGGGGTACCGCCAGATTTGGTGATGGTACCATGCAGCACACTGATAGAACCAGAGTATACTAGCGGTGGTAATGCCAGTGATAGGTGGTGGTACTGCCAGTATCTGAAAAAATTGGGATGAGAAGTTTTTTGGCTCCAAGTTTGAATCAAATTGGAGCCTATAAAAACCTCTCCCATCCCTCGTTAGAGAACATAAGCATAGAAATTTTGAAAGGAACAAAATGCTATAGAAATTCTTCTAAACATCCTTCCTCTTGTTCTCATTTGTATTCTACTGAAAGAGAGGAGTGAAATGCTTATAAGGGTTACTTTCTAAGCCCATCAAAAGGAGAGAGCTATAAGGGAGTCAGTCCTCACCGGTTGGAAGGAGGACAACTAGTGGAAAAATCGGTGACCTCAAGAGGAGAGGAATCGAGAGTGGACATAGGTCATATGACCGAACCACTATAAAAATCTTAGTTTGCATTTACTATTGTTCTTTATATTTCAGCAAACCTTATTTACTTGCTACTCCACTTCCTCATCTCCTTCTTACAAATCATTTTAAGTTTATATGCAATTGAAACCAGATTTCATCGAAACAAAATTTTCAACATATGAAGTTTTTGAAATCATTTTAAATCATCCAAATTTATCATGTTTAACCACTGTACTAATTTACCCCCCCCCTCTTAGTGTCGCTCTTGATCCCAACAAATCCAGCCCAATTTAGTCCAAAAAAGGCCTAGTTGGACCCTATTAGGTTAATTAGGAGTATCACCTAATCCTAACCCTAATTACATGCTAACTATGAAATTAAAAACATATTCTAAGTAGATTAACAACCGACAATGACCAGTCTTCTTTCGGTGAGTTTTCCGATAAACTTCTGGCGGACTTCTGACACACCCTCGAATTTCTTCCAACGGACACTCAATAGCCTCCCAGACTTTAAGGCGAGTTTGACAAATCTTTGGCATGCTTCCAAACCTTCTTAGTGAGCTCCGCGAACCTCCGACGATCTTCTGGTGAACTTCTGAAACCTTTGGCAAGTCCCCGATTCATTCTCGGCTAGTTCCAGATGCACTTCCGATGATCCTTTGGACTTCCAATGGATTCTCGAACTCTCAACAACTTCATTCTGGCAATTCACTTTATGTCTTTATTGCTATCATAGTTAATCTTGCATACTTATCTCAATAATATGGATTAGATTAAATAACCTATCAATTGACTTCATCATCAAAATCCGAGATTCAACACCGAAATATTTCATATGCTATTGATATGTTTCAAAATATTTCATACGTCATTGATATGTACCAAGCATTTCATTTGCCCTTGATTTACTCTAAAATATCGTATGTGTCATTCATATGCTCTGAAATGTTTCATATACTATTGATATATTCCGTAATATTTCAAACATCATTGATATGTTCCGAGATATTTCTTTTGCCCTTGATTTACTCTGAAATATCCTATGTATCATTCATATGCTTCGAAATGTTTCATATATAATTGATATGTTCTGAAACATTTCATACATCATTGATATTCTGAGATTTTTCATTTGCCCTTGATTTACTCCGAAATATCCTGTGTCATTCATATGCTCTAAAATGTTTTATATGTCATTGATATGTCCCGAAACATTTCATATGTCATTGATATATTTTGAGATATTTTATTTGCCATTGATTTCCTCTGAAATATCCTATGTGTCATTCATATGCTCTGAAATATTTCATTACTCTGAAATATCCTATGTGTCATTCATATGCTCTGAAATATTTCATATGTCATTGATATGTTTAGAAACATTTCATACATCATTGATATGTTCCGAGATATTTCATTTGCCCTTAATTTACTCCGAAATATCCTATATGTCATTCATATGCTCCAAAATATTTCATATGTTGTTGATATGTTTCAAAACATTTCATACGTCATTGATATATTTCGAGATATTTTATTTGCCCTTGATTTACTTTGAAATATCCTATGTGTCATTCATATGCTGTGAAATGTTTCATATATCATTGAAATATTCTGAAACATTTCATATGTCATTGTTATGTTCCAAAATATTGCATTTGCCCTTGATATATTTTGAAACATTTCATACATCATTGATATGTTCCGAGATATTTCATTTGCCCTTGATATGCTCCGAAATATTTTATACGTCATTGATATGCTTCGAAATGTCGTATGTGCCATTGATATGCTCCGAAATGCTTCTTATGCCCTTGATATGCTCTAAAACATTCTTTACGTCAGTGATATGCTCCAAAAAGTTTCGTATATCATTGATATGCTTGTAAACATTCTTATGCTTTTGATATGTGTCTAAATACTTCATATATCATATGATACATGCCTAAATGCTTTATATATTAATGGTATGCTCCCTATTTCCTCTCCTAAATTGTTATGAATAAAGTATGATTTAAATGAAATGGCCCTTGTGATTTTACATCTAATGAGATGCTATCTATGAACTCTTATATTCCTGCCTCGTATTTTGATACCAAGTTTGCTTGAAAACTATCCTCTTTTGTCATGGATATGTTAGTCACTTACTAAGCTCCTTATGCTCATACCGTTTCTATATAAATTTTTCAAGTTAGCTTGCCACTCACTAAAAAGCTATATTTGGGTTGAAGTAGTGAAAAGCTAGAAGATTTTGGGCAGATCTTTATTGGTTGATAGGTTTTTATTATATAGAGACACTTTGCATTTGTTGAAATGTTAAGAATAAATCTAAACTTATATGTTGTAAAAGTTGAAAGAACCTCTCGTGTTCAGGATTTGAAATGATGAGTTTAATTAGTATAATGATATGAACATGTGGTAAATATTGGTTTTGTGATTATATGTATTCCCACACATATGGATTTATGATGTGGTTGATGCTTAGTTGAGTTAGCTTTAGATCTTATGAATCATTGAGTGAAGTGGTGGATTATAAACTGCACAGGTTTTTGATGGGTGTGAATATGATGCTTGAATGATTCTCAGTATCCTCAAATGTTAGTATGGATCCTGGATTGGATTGTCATTGAAATTATAATGTTATCATTTTTAAGACAGGGTCACACCTCCGAAATGAGATTAAAATTTGGGAGGCATGATAGAGGTGGTATCAAAGCAAGATTTGAGGATCATTGAGAGATTTGTTAAGTTTGATATGCATACTATATTGAGCTTTAGTAATTATATGGTGATCGATGGAAATTTTCTTTGATGTCTTCTAGGAATCTGGGGTGACGAGGATATTTGGTCCTACATCATTTTCTTTTGATTAATTGAGTGGGATGAAAGGGTTGATTAGGGATATTAATATAACTTATTTTCTGATAGACTTACTGATTTATATATGCATGATGTTTCAATGCTCAGAAAGTATGTACCTGATCCATCTTATATTATTAAGTATGAGCCGATTGTGATTGATAATGACTAATCATATGTAGAAGAGCTCACTCGGATCATTGATAAGAAAGAAGTGATCTTAAGAAATAAGGAACATTCCCCTAGGTAAAATGATTTGGAGGGCATCATTTTATTGATGAACCTACTTGGAAGCTAGAGAAAGATATGAAGAAAGCTTATCCTCATATTTTCACTGATAGAGATATGATAAATTTAGAGGACTAAATTTTTTTTAAGGGGGGGAGAGTGTAACATCCCTCGTTTTTGAAAATTTGTAAGGGCTTATTTATAATGTAAGGACCTATTTGTAAATATAAGGATTGTTTGATAATTATTTTATACTAAATAATCTTATATTGAAAGTTTATTACTAGGGACCAAAGTGTGAATCTTAGCAATTAGATATGATTTATGAAAGATTCACATTAAGTTAAAAAAAAAAGAAAGACATGTTTAGCAAACCTAAGGATGGGTCACAAGTGTTTGTTCAATGGATGACACCTAAGCTTCCATTATGCATACTTACCACCTTATTTCCTTTATATGAATCAAATGTTTCTAAAACAAGTGTTCTAACCCTATCTTATGGTAATCTTGAACTCTGTTTTCATCTTAATTCTATTAAATTTGAAAGATTTTATCTTTGTATATGACATCTCTCCCATTTAGGAATGAACTATGAATCTGGAATTTTTTGTTACGTTGACCTTTCTGCATTGTTCTAGCCATAACATTTTGTATCGAACTCTGATTTTAGCAAAACCAAATTCATCCGAAATTAGATCCAAATCTCTTTCTTGTGATACGAAGATGTCAAATTTGGAGTCTAAATGCCTACTCAAAATGCTATTTCAACTGACCTTATACAATATGTAAAATAGAGACTATCGGTTCTGACCTTTTAGTACTCTTTTACTTGTGACTCTCTGTATAATAATCTGAGTATAGCGAATCCTATTGCATGTGAAATTAGACTTATGGATATTTCTTTTGATACTAATATTGAAAGATTTGAGATAAAAATGCCTATTTAAACATCCGTTCTAGTCATCTCTATAAATTCTACAAAACTGAGATGATGTTCTCTGACCTTTGGTTACTAAACTCTCTATAACTCCTTGTTGGAAACTCAAATTCATGTAAAACTTAATTTATCAAAAACTAGATTGATATATATTTCAAATGACACCTATTCCAAGCAAATTGGAGCATATTTGGTCATTCAGATAGTTCACGAAATGTGCCTTTCGAATTGTCAGAATCAAGCTTTTGTCGATATTTCCTATTATTGTTTCATCCCTTTGGAAATTGATTTTAGCTAAAATCCTTCCTTCAATTCAAGCTTCTTGTTATTTCTTTAAATTCTTGTATACTTTTGTCCTTCAATTTTTGTATACCTGAATCTATTATGCAAAGTTTCTATTCCTATCGAATTATTTCATATAGGCGCATGTATGTTTCGTTGTTCCGTATGTGCTTCTGATATATGTCAGTTTTATTACAAACCTATCCTTTTGTACATTGGTGGCTATGAGATTGTTTGGACTATTGCCAAAAATGATAAAAGGATTATTTGGACCTTTGCCAAAAATGGTAAAGGGATTATTTGGACCTTTACCAGAAATGGTAAAGGGTATATGTATAAAGCTCGCGATGCTCTGCTGGCCCCCTTTGGCTTCATCCAGACATGGACGTATGACACTCCTAGACGTGGGAGATTCTATTTGAGATCCCACTACACCCTCTATGTTCTTTGATATGATATCCAAAGCATTACTTATGTGTTTATCTATGCACTTTGGATGAGAATAAAATGAATGTAAAGTCAGATATGGCATTTGAGCTTCTATTCCTTATTTGTTATTCTGATATACTCTAAGATATCTCATTTGCCCTTGATTGCTTCGAAACATTTCATACGTTATTGATATGTTTCAAAATATTTCATTTGCCCCTGATTTGCTTTGAATATTTCTTACGTCATTGTTATTTTTTGAAATATTTCATTTGCCATTGATATGTTCCAAAATATTTCATATGTAATCGATATGTTCTGAGATATTTCATTTGCCTTTGATTTACTCTGAAATATCCTATATGTCATTCATATGCTTTGAAATATTTCATATGTCGTTGATATGTTCTGAAAAATTTCATATGACATTGATAAGTTCCGAGATATTTCAGTTGCCCTTGATTTACTCCAAAATATCCTATGTGTCATTCATGTGCTCCGAAATATTTCATATGCTATTGATATATTCCAAAACATTTCATACATCATTGATATGTTTCGAGATATTTCATTTGCCCTTGATTTAATCCAAAATATCTAATGTGTCATTCATATGCTCTAAAATATTTTATATGCTATTGATATGATCTGAAACATTTTATACATCATTGATATGTTTCGAGATATTTCATTTGCCCTTGATTTACTCCGAAATATCCTATGTGTCATTCATATGCTCCGAAATATTTCATATACCGTTGATATATTCTGAAACATTTCATACATCATTGATATGCTTTGTAATATTTTATTTGCCCTTGATTTACTTCGAAATATCCTATGTGTCATTCATATGCTCCGAAATATTTCATACGTCATTGATATATTTCAAAACATTTCATACGTCATTGATATGTTTCAAGATATTTCATTTGTCCTTAATTTACTCCGAAATATCCTATGTATTATTCATATGCTCCGAAATGTTTCATTTGTTGTTGATATATTTCAAAACATTTCATATGTCATTGATATATTCTAAGATATTTCATTTGCCTTGATTTACTTTGAAATATCCTATGTGTCATTCATATGCTGCGAAATATTTCATATGTTGTTGAAATGTTCCAAAACATTTCATATGTCATTATTATATTCCAAAATGTTTCATTTGCCCTTGATATGTTCCGAAGCATTTCATACATCATTGATATGTTCCGAGATGTTTCATTTGCCCTTGATATGCTCCGAAAGATTTCATACATCATTGATACACTTCGAAATGTCCTATATGCCATTGATATGCTCCGAAATGCTTCTTATGCCCTTGATATGCTCTAAAACATTCTTTACGTCATTGATATATTCCGAAAAGTTTTGTATGTCATTGATATGCTCCTAAACATTCTTATGCCTTTGATATATGCCTAAATACTTCATATGCCATCTGATACATGCCTAAATGCTTAATTTGTTAATGGTATGCTCCCCATTTCCTCTCCTCAATTGTAATGAATAAAGTATGATTCGAATGAAATGGCCCTTGTGATTTTGCATCTAATGAGATGCTATCTATGAACTCTTGTATTCTTGCCTCGTATTTTGATACCAAGTTTGCTTGAAAACTATCCTATTTTGTCATGGATATGTTACTCGCTTATTGAGCTCCTTGTGCTCATACCGTTGCTATATAAATTTTTTAAGTTAGCTTGTCACTCACTAAAAAGCTAGATTTGGTCTAAAGTTGTGAAAAGCTAGAAGATTTTAGGCAGATCTTTATTGGTTGATAGGTTTTTATTATATAAGTACACTTTGCATCTAATGAAATGTTAAGGATAAATCTAAACTTATATGTTATAAAAGTTGAAAGAACCTCTCGTGTTTAGGATTTTGAAATGATGAGTTTAATTAGTATAATGATATGAACGTGTGGTAAATGTTGGTTTTGTGATTATATATATTCCCAAACATATGGATTTATGATGTGGTTGATGCTTAGTTGAGTTAGCTTTGGATCTTATGAATCATTGAGTGAAGTGGTATTGGATTATAAACTGCATAGGTTTTTGATAGGTGTGAATATGATGCTTGAATGATTCTCAATGTCCTCAAACGGTTGTATGGATCCTGGATTGGATTATTATTGAAATTATAATATTATCATTTTTAAGACAAGGTCACACCTCCTGAATGAGATTAAAATTCGAAGGGCATGACAGAGGTGGTATTATAGCATGATTTGAGGATCATTAAGAGATTTGATAAGTTTGATATGCAGACTATATTAAGGTTTAGTAATTATATGGTGATTAATGGAAATTTTCTTTAATATTTTCTAGGAATCTGGGGTGACGAGGATATTTGATCTTACCTCATTTTCTTTTAAATAATTGAGTGGGATGAAAGGGTTGATCGGGGATATCAATATACCTTTTTTTTAATAGACCTACGGATTTATATATGCATGATGTTTCAATGCTCAAAAAGTATGTACCTGATCCCTCTCATATTATTAAGTATGAGCTGATTGTGATTGATAATGACATCATATGTAGAAGAGTTTACTGTCATGCCCCCTGAATTTTAAATCTCGTTTAGGAGGTGTGACCTTGTTTTAAAATCCATAACATTAAAATTTTAATAACAATCTAATCCCAGGATCCACAGTGACATTCAAGGATTCAGAGAAACATTTAAATTTCAATCATATCCATAAACTTGTGCAGTTAAAATCATGCATCACATCACATGAACTTTTATAAGAACCCAAACCAACTTAACAAAATATTAACCTTATAATTCCACAAGCGTAAGAATTATACAAATCAGAATTCCAACCATTTACCATAATTTCATATCATCATAAACTAAACTCAACATTCCAAAATCTCAATCGTGTGAGGTCTTTAAAGCTTTTACATGATACATCAATCTAACTCTATCGACAATATCTCATTTCATACAAAATACATTTATAAAACAACAACATAACAATCCACAATGACTTATCATAATCTGAATAGCTTCTCACTACCTCGGCTCAATTCTAACATTTTAACACGTGATAAGCTAACCTGAAAAGGAGTTATATAACAATGGAGTAAGCTACAAAGCTCAGCAAGTGGCAAGCAAATCTAGAACAAGAGGAGAATAGCTTCAAACAGACTTGGTATCCAAATGCAAGACAGAGATATAAGAATTCATAGATATAAGCTCATTAGATATAGAATCACAGATGTCATTTCATTCAAAACATATTTGGTTTGTAACAAATGGAGCAGAGAGTAATTGGAGTATATCAGATGATGTAAATAGTATTTTGGAGCATATCAAATGACACATAGGACATTATGAAGCATATCAATGTCACTTAATACATTTCAAAGCATATCGATGTCATAGGGAATGTTTTGGAGCATATCAAGTGCAAATGAAACATTTCAGAACATAGCAAAGACGTACGAAATGGTTTTGAAGCATATCAAGAGCGAATGAAACATTTCAGAATATATCAATGACATATGAAATGATTCGGAACATATTTCAAAGCATAATAATGGTATATGAGATATCTCAGAGCATATCCATATATCAAATAAGAAATAGAAGCTCAAATATCATATCTGATGTTCATTCATTTTCTTATCATCCAAAGCGCACATATAAACACATAAGCAATGCTTTGAATATCATATCAAAAATACAAAGGGTGTAGTGGGATCTCAAACAGAATATGGTCCATCCATTTCTGGATGACCACTAAACAGAAGTCTTCCATGTCTGGGAGCACCATCTACCCACGTCTTGGTAATGTCAGAGGGGGCTAGCAAAGCATCGCGGGCTCTAAGCATAACTCACTTTATCATTTCTAGCAAAGGTTCACATTATCCCACAAGATACTAGAGTACAAAAGGATAGGTATGAATAATAAATTGGCACATATCAGAAGCATATGCAGACAATGAAATGTACATGTGCCTTTATGAAACAATATGATGCAAACATAATCTTTCATAAATTCAGTTAAATTTGAAAGAAAAATAAAAGCAAGAATATACAAAGATTTGAAGCAATAATATAAAGCTCAATCGAAGAAAGAATTCTAGCTAGATTCAATTTACAAAGAGATGAAACATGAATAAGCAAAATCATATGATTGAGTGGTATCATATCAAAAATACAGAGGGCGCAGTGAGATCTCGAACAGAATATGGTCCATTCAGAGCATGGACCCAAATAGAAGTCAGAGCATCGTGGGCTCTAAGCATATACCCTTTACCATTTCTGGCAAAGGTCCAGACAATCCCACCACTACCAGAGTAGAAAAGAATAGGTAAGCAATAAAATTGGCATATCGGAAGCACATGCGGATCAACAAAACGTATATATGCCTTTACGAGTTAATACGATACAAACATAATCTTTCACAATTGCATTCAAATTTAAAAGAAAATAAAAGAAAGAGCATACAAGGATTCAAAGAAATAATATCAAGCTTAGTCAAAGAAGGGATTATAGCCAAAATCAATTTTCCAAAGGAATAAACAAGAATAGGCAGAATCAACCGAAGCTCAATTTTTGACAGAATTTGAGAGCCATATTTCATGAATTTTTTGGATAACCAATTATACTCCAATTTACTTAAGAAAGATGTAATTAGAAATCTAAATCAATCTACTTTCAGATAAAATAAGTTTCATGCAAATTGGAGATTCTAACAAGGAATTACAAATGATTCGGTAACCAAGAGTCAAGGAACGAAATCTCTATTTTCAGAAACTATAGGATCGAATTCAACAGAATTCTGGGCAGTCATTTAGACTCCAAACCTTTCAATCTAGGTACCAAAAGAAAGATATGTAAGTCTAGTTTTCGACAAAGTTTCTTATAAATCAGAGTTCCCAATAGAGAGTGATAGGTAGTTTAGTATCTAAAGGTCAGAGCTTATTGTCTCTATTTACAGATTTCATAGAGCTGAATCAATTTGATGTTTGGATAGTCGAATTTACTCCAAATCATACAAGTAAGATGTCAAAAGAAAGGGTTACAAGTCTATATTCAGATCAAGTAAGCTTTATCTAAATTGTAATTATGTACAGGGATTTATAGCCGAAACAATGTTGAAGGGTCAGAATCTTGATAATTTTTCAGATTCAAACATTTACATTTCAAACAATAGAGATATCAGATTTCAAGGCTAGAATGATTCAAATTTCTCATATCCAAGGCAAAAGCAAAGATTGGAATTGCAGTAGAAAGGAGTGGAACACTTGCCTTTTGAATATTTTCTAACAAAATTAAAAGCCCAAATCCTTCTATCTTTCCTCCATCTCCTCTCCGTGTGTCATTTTCTTTACCTATCTTTGTAACAACCCTCATTTTTTTTCTTGTTTCTAAATTTTGTATAAGAGTTTAATTATAATATTACTACCCATCTTAAATTTTGTAGATGAGCCCAAATAAATCTTAAATCCTATTTATAAAATATGAGGACTTGTTTGTAAAATTCTAAGGACCTATTTATAAATACGAGAAATGTTTAATAATTCTTTAGCACTAAATAGTTTTATATTAAAAGTTATTGCTCGGGACTAAAATGTGAATCTTAGTAATTGGAGGTGATTTGTGAAAGATTCATATTAAGTTTAAAAAAAAACAAAAAGGAAAAAAGAGGAAGACATGTCATTAGCTAACCTAATGAAGGCCCACATGTGTTTGTTAGGGATCGAGCGGCACTAAGAGGGGGTGGTTGAATTAGTGCAGCAGTAAGGAACGAGAAATTTTCAACGATTAAAACAAGTTTGGAAACTTCGTACGAATGAATGCAGCATTTCGTTTGAACCCGGAAAGATTGCGTTTTAACTTTAAAGCATACGTAATAAGATGAAGATGAAGTTGAGTAAATAAGGCAGCAAGTGGAAAGGGTTTGCAGCAAAGTAAATAGCAAGAACGTAAATGCAAACCAGAATTTTATAGTGGTTCGGTCATCCGACCTACGTCCACTCCCGATTCCTCTTCACTTGAGGCCACCAGCTTCTCCACTAGCTATCTTCCTTCCAACGGGTGAGGATGAACTCCCTTACAGCACTTCTCCTTTTGATGGGCTTAGGAGATAACCCTTATAAGCACTCTTACCCCTCTCTTGGACTAGAACACTCTTAAGACTTAGAGGGAAGATTTGACATACTTTCAAGAGAGTTTCCCCCTTCTTTTTTTCAGTTCTAGACACCTTTCATCCAAGAATGTGAGGGGTATTTATAGGCCTCAAAGTGATTCAAATTTGGGCTCCAAATTTTAATTCATTTTGAGTTTCCCGGTGTCAGGCGATGCTACCGCCTGCATAGTGTCAGATTGACATAGCAGGGGCGGTACTACTGTCCCAGCCAGGCGGTGCTACTGCTAGAGCCAGGCGGTGCTGCCACCCCAGCCAGGCAATGCTACCGCCTGGCTTTCCAAGCACTGGGCGGTGCTACCGCCCAGCACGTGGCTGCTGGGCGGTGCTACCGCCCAGCTGCTGGTTCGGTTTGGGCCAAAAACTTTTGGCCCAACCTTGTCCAAATCAAGGCCCAATGGCCCCTACTTTGGGTTTATAGGATTAACACCTAATCCTAACCCAAATTAATGTGCTAACTACAAAATTAAAGATATTCCTATTGTTGAATCTCAGATTTTGATGATGAAACTAATTGAGTGTGATTTGTTGTCTAACTGCGTTTTGAGTTACGCAGGTCTACTATCGATCAGGAATAGACAATTGACGCTGGAGGAATTGACGTTGCGCGGTGATCACGTCGAGGATATTGGATGTCGGCCGGAAGTTCGATCGACTATCGGCGGAGGCTTCGTGCGTCGGGCATCGGGCCAAGAGGTGTGGAGTTGCGCCATGGATATCGAGGTTGCGGAGGTCAACCGTCGATTGGGCAACAAGCCGCTAGAGAGGGCGATGTGCTTGAAGGATCGGACGGCGCCGACCAATGATGTGCCGAAATCGAATGTCAATTCGCGTTGTAATAACTGTCTAGATCGAAGTAGAGTTTTTGGTGTTTGTTTGTGCAGGAGTGACTACGATAGGAATGAAGACGTAAAGCGAAACAAAGGGCCGAAGATAAGTGTGATGAATCGTTGGGAGTTCGAGTGTTCAACGGAAGTCCGAAGATTCGTTGGGGCGTTGCTTAACCGACCCAGAACGAGTAGGGAGCTTGCCGAAGGGTTTTCGGAAGTTCGCCGGGAGGTTCGTCGGAAGTTCGCGGAGCTTGCCAAGAAAGATCGGAACTTGCCGAAGAAGCTCGGGGGAACTCGCCAAGATCATCGTGAAGTCCGAGAGCTTGCTGTGAGTCCGCGGAATGGTTTCCGAAGGTTCGTCGGAAGACCATCGGAAGTTGACCGGAAGCTCGCCGGAAGAAGTTGTCATGTGGACTTTGTAATAGCTTAGGAAACGTCTTTAAAATTCGTAGTTAGCACGTATTTTGGGTTAGGATTAGATAACCCAAAGTGGGGCCCATTGGGCCTTGATTAGGATGAGTTTGGGCCAAAATTTTGGCCCAAACCGAACCAACATGCATGCATGCTTTGGTTACGTGCATGCTCTCAGTGGCCCGGCCATCGTAAGCGCCCGATTCTTATGGCCAAACTCTTGTAGCGGCGGTAGCACCGCCTACAGGGCGGTAGTACCGCCGGATCTCAGAGCCAGCGGTAGTACTTTGCTGGTGAGCGGTAGTACCGCTGGTGAGCAGCGTAGTACCACATGGTGTGTGAAAGCCAGGCGGTAGCACCGCTTTGGTCGGGCGGTAGATAGAACCGCTTTGGGTGTGTCGATCTGCCGGGATGACAACACCGAAAAACTCAAAAGATTCAAATCTTTGGCTCCAAGTTTTGGAGCCCAAATTTGAATCCTCTTGAGGGAAGACTTAAATTCCCCTCTCTTGCAGGTTTAAAGTGCAGCAAGAAGAGTGAAAATCTTGAGGAAAACTCTGCTCAAATAGTGTCAAAACTTCCTCTTACTCTTAAGTGTTTTCTTGTTCAAGAGAGGGTGAGAGCTTTGTAAGGGTTATCTTCTAAGCCCATCAAAAGAAGAGGTGTTACAAGGGAGTTCTTCCTCGCCCATTGGAAGGAGGAAAGCTAGTGGAAAGCCGGTGTCCTCAAGCGAAGAGGAATCGGAAGTGGATGTAGGTCGGATGACCGAACCACTATAAAAATCTGGTTTGCATTTACGTTCTTGCTATTTACTTTGCTGCAAACCATTTTTACTTGCTGCCTTATTTACACAATATCATCTTCATCTTATTACACATGCTTTCATGTTAAAACGCAATCTTTCCGGGTTCAAACGAAACATTGCATTCATTCGTACGAAGTTTCTGAACTTGCTTTAAATCTAAGAAAAGTTATCGTTTTATTCGCTGCACTAATTCACCCCCCCCTCTTAGTGCCGCTCGATCCCTAACACCTAAGCTATTACAAAGTCCGCAAGTCAAGTCTTCTTCCGGCGAGCTTCCGGCGAACTTCCGGCGGTCTTCCGACGATCCCTCAGAAACCATCCTGCGGACTCCCGGCAAGCTCTCGGACTCCACGATGATTTTAGCGAGTTCCCCCGAGTTTCTTTAACAAGCTCCGATCATTCTTGGCAAGCTCCGCGAACTTCCGACGAATCTTTCGGCGAACTTCCGAAAACCCTTCGGCAAGCTCCCTACTCATTCTCGGCCGGTTCCGGCAGCACTCCCAACGAATCTTCAGACTTCCATCAAACACTCGAACTCCCAATGATCCATCGCACTTGACTTCGACCCTTTGTTTTGCTTTACGTCTTCATCCTTATCGTAGTTACTCCTGCACAAACAAACACCAAACACCCTACTTCGATGTAGACAGTTACTACAGCACGAATTGACATTCAGTTGCCCGACACGTCATTGGTCGGTGCTTCGTCTGATCCTTCGGCACATTGCCCTCTCTTGCGGCTTGTTACCTAATCGATGGTTGACCTCCGCAACCCTGATATCCATAGCGCAACTCCGCACTTCTTGGCCCGATGCCCGATGTTCGAAGCCTCCTGCCGATAGTCGACCGAACCTCCGGCTCGACATCCAATATCCTGACGTGATCACCTCTGGCGCAACGTCAATTCCTCCAACGTCAACTGTCTAATCCTGATCGATAGTAGACATGCGTAACTCAACACGTAGTTAAACAACAAAACACACTCAATTAGTTTCATCATCAAAATCTGAGATTCAACAATCTCTCCCTTTTTGATGATGACAACTAATTGATGACTGACGGAGTTAACCATAACTCCTCGGAGTTTAACACAAACTCCCCCTATCAATATGCCATTGATAGAACCCTTGGATTATCCCAAATCCAAGTAACATGTATCATTCATGTAGTGAGAAATATAAATCCATCATGCAAATATATAAAATATTCAAGCATCATTACATTGCATGAACTCATCAATCTACTTCTCCCCCTATGTCATCAACAAAAAGGAGAAGTAGCATCATAGCCATTTTAAAAGATATGCAAATTTTTACAATACACTAGCTATTTATCACATCATACAACATTTTACAGTACAACACCAAATAATACCATTCAATCATAGCAAGTTTCAAGGATGGGCAATGATGGTAATTTTCACTTGCTTCTTGAGATGTGCAAGTTTGCACCTTGTTTCTTACGATAGCAATATTTGCATCCTTTGATATAACAATTCTTAGCTTCTCATGAAGTTGCAAAATAGGAATCAAGATGGCAAATTTTTGCAATGTTCGAGCTAAAAACTTTCTCCCCCTTTGTTAGCATCAAAAAGAAAGGGAGGATCAAATACTTCAAATAATCTTGCATGAGATTCAACAATAATTTGTAACAAAAATACAAGCAATTTTGAAGAAGTGAAATTGAGCAAGATTTTGCCTCTCTTGAGATAGCAACTATTTGCTTCTCAATACTCAAGCTAGCAAAATTTTCTCTTTTGATGCACAAGCTTATAATTTTCTTCCTCTTGAATGAGCTAGCAAATTAATCATGCAAGCTAGCAATAAATCTTCTCCCCCTTTGATTTTGTCAAAAAGAAGGGAAGAATACAATTCTTTTCCCTTTACATGAATGCTTCCATCATGACAAAATAACAAATTTCCACCATAAATTTTTAATATATCAAGTCATGAATTCAAGGAAGTCATAAACAAATCATGGTATGAGGGAAATTTATAACAAGCAAGCAAGCAATAATGATAAGCTAGCATACTTTGCAATATGCAAACTAGCTCCCTTTCAATTTTTCTCTTTTGCAACTAAGTTTTCCTTTTGCAAGCCATCAACTTTTTGTTTGCAATGAGCTAGTAATTTTTGTAAAATTTATAACATTTTAAACATGCAAGCTCATGAGTTAAAAAATAATGCAACTTTGCAATTTCTTTCTTCTCATTTTGAGAAGTGCAAGTTTTGCCTTTTGCAAGTTCTAGCTAGCTATGTTTGTCATTTTCACTTGTGATACATAAGCTAGCAAGCTAACTCCCCCTTTGTCACTATCGAAAAGAGGGGATGAATAATATTTCAATGAAATAATTTAGCACCAATCAATATTTTAATTTTTTTATGATGCATACAAAACATAGATGCAAAGAATTCATGAAAAATATCAATATGAAACATCAATAAGGATCAACACCAAAAGACATTTATGTCATTTATGTCAATTTATGTCAAATTTCATTTATGTCAAATTTCATTTATCATCATAAAGTAAATTTCATTTATGTCAAATATTCAATTTACCACACAAGGCAAAGAAATCTTGTCATTTCTATATCATGAAATATATGACATCAAGGCTCATGATTCATTTGAAAAGATATAGCACAAAGAGTAACTTGATTCATGCATAAGAATTCCAAGTATCAAATATCAAAATATCAAGACTTGGATTGTGATAAAGCTCATTCAAGTTCGAATCATCAAAATCATTAACATAGTTTATGAGATTCACAAAAAAACATAAACTTGAATTGTTCTCCTCTTTGGTAATGATAAAAAGAAGCAATCATTTTCGAGAATGTTCAAATTTTTCATATGAAAATGTCATGCATCATATTCAAAAACGAAAATATCATCAAAATCATTTTAATTCTTTCTTACATTAGTTATAACAAGATGATCGATGCTCAATTTTTTTGGTAAAATCATGCATCATTTTATAAATCTGAAAAATAATTTTCGTCATGAAAATTATCAAGTCCAAATGTAATACAAGGCAACATTAAAATCACATTTCTTTCATTTGGAAAATTTATGGGTTAGGTCTTTATAATTGATTTCATGAAGACATATATCATCTAAAAATTTCATCATAAAAAGGGTCAAGACCCATTAATCCAAGATAGAAGTTTTTTTTAAATCAACATCACTTCAATAACTCATGCATGATATAAAATCATCAAGCATTATGTTTAGAGACAATGTAAACCATCAAGATACTCATGCATAGGTTGATTCTATTAGGTGTCTAAACATTATCACAAATCATACAATCATCATTCATATTTTTACTTTTCAAAAATACTATAAAGAAAAGCATAGTATAATTTTTAAAATATATTTTTTAATTTCTAAAAACACAAGAGAAGCATGAAAAATAAATTCCTACTAACTAAGTTAAGCATTCATGGAAAGCATCATGAAATTTCAAAATAAGGTAGAAGCAACTTGGGTGAGTTTCTTACCTCATTGTCAAAAATCGTCAAAGCCCATTTTGCCTCTTCTCTACTTGATTCTTCTTTGCAAGCCTTCTTCTTCTTCTTTGGCCTCTTCCTCCATTCAAGTTCATTGTCTATTTTAGATTTTTGTTTAATGAACTTATTAAGATTCATTAAAAGTTCAATGTCCTCATTGTCCTCAGCACTTGAGTCATCACTCAAGTGGCATTCATTTGTCCGATGCTCCAAATCCTTCTTGTTCTTTAGAAGGTGGTTCATATGTTCATCATGTTCCAAATGTTCGAAGAAACTCATTTCATATGTCATTAGTGAACCGATTAGTTCTTCCAATGAAAAATCATTTAAATTTTTAGTCTCTTGTATTGCGGTTACTTTTGGATCCCAACTCTTTGGGAGGGATCTTAAAATTTTGTTAGTGAGTTCAAAATTCAAAAAATATTTTCCAAGACTTTTCAAGCTATTGACGACATCCGTGAAGCGGGTGTACATATCGCCGATAGTTTCGCTTGGTGTCATTCGGAATAGCTCAAAATCATGCAATAAAAGGTTTACTTTCAAGTCTTTAACTCTACTAGTTCCCTCATGCATGATCTCAAGTGTTCGCCAAATATCAAAAGCCGTTTCGCACATTGAAATCTAATTGAACTCGTTCTTGTCTAAAGCGCAAAATAAGACATTTATAGCCTTTGCGTTTAAAGAAAAAGACCTTTTCTCCAAATCTGACCATTCGTTCGTCGGTTTAGAGGAAGGTTGAAAGCCATTTTCGATGATGTTCCACAAATCCAAATTCATTGAAAGCATGAAAACTATCATTCGAGTTTTCCAATATGTGTAGTCCGAACCGTTAAAGAACAGTGGACGAAAAACCGAAAAGCCCTCCTGAAAATCATTTAGAGCCATTTCTTACTAGTGTAAATCCGAAAGAGAAAGAATGTGGCTCTGATACCAATTGTTAGGGATCGAGCGGCACTAAGAGGGGGGGGGTGAATTAGTGCAGCGGTAAGGAACGAGAAATTTTCAGCGATTAAAACAAGTTTGGAAACTTCGTACGAATGAATGCAGCATTTCGTTTGAACCCAGAAAGATTACGTTTTAACTTTAAAGCATACATAATAAGATGAAGATGAAGTTGAGTGGAAAGGGTTTGCAGCAAAGTAAATAGCAAGAACGTAAATGCAAACCAGATTTTTATAGTGGTTCGATCATCCGACCTACGTCCACTCCTGATTCCTCTTCACTTGAGGCCACCGGCTTCTCCACTAGCTATCCTCCTTCCAACGGGCGAGGATGAACTCCCTTATAGCACTTCTTCTTTTGATGGACTTAGGAGATAACCCTTACAAGCACTCTTACCCCTCTCTTGGACTAGAACACTCTTAAGACTTAGAGGGAAGATTTGACACACTTTCAAGAGAGTTTCCCCCTTCTTTTTTTCAGTTCTAAACACCTTTCATCCAAGAATGTGAGGGGTATTTATATGTCTCAAAGTGATTCAAATTTGGGCTCAAAATTTTAATTCATTTTGAGTTTCCTGTGTCAGGCGATGCTACCGCCTGTCAGAGGCAGTGCTACCGCCTACACAGTGTCAGACTAACACAGCAAGGGGGGTACTACCACCCCACCAGCCAGGTGCTCTGCAGCAGCGGTGCTACCGCCTGAGCCAGGCGGTGCTACCGCCCTAGCTAGGCGGCGCTACTGCCTAGCTTTCCAAGCACTGGGCGGTGCTACCGCCCAGACGTGGTCACTGGCTTTGGGCGGTGTTGTCACCATTTCTTTGGTTCGATTTGGGCCAAAAACTTTTAGCCCAACCTTGTCCAAATCAAGGCCCAATGGCCCCTACTTTGGGTTTATAGGATTAACACCTAATCCTAACCCAAATTAATGTGCTAACTATGAAATTAAAGACATTCCTAAGCTATTACAAAGTCCGCAAGTCAAGTCTTCTTCCGGCGAGCTTCCGGCGAACTTCCGATGGTCTTCCGGTGATCCCTCGGAAACCATCCTGCGGGCTCCCGGCAAGCTCTCAGACTCCACGATGATTTTGGCGAGTTCCCCTGAGTTTCTTTGACAAGCTCTGATCTTTCTTGGTAAGCTCCGCGAACTTTTGACGAACCTTCCGGTGAACTTCCGAAAACCCTTCGGCAAGCTCCTTACTCATTCTCGGCCGGTTCCGACAGCACTCCTAACGAATCTTCGGACTTCCATCGAACACTCAAACTCCCAACGATCCATCGCACTTGACTTCGGCCCTTTGTTTCGCTTTACGTCTTCATCCTTATCGTAGTTACTCCTGCACAAACAAACACCAAACACCCTACTTCGATCTAGACAGTTACTACAACACGAATTGACATTTAGTTGCCTGGCACGTCATTGGTCGGTGCTTCGTCCAATCCTTCGGTGCATCGCCCTCTCTTGTGGCTTGTTGCCCAATCGACGGTTGACCTCCGTAACCCCGATATCCATGGCGCAACTCCGCACTTCTTGGCCCGATGCCCGATGTCCGAAGCCTCCTGCTGATAATCGACCGAACCTCCGGCTCGACATCCAATATCCTATCGTGATCACCTCCGACACAATGTCAATTCCTCCAGCGTCAACTGTCTAATCCTGATCGATAGTAGACCTGCGTAACTCAACACGCAGTTAAACAACAAAACACACTCAATTAGTTTCATCATCAAAATCCGAGATTCAATAGTGTTTATTCAATGGATAACACCCAAGCTTCCCTCATGCATGCTTGCTATCTTGCAAATCTTTGCATGAGCCAAACCTAAGTGATTAGAGGAGAAAACTTGCTGCAAACATAGAAGAGAAGGAGAAGGAATTGAAGGAAAAGAAGAACTTTTGTCTTAGCTTAAGGTTTTGTATCAACTCTCCATAGTTGGGAATCAAAATTTTGTAAGGCAAGTGTTCTAACCCCATCCTAGAGAAAATTTTGATTTCTGTTTTCATCTTGATTCTCAGAAAATTAGAAGATTGTGGCTTCATGTAAGATATCTATGCCGTTTATACATCAAATGTTGAATCTGAAATATTTCAGATTTTGACCTTTCAGTACTCTTATGGCCATAACTTTTTACACCACATTCTGATTTAAGAAAAACCTCTTTCACATGAAATTAGACTTAAGTGATTTCATTTGATATAAAAATTGGAACATTCGGAGATATTTTACCTGCCCAAACATATGAATGAATAGACCTCATAAATTCAGTAAAACAGATACTACAACTTCTGACCTTCTGTTACTAAATTATTCATAACTCTCTAGTGAATATTCTGAATTATATATAATTTGATTCTTTGGAAACTAGATTCGTATATATTTCTTTTAAAACCTAATTTGGAAATTTTGAAGCATATTTTCCTACTAAAACATCTGTTTAAATTGAGTCTACCAATTCTGCAAAATAGAGATGATAAATTCTGACCCTACTTTACTCTATTTGTTGTAACTTCCTGTTAGAAACTCAAAAATTTACAAATCTAAGTGCATCTGAAAATAGATTGATACAGTTTTCCAATGACATCTATTTTGAGTAAATTGGAGCATAGTTAGTTACTCAAACAATTCATGAAATGTACCACTCAAATTCTGCCAGAATTAAAATTTTGTTGAGTTTTGCCTATTCAAGTTTCATCCTATTAAAAATTTGATTTCTGCTAAATTCTTCTTCAATTGAGCTTTATAATGGTCCTTTGAAATTCTTGTATTGTTCATCCTAAAATTGTTTGTATATCTGAAATCTATTATATAATGTTCATGTTGGCACTACCTTATTTCATAAAGGCACACGCATATTTTCGTTGTTCCGCATGTGCTTCCAATATATGCTAATGTTATTGTTCATACTACCCTTTTGTACTATGGTGTCTTATGGGATTATTTGGACCTTTGTCAAAAATGGTAAAGGAATTATTTGGACCTTTGCTAGAAATGGTAAAGGGTGTATGCTTAGAGCTTGCGATGCTCTGCCAGCCCCCTTTGACTTCATCCAGACGTGGATGTATGACATTTCCAGACATGGGAGATTCTATTTGAGATCTCACTACACCCTCTGTGTTTCTGATATGATATCCAAAGCATTGCTTGTGTTTATATGTTCGCTTTAGATGAGAATAAAATGAATGCACATCAGATATGACATTTGAGCTTCTATTTCTGATTTGTTCTTCTAATATGCTCTGAGATATCTCATATGCCATTATTATCCTTCGAAATATATTCTGAAACTATTTCATATGCTATTTAATATGTTCAGAAATGTTTCATCTATTCTTGATTTGCATCGAAACATTTCCTACGTCATTGTTATGTTTCAAAATGTTTCATTTACTTTGATTTGCTTTGAAACATTTCATATGCCATTGATATGCTTTGTAATGTCTTATATGTCATTTGATTTGCTTCGAAATACTATTTACATCCTCTGATATATTCCAATTACTCTTTACTTCATTTGTTATTAAACCAAATAGGTTTGAATAAGAGGGTATTTTTGATTCAGTATCCGATAAGATGATAAATACATTTTCTTATATCTTGCTTTGTATTTTGATTACCATGATTTTTTTAAAACTATTATATTTTACCATGGATATGTTAGTCACTTGCTGAGCTCTATTATGCTCACTTCGATTATTATATCTTTTTTTTCGATTATTATGAATGTTTAAATTGGGTTGAGAAAGGGAATGCTAGAAGATTTTGGTTTGAGCTTTAATGGATGATATGTTTTGTTGTATAAATATATTTTGTGTTTAAGGAAATGACGATGATAAATCTGAACTTATGTGTTCTGTAAAAGTTAAAGGACCTCTCATGTTAGGATTTGGAATGTTAAGTTTAAATTATATAATGATATGAACATGTGATAAATGTTGGTTTGGTAATTGTATGGATTCCTACACTTGTGAATTTATGATATGGATGTTGTTTAGTTGAGTTAGTTTTGGACTTTATGAATCAATGAATGAAGTGGCGTATGATTTATGAAACTGTACAGGTTTACGAATTATGAATTTAAGGGTTTAAATATAGATTTGAATGGTTCTTAGTATCCTCAAATTGTTAGAATGGATCCTGGATTGAACTGTTCTTAAAATTTTAATGTTATAGATTTTTAAGACAAGGTCACACCTCCTGAACAAAGATTAAAAAATTCGGGGGGCATGACAATCTTCTTTCTTTCTCCATAGTTTGTAGCTCGTGTAGAACATAGGAGGTTGCAGTCACTTGCTTTCCCTTTCTTTTTCCCAACCTTAACTGCCATAGTGGCAAATTGCCGTAATCACAACCACGCCGTCGCGTAGTACCACCCATGGCCGCACCACGCCACAACCCCCTCTCTTCTTCCTCTCCTCTTCTTCCTTCCTCTTCTTTTTCTTTCTAGCCATAGCTGCCACACAGCAGCCACAGCTGCCGCACAGCAGCCACAGCCTTCCTTCCTTCCTCTACTTCTTTCCCAGCCATAGTTGCAATCACTGACACATCCACAGTCGTAGCCACAACCGCAGCCCTCTTTCCTCTTCCCTTCCTCCTCTTTTCCCTCTTCTTCTTCTCCTCCTCTTCTTCCCTTTTTCTTCTTTTTTCCTAGCTGCAACGGCCATAGTCACAGCCATAGCCACAGCCCTCTTTCCTCTTTTCTTTTTCTTCCTCTTCTCTTCTTCTCTTCTCTCCTTCCCCTTCTCTTCTTCTCTTCTTCCTCTCTATCCCCTCCTCCACCGATGCACCTCCTTGTGCAGAAGGCGGAGCGCAACCCCCTTCTCTACCTTTTTCCCCTCCTCTCCTCTTCTTCCTCTCCTTCTTCTCTTCTCTTCTTCTTCTCTTGCTCTTCTTCTTTTCTTCCCTTCTCCTCCCCAACACACTACACCACTTCTCCTCTTTTTCCTCCTACGGGAAACAAAGGTGCGTAGCCCTAGCTGCAGCCACCTCCTTCCTCTCTCCTCCCTCTTCTTCTTCTTCTCCTCTTCTTCCTTTCTCTTCCTCGATGCACCACATGTTCCTCTCCTCTGTTTCCCGATGCACCATGTGGGAAACAGAGGTGTGTGGGAGGCGGTGGGGGATGAGACTGCCATTTTTTTCTTTTCTTTTTTTTTCTTTTCTTCAACTTAACAATTTAGCCCCTAAAATTTCTATATTTACAAGTAGGTCCTCCAATTTTTACAAATATGTCCTTGACTTTTACAATTATGTCCTTATGAATAATTCAAAATAAATTCTTACATAAATTCCAGAAATGAGGGATATTACACTCACTCAGATCATTGAAAAGAAAGAAGTGATCTTAAGAAATAAGGATCATTCCCCTAGGTAAAATGATTTGGAGGGCATCATTCTATTAATGAACCTACCTGGAAGCTAGAGAAGGACATGAAGAAAGCTTATCATCATCTTTTCATTGATGCAGATATGATAAATTTAGAGGACTAAATTTTATTTTAAGGGGTGGAGAGTGTAACATCCCTTATTTTTGAAAATTTGTAAGGGCTTGTTTATAATGTAAGGACTTATTTGTAAATATGAGGATTGTTTAATAATTATTTTATACTAAATAATCTTATATTGAAAGTTTATTGCTAGGGACCAAAGTATGAATCATAGCAATTAGATATGATTTGTGAAAGATTCACATTAAGTTAAAAAAAAAGGAAGACATGCGTCATTAGCTAACCTAAGGATGGGCCACATGTGTTTATTCAATGGATGACACCTAAGCTTTCATCATGCATATTTACCACCTTATTCTCTTTGCATGAGCCAAACCTAAGCAATTAAAGGCACACTTAAGGGAAACTTTGCAGCTAACTTGAGAAGAGAAGGGAAGAGGAATTGAAGTGGAAGAAGAAGTTTTATTTTGGCTTAAGGTTTTGCATCAATTCCTCACATTTGGAAATCAAATTTTTCTAAGACAAGTGTTCTAACCCTATCCTATGGCAATCTTAAACTCTGTTTTCATCTTAATTCTGTTAAATTCGAATGATTTTGTCTTTGTATATGACATCTCTCCCATTTAGGAATGAACTATGAATTTGGAATTTTTTGAGACATTGACCTTTCTGCACTATTCTAGACATAACTTTTTGTACCGAACTCTGATTTCATAAAAACTAAATTTATCCGAAAATATACCTAATTATCTTTCTTGTGATACTAAGATTGTCAAATTTGGAGTCTAAATTCCAACTCAAACTGCTATTTAATCTGACCTTATACAATCTATAAAATAGAGACTATTGGTTTTGATCTTTTAGTACTCTTTTACTTGTAACTCTCTGTCTAAGAATCTGACTATATCAAATCCTATTCCATGAGAAACTAGACTAATATATCTTTATTTTAATACTAATATTGAAATATTTTAGATAAAAATACCTATTTAAACATCTGTTCTAATCTTCTCTATAAATTTTGTAAAACTGAGATGATGTTCTCTAACCTTTGGTTACTTAACTCTTTATAACTCCTTGTTGGAAACTTGAATTCATGCAAAAATTCATTAATCTGAAACTAGATTGATATATCTTTTAAATAACACTTATTCTGAGCAAATTGAAGCATATTTTGTCATTCAGATAGTTCATGAAATGTGCCTTTTGAATTCTATCAGAATCAAGTTTTTGTCGATATTTCCTATTATTGTTTCATCCCTTTGAAAATTGATTTAAGCTAAAATCCCTCCTCTAATTCAAGACTCTTATTATTGCTTTAAATTCTTATATAATTTTATCCTTCAATTATTTGTATACCTGAATCTATTATGTAAAGTTTATGTTCCTATCGAACTATTTCGTATAGGCGCATGTACATTTCATTATTCCGTATGTGCTTCCGATATTTGCTAGTTTTATTGCAAACCTATCCTTTTGTACTCTGGTGACTGTTGGATTGTTTAAACCTTTGCTAGAAATGGTAAAAGGATTATTTAGACCTTTGCTAGAAATGGTAAAAGGATTATTTGAACCTTTGCCAAAAATAGTAAAGGGTATATGCTTAGAGCCCGTGTTACTCTATTGGCCCCCTCTGGCTTCATCTAGATATGGATGTATGATGCTCCTAGATGTGAGAGATTATGTTTGAGATCTCACTACACCCTCTATCTTCTTTGATATGATATCCAAAGCATTGCTTATATGTTTATCTGTGCGCTTTGGATGAGAATGAAATGAATGTAACATCAGATATGACATTTGAGCTTCTATTCTTTATTTGTTATTCTGATATACTCTGAGATATCTCATTTTCTCTTGATTTGCTTCGAAACATTTCATACGTCATTTATATGTTCTGAAATGTTTCACTTGCCCCTGATTTGCTTTGAATATTTCTTACATCATTGTTATGTTCCAAAATATTTCATTTGCCCTTGATATGTTTTGAAATATTTCATACATCATCGATATGTTCCGAGATATTTCATTTGCCCTTAATTAACTCTGAAATATCCTATATGTCATTCATATGCTCCGAAATGTTTCATATGTCGTTGATACATTCTAAAATATTTCTTACGTCATTGATATGTTCCGAGATATTTCATTTGCTCTTGATTTACTCCGAAATATCCAATGTCATTCATATGCTCCGAAATATTTCATAAGCTGTTGATATATTCCAAAATATTTCATACATCATTGATATGTTCCGAGATATTTTATTTGCCCTTGATTTACTCTGAAATATCCAATGTGTCATTCATATGCTCCGAAATATTTCATATGTTGTTAATATGTTTCGAAACATTTCATACGTCATTAATATATTTCAAGATATTTCATTTGCCCTTGATTTACTCCGAAGTATACTATGTGTCATTCATATGCTCCAAAATATTTCATATGCCGTTGATATGTTCTAAAACATTTCATACGTCATTGATATATTCTGAGATATTTCATTTGCCCTTGATTTACTCTGAAATATCCTATGTTTCATTCATATGCTCTTGAATGTTTCATATGTCATTGATATGTTCTAAATCATTTCATACGTTATTGATATGTTCTGAGATATTTTATTTGCCCTTGATTTACTCCAAAATATCCTATGCCATTCATATGCTCCGAAATGTTTCATATGTCATTGATATGTTCCGAAACATTTCATACGTCATTGATATATTTTGAGATATTTCATTTGCCCTTGATTTACTCTGAAATATCTTATGTGTCATTCATATGCTATGTTTCATATGTCGTTGATATGTTTTGAAACATTTCATATGTCATTATTATATTACAAAATATTTCATTTGCCCTTGATATGTTCCGAAACCTTTCATACATCATTGAAATGTTCCAAGATATTTCATTTGCCCTTGATATGCTCTGTAATATTTTATACATCATTGATATGCTTCGAAATGTCCTATGTGCCATTGATATGCTTCGAAATGCTTCCTATGCCCTTGATATACTCTGAAACATTCTTTACGTCATTAATATGCTCTAAAAAAATTTTTATGTCATTGATATGCTCCTGAACATTCTTACACTTTTGATATGTGCCTAAATACTTCATATGTCATCTGATACATGCATAAATGCTTCATATGTTAATGGTATGCTCCTCATTTCCTCTCTTCAATTGTTATGAATAAAGTATGATTCGAATGAAATGGCCCTTGTGATTTTACGTCTAATGAGATGCTATCTATTAACTCTTGTATATCTACTTCGTATTTTGATACCAAGTTTGCTTGAAAACTATCCTATTTTGTCATGGATATGTTAGTCGCTTACTGAGCTCGTTATGCTCATACCGTTGCTATATAAATTTTTCAGGTTAGCATGTCACTCACTAAAAAGCTAGATTTGGGCTGAAGTAGTGAAAAGCTAAGAGATTTTTGACAAATCTTTATTGGTTGATAGTTTTTTATTGTATAAGTGCACTTTGCATCTGATGAAATGTTAAGGATAAATCTAGACTTATATATTGTAAAAGTTGAAAGAACCTCTCATGTTCAGGATTTTGAAATTATGAGTTTAATTGGTTTAATGATATAAACTTATGGTAAATATTGGTTTTGTGATTATATGTATTCCCACACATATGAATTTATGATGTGGTTGATGCTTAGCTGAGTTAGCTTTGGATCTTATGAATCATTGAGTGAAGTGGTGTAGGATTATAAACTGCATAAGTTTTTGATGGGTGTGAATATGATGTTTGAATAATTTTCAGTATCCTCAAATGTTAGCATGGATCCTGGATTGGATTGTTGTTGAAATTATAATGTTATCATTTTTAAGATTGGGTCACATCTCCTAAATGAGATTAAAATTCTGGGGGCGTGACATAGGGGTTCTTTCCTCCAAGTTGCTGCTCAAAGGCTACCAAAAGCATGATTTATTCATGATGAAAAGGGGTGAATATATGGCTATTTATAGGGCTTCGAAACCCCAATTCCTAATAGGACTCCTACTCAAGACCCCTATTTCTAATCAACTCCTACTTCTAATAGGACTCCTTCTCTAATAGGACTCCTACTTTTAATAGGACTTCTTCTCTAAGAAGCAACCTCCAAACCAATCCTAACCTTGCTAGCCTTTCACCTTTTTAATAAGAGTTGGCTAGATTAGATTTACATGAATGCCCTTAAGATTTACATATTTGTCCCCTTTAATGAAACTGAATTAGTACTTTCCTAGCTAGAGTCCTTACAGAATTAGGACTCTCCTAGCTAGAGTCCTAACCTACACGCCCTCTTCAAATCAGCCTTGTCCTTGAGGTTGACGCTCCATGAATTCTAGGAATTTGATCTTCAAATCGTCATAGTTCTCCCAAGTGGCATCACTTGTTGGTGGGTTCGCCCATTGTATTAGCACTTCAGTAGTGGGTCGTCGTTGTCGAGTCACGATCCATCGATCAATAATGGCACTCGGTTGGGTCTGGAGCTCTCCTTAGATAGTCATATTTGGTAGATGGCTTTGGGCTATCTCATTTTATCCCAACTTAAGCTTCAAATACGATACATGGAAGACTAGATGGATTCGGGAGTTAGCAGGTAAGTCCAATCTGTTAGGGATCGAGCGGCACTAAGATGGGGGGTGAATTAGTACAGCGGTTAATAACGATAACATTTCAGTGATTTAAAATAACTTTGGAAACTTTGTGTAACAAATTATATTTCAATGAAATCTGATTTCGATTGCGTATAAAGTTAAAATGATTTGTAAGAAAGTGAGGAGGAAGCGGAGCAAGTAAATGAACAGGTTTGCAAAAATGTAAATAACAATATTGAAACGAAAACCAGAATTTTTATAGTGGTTCGGTCAGA
Source organism: Musa beccarii (assembly GCA_024322285.1). NCBI lineage: Eukaryota > Viridiplantae > Streptophyta > Magnoliopsida > Zingiberales > Musaceae > Musa > Musa beccarii. The sequence continues at coordinate 26,431,420 of CM044394.1, read as the reverse complement.
CGACCTACGTCCACTCCCGATTCCTCTTCTCTTGAGGCCACCGGCTTTCCACTAGGTGTCTTCCTTCCAAGGGCGAAGACCAATTCCCTTTTACAGAATTTTCTCCTTTTGACGAGCTTAGGAGATAACCCTTACAAGTACTCACTCCTTTCTTTTGAATCGAATACAAGAGAAAACCTAAGGAGAGATTTCTAGAGATTTGAATAGAGTTTTTTTACTTTCAAAGTGTATGTGCTAGCATACTGCAACCCAGGGATGGGAGGGATTTTTATAGGCTCCAAGAGGATTCATATTTGGAGCCCAAATTTGAATCTTTTAGTTTTCCAGGCTACTGGTGGTACCATCGCCTGACCGAGTCCTTGGGCTTTGTGGTCTGGTGGTACCACCGCTTGCTAAACGATACCATTGCTTGCCAAGCATTAAAGTTGGCAGTACCATCGTTGACCTGGGGTGGTGCCACCGCCCAGAACACCTGGGATTTCAGTCCCTGGGCGGTGCCACCGCCTGGCTACCAGACTATTCCAGCAAGGCCGAATGGGCCATGACTTCAGCCCAAATAAGGCTCAGTTGGCCCTTACAAGGGTTAAACAGGATTATTACCTAATCCTTACCCTAATTACGTGCTAGCTATGGAATTGAAACATAATTCTAAGCAAATTAACAACAGGCAATATCGAGTCTTCTTTCGGCAAGCTTTTTGGTGAACTTTCGATGGACTTCCAATGCACCCTCGGATTTCTTCCGATGGATTCCCAACAGGCTCTCGGACTTTGTGACGAGTTCGAAGAGTCTTTGGCAAGCTTCTGAACCTTCTCAGTGAGCTCCGCGAACCTCCGACGATCTTTCTAGTGAACTTCCAAAACCTTCGGTAAGTTCCCGATTCTTTCTCGGTTGGTTCCGGCAGCACCTCCAACAATCCTTCGGACTTCCAATGGACTCTCAAACTTCCAACTACTTGACTCTGGTAATTTTCTTTATGTCTTCAAGCTATCGTAGTTAATCCTGGACACTTATCTCAATAATATGAATTAGATCAAATAATCCATCAATTGACTTCATCATCAAAATCCGAGATTCAACAATCTTCCCCTTTTTAATAATGACAATCAATTGATGATAGAGTTAATCTTAACTCCCCCTATCCATATGCCATATTATGAGAAAGAAAACACTTGAATTCAATCTTTTTGAATTCAAACCGAAACCGATAAGTTTCATCCGTTGAACTTATCATCATGCTTAACAAGCATGTTTTTTCATCGATAAATATAAAACTTCGTATTTTTTTCAATGTCATGGCATGACACGTATTTTCAAGTCGAATGATAGACATTCATCATTTCGACAAGAAATACCAATTATAGTTTGAAATATGATATGTATCAAATGATATCGATATAAAAATCATAAATGCAAGGTATGATATCATTAAGCGATACATCATCAAATGATAACTTATCATATCAATGAAAGATACTAATTATTAATCATGACATGATAGTAAATTTTTTAAGAAAGCATTTGCGATACATGTGATATGATACGATGCACATTTTATTGCGATGCTTTTAAAGATATCAACCAACTTTCAATTATAAAGCATGGCAAAAGCAATTAAATTATAATATAAAACATATAAGACATTTTCATTTCATCTTATTGCAATACACAGCATATAAGTCATTGCGATACAATACGATATATAAGTCATTTGTTTATTTGTCATATTCTTCTCAATACGATACATGCAAGACATTTTATCAAGTCATTTGCACATGTCATCAATTTATTTGCATATTCTTCTCCTCCTTTGTTATCAACAAAAAGAAGGTGCATTTGATAAAAGTGGTCATCATAATGTATCATCATGCATATCAAACACACATGTTGTGTCATCCTCGACGGATAAATCCGAAAGATGTTTTGATCATTTTTGTTCATGTTTATGAAATCTGAAAAAAAATAAATTATCAAAGATTCATTCATGAAGGAGGATGTAAGGCTTAAGATGTAATTTTGTAAATTCAAGAATAAAATAATAAAGTGGAAACACACTACACCACTTCTCCTCTTTTATCCTCCTATCAAACAAAGGTGCGTAGATCCATAAAGCTTCAACATGGCATTCCTCTCTCCATCAAAAATCTTCTTCTTCTTCTCCTCTTCTTCCTTTCTCTTCCTCGATGCACCACATGTTCCTCTCCTCTAAAGCCCGATGCACCATGTGGGAAATAGCCAAAATGAACATTGGGGATGAGAGCCATTTTTTTTTTTCTTTTTTCTTTTCTTCAACTTAACAATTTAGCCCCTAAAATTTCTATATTTATAAGTAGGTCCTCCAATTTTTACAAATATGTCCTTGACTTTTACAATTATGTCCTTATGAATAATTCAAAATAAATTCTTACATAAATTCCAGAAATGAGGGATATTACACTCACTCAGATCATTGAAAAGAAAGAAGTGATCTTAAGAAATAAGGATCATTCCCCTAGGTAAAATGATTTGGAGGGCATCATTCTATTAATGAACCTACCTGGAAGCTAGAGAAGGACATGAAGAAAGCTTATCATCATCTTTTCATTGATGCAGATATGATAAATTTAGAGGACTAAATTTTATTTTAAGGGGTGGAGAGTGTAACATCCCTTATTTTTGAAAATTTGTAAGGGCTTGTTTATAATATAAGGACTTATTTGTAAATATGAGGATTGTTTAATAATTATTTTATACTAAATAATCTTATATTGAAAGTTTATTGCTAGGGACCAAAGTATGAATCATAGCAATTAGATATGATTTGTGAAAGATTCACATTAAGTTAAAAAAATATATAACATCTTCATGTATTAGCTAACCTAAGGATGGGCCACATGTGTTTATTCAATGGATGACACCTAAGCTTTCATCATGCATACTTGCCACCTTATTCTCTTTACATGAGCCAAACCTAAGCAATTAAAGGCACACTTAAGGGAAACTTTGTAGCTAACTTGAGAAGAGAAGGTTATCACAAGAGGAATTGAAGTGGAAGAAGAAGTTTTATTTTGGCTTGAGGTTTTGCATCAATTTCTCACATTTGGAAATCAAATTTTTCTAAGACAAGTGTTCTAACCCCATCCTATGGCAATCTTAAACTCTGTTTTCATCTTAATTCTGTTAAATTTGAATGATTTTGTCTTTGTATATGACATCTCTCCCATTTAGGAATGAACTATGAATTTGGAATTTTTTGAGACATTGACCTTTCTGCACTATTCTAGACATAACTTTTTGTACCGAACTCTGATTTCATAAAAACTAAATTTATCCAAAAATATACCTAATTATCTTTCCTGTGATACTAAGATTGTCAAATTTGGAGTCTAAATTCCAACTCAAACTGCTATTTAATCTGATCTTATACAATCTATAAAATAGAGACTATTGGTTTTGACCTTTTAGTACTCTTTTACTTGTAACTCTCTGTCTAAGAATCTGACTATAGCATATCCTATTCCATGAGAAACTAGACTAATATATCTTTATTTTAATACTAATATTGAAAGATTTTAGATAAAAATACCTATTTAAACATCTGTTCTAATCATCTCTATAAATTCTGCAAAACTGAGATGATGTTCTCTAACCTTTGGTTACTAAACTCTTTATAACTCCTTGTTGGAAACTTGAATTCATGCAAAAATTCATTAATCTGAAACTAGATTGATATATCTTTTAAATAACACTTATTCTGAGCAAATTGAAGCATATTTTGTCATTCAGATAGTTCATGAAATGTGCCTTTCGAATTCTATCAGAATCAAGTTTTTATCGATATTTCCTATTATTGTTTCATCCCTTTGAAAATTGATTTCAGCTAAAATCCCTCCTCTAATTCAAGACTCTTATTATTGCTTTAAATTCTTGTATACTTTTGTCCTTCAATTATTTGTATACCTGAATCTATTATGTAAAGTTTATGTTCCTATCGAACTATTTCGTATAGGCGCATGTACATTTCATTATTCCGTATGTGCTTCCGATATTTGCTAGTTTTATTGCAAACCTATCCTTTTGTACTGAAACCGATTTGTTGGATTGTTTAAACCTTTGCTATAAATGGTAAAAAGATTATTTAGACCTTTGCTAGAAATTGTAAAAGGATTATTTGAACCTTTGCCAAAAATAGTAAAGGGTATATGCTTAGAGCCCGTGTTGCTCTATTGGCCCCCTCTGGCTTCATCCAGATATGGATGTATGATGCTCCTAGATGTGAGAGATTCTGTTTGAGATCTCACTACACCCTCTATCTTCTTTGATATGATATCCAAAGCATTGCTTATATGTTTATCTATGCGCTTTGGATGAGAATGAAATGAATGTAACATCGAGACATTTGAGCTTCTATTCTTTATTTGTTATTCTCTAATATACTCGAGATATCTCATTTTCTCTTGATTTGCTTCAAACATTTCATACGTCATTTATATTTCAAATGTTTCACTTGCCCCTAAACATGATTTGCTTTGAATATTTCTTACATCATTGTTATGTTCCGAAATATTTCATTTGCCCTTGATATGTTTTGAAATATTTCATACATCATCAATATGTTCCGAGATATTTCATTTGCCCTTAATTAACTCTGAAATATCTTATGTGTCATTCATATGCTCCGAAATGTTTCATATGTCGTTGATACATTCTGAAATATTTCTTACGCCATTGATATGTTTCGAGATATTTCATTTGCTCTTGATTTACTCCAAAATATCCTGTGTCATTTATATGCTCCGAAATGTTTCATAAGCTATTGATATATTCCAAAATATTTCATACATCATTGATATGTTCCGAGACATTTTATTTGCCCTTGATTTACTCTGAAATATCCTATGTGTCATTCATATGCTCCGAAATATTTCATATGTTATTGATATGTTCCGAAACATTTCATACGTCATTGATATATTTCAAGATATTTCATTTGCCCTTGATTTACTTCGAAATATACTATGTGTCATTCATATGCTCCGAAATATTTCATATGCCGTTGATATATTCTAAAACATTTCATACGTCATTGATATGTTCTGAGATATTTCATTTGCCCTTGATTTACTCTGAAATATCCTATGTTTCATTCATATGCTCTTGAATGTTTCATATGTCGTTGATTTGTTCTAAATCATTTCATACGTTATTGATATGTTCTGAGATATTTTATTTGCCCTTGATTTACTCCAAAATATCCTATGCCATTCATATGCTCCGAAATGTTTCATATGTCATTGATATGTTCCGAAACATTTCATACGTCATTGATATATTTTGAGATATTTCATTTGCCCTTGATTTACTCTGAAATATCCTATGTGTCATTCATATGCTATGTTTCATATGTCGTTGATATGTTTTGAAACATTTCATATGTCATTATTATGTTCCAAAATGTTTTATTTGCCCTTGATATGTTCCGAAACCTTTCATACATCATTGAAATGTTCCAAGATATTTCATTTGCCCTTGATATGCTCTGTAATATTTTATACATCATTGATATGCTTCGAAATGTCCTATGTGCCATTGATATGCTCCGAAATGCTTCCTATGCCCTTGATATACTCTGAAACATTCTTTACGTCATTGATATGCTCTAAAAAGTTTTTTATGTCATTGATATGCTCCTGAACATTCTTACACTTTTGATATGTGCCTAAATACTTCATATGTCATCTGATACATGCATAAATGCTTCATATGTTAATGGTATGCTCCTCATTTCCTCTCTTCAATTGTTATGAATAAAGTATGATTCGAATGAAATGGCCCTTGTGATTTTACATCTAATGAGATGCTATCTATTAACTCTTGTATATCTGCTTCATATTTTGATACCAAGTTTGCTTGAAATCTATCATATTTTATCATGGATATGTTAGTCGCTTACTGAACTCCTTATGCTCATACCGTTGCTATATAAATTTTTCATGTTAGCATGTCACTCACTAAAAAGCTAGATTTGGGCTGAAGTAGTGAAAAGCTAAAAGATTTTAGGCAGATCTTTATTGGTTGATAGTTTTTTATTGTATAAGTGCACTTTGCATCTGATGAAATGTTAAGGATAAATCTAAACTTATATATTGTAAAAGTTGAAAGAACCTCTCATCTTCAGGATTTTGAAATGATGAGTTTAATTGGTTTAATGATATAAACTTATGGTAAATATTGGTTTTGTGATTATATGTATTTCCACACATATAAATTTATGATGTGGTTGATGCTTAGCTGAGTTAGCTTTGGATCTTATGAATCATTGAGTGAAGTGGTGTAGGATTATAAACTGCATAAGTTTTTGATGGGTATGAATATGATGCTTGAATAATTTTCAGTATCCTCAAATGTTAGCATGGATCCTGGATTGGATTGTTGTTGAAATTATAATGTTATCATTTTTAAGATTGGGTCACATCTCCTAAATGAGATTAAAATTCTGGGGGCATGACATAGGGGTTCTTTCCTCCAAGTTGCTGCTCAAAGGCTACTAAAAGCATGATTTATTCATGAAGAAAAGGGGTGAATATATGGCTATTTATAGGGCTTCGAAATCCCAATTCCTAATAGGACTCCTACTCAAGACCCCTATTTCTAATCAACTCCTACTTCTAATAGGACTCCTACTTTTAATAGGACTTCTTCTCTAAGAAGCAACCTCCAAACCAATCCTAACCTTGCTAGCCTTTCACCTTTTTAATAAGAGTTGGCTAGATTGGATTTACATGAATGCCCTTAAGATTTACATATTTGTCCCCTTTAATGAAACTGAATTAGTACTTTCCTAGCTAGAGTCCTTACAGAATTAGAACTCTCCTAGCTAGAGTCCTAACCTACATGCCCTCTTCAAATCAGCCTTGTCCTTGAGGCTGACGCTCCATGAATTCTAGGAATTTGATCTTCAAGTCGTCATAGTTCTCCCAAGTGGCATCACTTGTTGGTGGGTTCGCCCATTGTATTAGCACTTCAGTAGTGGGTCGTCGTTGTCGAGTCACGATCCGTCGATCAATAATGGCACTCGGTTAGGTTTGGAGCTCTCCTTAGATAGTCATATTTGGTAGATGGCTTTGGGCTATCTTGTTTTGTCCCAAGTTAAGCTTCAAATACGATACATGGAAGACTAAATGGATTCGAGAGTTAGCAGGTACGTCCAATCTGTTAGGGATCGAGCGGCACTAAGAGGGGGGGTGAATTAGTACAGCGGTTAATAACGATAACATTTCGGTGATTTAAAATAACTTTGGAAACTTTGTGTAACAAATTATGTTTCAATGAAATCTGATTTTGATTGCGTATAAAGTTAAAATGATTTGTAAGAAAGTGAGGAGGAAGCGGAGCAAGTAAATGAACAGGTTTGCAAAAATGTAAATAACAATATTGAAACGAAAATCAGAATTTTTATAGTGGTTCGGTCAGACGACCTACGTCCACTCCCGATTCCTCTTCTCTTGAGGCCACCGACTTTCCACTAGGTGTCTTCCTTCCAAGGGCGAAGACCAATTCCCTTTTACAGAATTTTCTCCTTTTGACGAGCTTAGGAGATAACCCTTACAAGTACTCACTCCTTTCTTTTGAATCGAATACAAGAGAAAACCTAAGGAGAGATTTCTAGAGATTTGAATAGAGTTTTTTTACTTTCAAAGTGTATGTGCTAGCATATTGCAACCCAGGGATGGGAGGGATTTTTATAGGCTCCAAGAGGATTCATATTTGGAGCCCAAATTTGAATCTTTCTTTCCAGGCTTTAGGTGGTACCATCGCCTGACCAGTCCTTAATGCTTTGTGGTCAAGTCGGTACCATCGCTTAGCTAAAAATACCATTGCTTGCCAAGCATTAAAGTTGGCAGTACCATCATTGACCTGGGGTGGTGCCACCGCCTAGAACACCTGGGATTTTAGTCCCTAGGCGGTGCCATCGCCTGGCTGCCAGACTATTCCAGCAAGGCCGAATGGGCCATGACTTCAGCCCAAATAAGGCTCAGTTGGCCCTTACAAGGGTTAAACAGGATTATTACCTAATCCTTACCCTAATTACGTGCTAGCTATGGAATTGAAACATAATTCTAAGCAAATTAACAACAGGCAATATCGAGTCTTCTTTCGGCAAGCTTTTTGGTGAACTTTCGATGGACTTCCAATGCACCCTCATGATTTCTTCCGATGGATTCCCAACAGGCTCTTAACTTTGTGACGAGTTCGAAGAGTCTTTGGCAAGCTTCAATGAACCTTCTCGGTGAGCTCCGCGAACCTCAAACGATCTTTCTAGTGAACTTCCAAAACCTTGGTAAAGTTCCCGATTCTTTCTGTCATTCCTAAAATCCTCCAACAATCCTTCGGACTTCAATGGACTCTCAAACTTCCAACTACTTGACTCATGGTAATTTTCTTTATGTCTTCAAGCTATAAGTAGTTAATCCTGACACTTATCTCAATAATAGATTTTTCATATGAATTAGATCAAATAATCCATCAATTGACTTCATCATCAAAATCCGAGATTCAACAATCTTCCCCTTTTTAATAATGACAATCAATTGATGATAGAGTTAATCTTAACTCCCCCTATCCATATGCCATATTATGAGAAAGAAAACACTTGAATTCAATCTTTGAATTCAAACCAAATTAAATAAGTTTCATCCGTTGAACTTATCATCATGCTTAACAAGCATGTTTTTTCATCGATAAATATAAAACTTCGTATTTTTTTCAATGTCATGGCATGACACGTATTTTCAAGTCGAATGATAGACATTCATCATTTCGACAAGAAATACCAATTATAGTTTGAAATATGATATGTATCAAATGATATCGATATAAAAATCATAAATGCAAGGTATGATATCATTAAGCGATACATCATCAAATGATAACTTATCATATCAATGAAAGATACTAATTATTAATCATGACATGATAGTAATTTTTTTAAGAAAGCATTTGCATAATATCATGTGATATGATACGATGCATATTTTATCTTTGATTCTTCTTTCCAAGATTTTTTAAAGATATCAACCAACTTTCAATTATAAAGCATGGCAAAAGCAATTAAATTGTAATATAAAACATATAAGACATTTTCATTTCATCATATTGCAATACACAGCATATAAGTCATTGCGATACAATACAATATATAAGTCATTTGTTTATTTGTCATATTCTTCTCAATACGATACATGCAAGACATTTTATCAAGTCATTTGCACATGTCATCAATTTATTTGCATATTCTTCTCCTCCTTTGTTATCAACAAAAAGAAGGTGCATTTGATAAAAGTGGTCATCATAATGTATCATCATGCATATCAAACACACATGTTGTGTCATCCTCGACGGATAAATCCGAAAGATGTTTTGATCATTTTTGTTCATGTTTATGAAATCTGAAAAAAAATAAATTATCAAAGATTCATTCATGAAGGAGGATGTAAGGCTTAAGATGTAATTTTGTAAATTCAAGAATAAAATAATAAAGTGGAAAGATAGATCATTCATCAAATATCTCATATCAATTTTGAGGTAAGATCCATAAAGCTTCAACATGGCATTTACGAATCAACATCAAAAATTTCATCGAAGGATTCAACATGGCATTCTTATTCATGAGGGGAAGACATTAAGTTTTAAAGCTTCGAATTGTAAAAAGCCAAAATGAACATTTAAGAGCTTAATTTTTGTTAAAGTAAAATTCATGACATTAATTTATGCATATGTCGTATAAAATGTAAGTCATGAAATATCTTTTGTCATGCTTAAAGGAGGTGGAGGAAGCATAAAATCAACTTTACTACATCATTAAGATCCATCATTCAAAGAAGGAGGAAAGCAACATCATGATACCAAATCATCCAAAACTTTTACAACATCATGAAGGCTTAAAAAATATTATGATAAAAAAATGATAGCTTTATTAAAATATTACAATCGAAGAAAAAAAAGTGAGAGTGTAAAAATATCATCCAAAATAATATCAAGGTTGAGATTTATCAAAACCAATTTTAGCATTTCATCAAAAGGCATGACATAACTCAAAAATTCATCAATCGAAGAGGAGAATCAAAATATTATGATCGAAGGATAAGAATGAGAACTCCACTCAAAAGATGATATTATAAAGATGTCATTCGAAAATAAGAAGATAATATCAAGATGAGATAATGAAAGCTGAAGTTGAAAAATTTTGGAAAAAGAATATATAACATCTTCATGTATTAGGACAATTTAACATGCCTAATTCTCTTCTAATGAAGTTAAATTGTTCTTCATTTAGGGGTTTTGTGAAAATGTTTGCTAATTGATGTTTTGTATTAATAAATTCTAGAATGACATCATTAGTATTGACATGATCTCATATAAAATGATACATAATGTCAATGTGCTCAGTTCTAGAGTGTTGAATGGGATTCTTGGTTAAACAAATGACACTTGTGTTATCACATTTTATGGGAATGTTCTTTAAATAAATTCCATAGTCTTCTAAAGTGTTTTTCATCTAAACAACTTGGGCAAAACATGAACTAGCAGCTATGTATTCGGCTTCCGCCGTAGATAGTACAATCGAGTTTTGTTTCTTTGAAGTCCAAGAAACAAGTGCATGTCCTAAAAATTGGCATGTTTCGGATATGCTTTTTCTATCTATTCTACATCCGCCAAAATTCGCATCTACATAGGCTTTTAAATCAAAGTCATTGGATTTTGGATACCATAATCCTAAGTTAGGAGTGCCTTTAAGATATCTAAGAATTCTTTTAACAGCTTTAAGATGAGACAACTTAGGATTTGCTTGAAATCTTGCACAAAGTCCTACACTAAATATGATATCCGGTCTAGTTGCGGTAAGATAAAGTAAACTACCTATCATTCCCCTATATGTTTTTTGATCAAAATTTTCTCCACTTTGATCCATATCTAACTTAGTGGAGGTACTCATAGGAGTGTTTTTATAGCTTTTGAACCATCAATGTTAAATCATTTTAATAATTCTAATGTATATTTAGATTGATTAAGAAATATATCATTACTAAGTTATTTAATTTGCAATCCTAGAAAGAAGGTTAGTTCAGTGATTAGACTCATTTCAAATTCATGACTCATACACTTAGCGAATGATTCACATAGTGATTCATTCGAAGAAACAAAAGTAATATCATCAACATAAATTTAAACAATAAAAAAATTATTTTTAAAATATTTAATAAATAATATTAAATATTAGCATAGGCAAGGAGCATCCTAATGGCTTCTAATCTTACCATAAGAGCAAAGATTTCTTCATAATCGATACCTTCTTCTTAGTTAAAACTTTTGGCCACTAATCTAGCCTTGTTTCTAACCATGATACTACATTCATCTTGCTTGTTTCTAAAGACCCATTTAGTACCAATAACTAAATGGTCACTAGGTCTAGGAACAAACTTTCATACCTCATTCTTCTCAAATTGATTCAATTCTTCTTGCATTGTGATAACCCAAAAATCATCTTTCAAGGCATCGTCAATGCACTTAGGTTCAATTTGAGCAAGAAAAGCGGTATGGGTGTAAAAATTATTAAAAGAAGAATGAGTTTGAACCCCTTTCGATGTGTCTCCTATAATTAACTCCTTTGGATAGGCATCTATATACTTCCATTCCTTGGGTAAGGATATTTGGGAAGATGATGCATCCAAGTTGCTATTTTGAGGAGAGGGTTCATTTAAATTCAAACCATCAAAACCAAGATCATCATCAAAATCATTTTTCTTAAGTTTGGAAACTTCATTAAAAACTACACGAATAGACTCTTCTATAACTAATGTTTTTTGGTTAAAAACATGAAAAGCTTTAGAAACAGAAGAGTAACCAAGAAAGATGCCTTCATTGGATTTAGCATCGAATTTTCCTAAGGCATCCTTTTCATTCAAGATAAAACATTTGCAACCAAAAACTTTAAAATAAGAAATATTTGGTTTTTTGTTATTCCATAATTCATAAGGGGTTTTGGATAGAGATGGTCTTACTAGAACCCTATTCATGACATAGCAAGTCATATTAACGGCTTTGGCCCAAAAGTATTTGGGTAAATTATGTTCATTTAATATGATTCTTGGATTTCTTATAAATTTCTATTCTTTCTTTCTACTACTCCATTTTGTTGAGGATTTCTTAGAGTAGAGAAGTTATGGTTATACCCATTAGATTCACAAAAATTTTGGAAGTCATAGTTTTGGAATTCTCCACCATGATCACTCCGAATTGATGAAATCATGAAATCCTTTTTGTTTTGAGTAAGTTTACAAAATTTAGAAAAATATTTAAAGAAATCACTTTTGTGAGCTAAAAAATAGTTCCAAGTGTATCTACTATAGTCATCTACAAGGACAAATGCATATTTGCTACCTCCTAGACTTGTTGTATCGATTGGTTCAAATAAATCCATATGGATCAATTGTAATGGTCTAGAGGTGCTTATTTGATTCTTTGATTTGAAGCTAGTTTTTATTTGTTTTTCTAGTTAACATGCATCACATACTTTGTCCTTGACAAACTTGATATTAGGAATTCCTCGTACTAGTTCTCTAGATGAAATTTTAGATATTAGTTTCATGCTTGCATGACCTAATCTTCTATGCCAAAGACAAGCATCATCATTTAAAACCGGAAAAGCATATTTCGTTACTTAGTTCTTCAATGTTAATGGTGTAGACATTATTTTGTTTTAACACAATCATGGATATGTTGTTGTTTGGTTTTTCAATGATACAAGCATTAGATTCAAATCTAACAATATAACCTTTATTGCATAATTGACTAATGCTCAAAAGATTATATTTTAATCCATCAACTAGTAACACATCATCAATTAAAAAACTTGATTTGTTACCTATGGTTCCCTTGCCAATGATTTTACCCTTGTTGTTGTCTCTGAAGGTGACATACCCTTCTTCTTTGCTAGTGAGCATAGAGAATTGAGATGGATCTCCGGTTATGTGCTTTGAGCATCCACTATCAAGATACCATCTCTTGCTCCTAGCTTGTGAGTGTGTCTACAAAAGAGGATGGTTTTTAGGTACCCATTTGATTTTGGGTGCCTAAAGCATTGATCTACTAACTTTGTCATTTAGTATTGAATTATTTATGGTTCCTTTAGGAACTCATACCAATTTGCGTGAACTAATTTTCTTAAATGGACATTTGTAAATAACATGTCCAGATTTACAATAAAAATTACATTTCAAACAAGGTAATACATGTAGTGTGGGTTCTTTAATGAAGGTGGTAGGATTTTGGTGAGATCCACTCACAAATCCAATTCCACTTCTATTTGCGACGTGACCCTTGTTTGCAAGGATCATGTCCAAGCCCTTGCTACCGACCTTAAACTTATTTAGGGTCTCTTTAAGTAGCAAGTTCTCATATTTTATTGCTTCTAAGTGTTCACACTTAGAGCATGGAGGTGAAGAGGGAGTTTGAAGACTATCAAGTTTATCTAGTAATAAAGTATGCTCCTTCTTTAATAAATTGAACTTCTTACTAATAGTTCTACACTCATTAAATAATTTATGAAAAGCTATTGAAAGTTCATCGAAAAATAAATCTTCATTAATTAAATCACATACCTCTTCTCCTAAAGCCATTAGCGCGAAGTTGGCTTCCTCTTTGTTGCTTGTTTCTTCTTTCTCGGAGTCACTTGAGTTGTCCCATATTGCCTTTAAAGCTTTCTTCTTCTTCAGTTGCTTCTTCTTGGCTTGGGGGCATTCATTTTTGAGGTGCCCCAGCTTCTTGCATTCATAACATATGACTTAGTCCTTTTTTGGTTCAAGTTTTTTTTAGTGTCATTTTTAAATTTATTCCTTCTTATGAATTTTTTAAATTTTCGAGTTAAGAGTGCAATATCATCGTCACTGTCCTCATCACTTGATGTTTCATTTAAGTGGTCTTCTTGTATTTTTAATGTCATATCCTTTTTGTTCTTTAGAAGGGGGTTCTCGAGCTCTTCATGAGCATGGCATGTCATTTTGTAGATCATTAGAGACCTAATAAGTTTTTCAAGAGGAAAAGTTTTAAGGTCCTTGGCCTCTTGAATGGTTATAACCTTTGGATCCCAACTATTTGGAAGGGATCTTAAAATTTTAGTTACAAGTTCAAAATTAGAAAAACCTTTACCAAGTGCTTTGAGTCCATTGACGATATTCGTAAAATGGGTGTACATGTCTCCAATAGACTCACTTGGTTTTATCCAAAAAAGTTCATAAGAATACATGAGAATGTTGATTTTGGACTCTTTCACTCGACTAGTGCCTTCATGAGTGATTTCTAGAGTACGCCAAATATCGATAGCCGATTCATAAATCAAAACACGATTAAACTCATTTTTATCAAGTGCACAAAATAAGGCATTCATAGCCTTTGCATTTAAAGCAAAAACCTTCTTCTCCGATTCATTCCATTCGCTCATTAGAAGAGGGGATTTTTGAAATCCATTTTCAATGATATTCCAAAGCTCAAAGTCCATGGAAATAAGAAAGATTCTCATACAAGTCTTCCAATACGTGCAATCCAACTTATTGAACATGGGTGGATGGATAATTGAATGACCTTCTTGCATGCCAGAATAAGCCATCTCTCTTGGGTTTTAAACCAGATGAGAGTGACCAAGCTCTGATACCAATTGTTAGGGATCGAGCGACACTAAGAGGGGGGGGTGAATTAGTGCAACGATTAATAACGATAACTTTTTGGCAATTTAAAACAACTTCGAAAACATTATGTGATAAAATTACGTTTTGATAAAATCTGGTTTCGATTGCATATAAACTTAAAATGATTCATAAGAAAGTGAGAAGAAAGTGGAGTAAGTAAATGAACAGGTTTGCAGAAATATAAATAACAATATTGATATGCAAACTATAATTTTTATAGTGATTCGGTTATACGACCTACGTACACTCCCAATTCCTCTTCTCTTAAAGCCACCGGCTTTCCACTAGGTGTCTTCCTTCTAAGGGTGAAGACCAATTCCCTTTTACAGTGCTTACTCCTTTTTACGGGCTTAGGAGACAATCCTTACAAGCACTCACTCCTTTCTTTTGAATCGAATACAAGAGAAAACTAAAGGAGGGATTTCTAGAGATTTGAATAGAGTTTTCCTGCTTTCAAAGTGTATGTGCTTGCATGCTACAACCCAAGGATGGGAGGCGTTTTTATAGGCTCCAAGAGGATTCAAATTTGGAGCCCAAATTTGAATCTTCTTAATTTTCAAAGCTACTGGTGGTACCACCGCCTGACACTAGCGGTACCATCGCCTGATAGTGTCCTCGGGCTCTATGGTCTGGTAGTACCATCGCCTGCCAAGCGATGCCACCACTTGCTAGGCATTAAAGTCGGCGGTACCACCGCTGACCTAGGGCAATGCCACTACTCAGAACACTTGGGATTTCGGTCCCCAGGCGGTGGTCTGGCGGTGCCACCGCCAGACTATTCC
Organism: Musa beccarii; assembly: GCA_024322285.1. Classification (NCBI taxonomy): domain Eukaryota; kingdom Viridiplantae; phylum Streptophyta; class Magnoliopsida; order Zingiberales; family Musaceae; genus Musa; species Musa beccarii. The sequence goes on along the minus strand of CM044394.1, from coordinate 26,415,915 downwards.
AACAAGGCTGAAAGGGCCCTGACTTCAGTCCAAATCAGCCCAAATAAGGCCTAGTTGGTTTAAATAGGATTATAACCAACAAGGGTTAAATAGGATTATAACCTTATCCTTACCCTAATTACATGCTAACTATGGAATTGAAACATAATTATAAGCAAATTAACAACCGTCAATGTTGAGTCATCTTTCGACGAGCTTTCCGGTGAACTTTCAATGGACTTCCGACGTACCCTTGGATTTCTTCCGACGGATTCCCAATAGGCTCCCGGACTTTGTGGTGAGTTCAACGAGTCTTTGGCAGGCTTTCAAACCTTCTTGGTGAGCTTCGTGAACCTCCGACGATCTTTCCAATGAACTTCTAAAACCTTCGACAAGTTCTCAATTCTTTCTCGGTTGGTTCCGACAGCACCTCTGACGATCCTTCGGACTTCTGGTGGACTCTCAAACTCCCAACTACTTGACTCTAGTAATTTGCTTTATGTCTTCAATCTATCATAGTTAATCCTACACACTTATCTCAATAATATGGATTAGATCAAATAACCCATCAATTGACTTTATCATTAAAATCTGAGATTCAACACAATCTATATGCTACTGCTCCGATGCACTCCAAAATCTGGTAGGGTCTATAGAACCAAGGTAAAAGCTTCATAGATACTCTAGTCTAGATTGATATTTGCTTGTATGGTTGGAGTCGTAGGAAGACCCAATCTCCTACTGAAAATTCTCTTTCTCCTTTGTGTTTATTATATTGCTATTTCATCCTTGCTTGAGTTGCAGTGAGATTATCTTTTAGCAGCTTCAGCATTTTGTCTCTATCCTGTAATTCCCTATCCACTTGTTCTACTTTAGAGGCACCCAACACATATTTTGGGATTATAGGGAGAGGTCGGCCATACATAGCCTCATAGGGAGTACATTTTATAAATGAATGATAAGTTGTATTATACCACCACTCAACCCAGGGAAGCCACTTTGTCCACTCTTTTGGCCGGTCATTGGTGAAGCATCTAAGGTATGTCTCCAAGTACCTGTTTACCACTTTAGTTTGGTCATCGATTTGTGGGTGATATGTTGTACTCATTTTCAATTTAGTGCCCTGCATCTAGAATAATTTTGTCCAAAATTTGCTTGTAAAGACCCTATCATGATCACTTATAATAGATCTTAACATCCCATATAATTTTATAATATTCTATATAAAGATTCATGCAATACTAGAAGAAGTGTAGGGATAACGAACAATGTAAAAGTGAGCATACTTTGTAAGGCGATCAACCATGACAAAAATTATACCTTTTCCTTGTGATGAGGGAAGCTCTTCGATGAAGTCCATTGATATATCAGTCCATCTTAAGTCTGAAATGAGCAGAGGTTGCAGCTTTATGGGACTTGCCACTATCTCACCTTTGTGTCGTTGACATACATCACATTGTGCTACAAATTCAGCAAGAATATTTTTCATCCCTACCCAATAAAAATTTTGCTTAATTCTCTTATAGGTTCTAAGGAACTCAGAGTGCCCAGCCGTAGGTATGGAATGCATCTCTTGAAGGATGTTATTTATGCAAGTAGAATTTGGCACAAGCACAATGTGTCCCTTATAGCACAAGTCTTTTGAGTCCCAATTATAATGAGCCATGAAGCTTGGTGCTTCCTCCAATTTTTTTATGATCTTACTAGTCTTTGGATCATCTTTCCATTCCCTCCTAATATCCTCAAGGAAGTCGCTGATCGGAAGTGAAACGATTGAAAATTTAGCTTGCTCGGGTAGCCGTGAAAGCGCATCTACGATAGCATTCTCTTTCCCCCTTTTGTAAGTTATTTCATAATCATATCCAAGAACTTTGTTACCCATTTCTGCTGCTCGGGGGAAGATATCTTCTACTTTAAGAAATATTTTAGGCATTTATTATTAGTCTTGATTTAAAAACGTCGTCTGATTAAGTACGGTCTCCATTTGGCCACCGCATGCATAATCACGAGCATCTTCTTGTCATAAATAGTCATCTTGAGATGGGAATGAGTAACGCCTTACTAGTATATGTAAGAGGCCAGCCATCTTGCATTAGTATAGTACCAATTTCGACTCCGGAGGTATCGGTTTCAATAATAAAAGTCTTATTGAAGTCGGGTAATGTTAGTACGAGTGTTGTCGTCATTGCGGCTTTAAGTTCATTGAAAGCGGTGGTGGCTTTGTCTGACTATTGGAAAGCATCTTTTTTTAACAAAGAAATAAGGGGTGCACTAATCTTTCCATAGTTTTTTTATGAACTTGCGGTAGTAGCCTGTTAAACCGAGAAAGCCATGTAGCGATTTTATGTTTCTTGGGGTTGGCTAGTTTTGCATTACTTCAATTTTGGAGGGGTCTACCACCACACCTTCCTCTAATATGATATGTCCAAGATATTCTACCTTCTATTGAAGAAAGCTGCACTTTGATTTTTTGATAAAGAAAATATGTTCTTATAAAATCGTCAAAATAAGTCGTAAGTGTTGAAAATAAGGATATCGTCAAAGAAATCCAGCACAAACTTACAAAGATAACCTTGTAAAATATCATTCATAAGGCTCTGAAAGGTGGAGAGAGCATTAGTGAGACCAAAGGGCATTACTAGAAATTTGTAGTGGCCATTGTACGTTCGAAAGGTGGTTTTCGGTATGTCTTCTTCACACACTCATATTTGATGATACCCGGATCGAAGATCTAGCTTTGTGAAGACTCATGCTCCCTTTAATTCATCAAGCAATTCATCTACTACTGGAATAGGGTACTTGTCCTTAACGGTTATGCTATTGAGAGCTCAGTAATCAACGCATATTCGCCATCTTCCATCCTTTTGTACTAGGAGCACCGGTAAAGAGTAGGGGCTGTAACTTGGCCGAATAACTCATGTTTTGAACATTTTTTTTATAATCCTTTCTATTTCATCCTTTTGGAGATGTGGATAATAATATGGCCGAGTATATGCTGGAGGTTTGTCGGGAAGAATCGGTATACGATGATCATGCCGACGGGTAATATGTTTGGATCTTCAAATTTGGTTGGCTCTCCCTTAGATGGCTACTCAAGTTATACCAAAAAGCCGCTGCATACTTTATGCAAAACTTTCTCCATTCGTTGTGTGCAAATCGTCATCATGTCACCCCCACGTTTCCTGCGTAGTATCACTTGTTTCCCCTTACCGTAAAATTTTATAATTAGTTTTAAAAAATTTCAGGAAACATCACCTAATTTCACTAGCCATTCGATGCCGAGGATAGCCTCATAATCATTAAGAGGGAGGAGGTAGAAATCTGCAATTATCTCTTGGTCCTACAATAACAGTTTCACCCGCGGGCACCTACGATCACACTTCAAAATTCATTCGTCGATGACCTTAACGTCAAACCTGCTATAATTCTCGATAGGTAAGGCCATCCAGACAACAATCTTGCTATTCATAAAATTATTAGTGCTCTCAATGTCAATAAGAATGGTGATCGGTTGTTACTTTAGAAGTCCTCCCACTTTCATCGTTTGTGGGTTTGCGTAACCGGCAAGGGCATGCATCGTAATATTAACCGACTATTGTTCTTCATCCATGAACTCTTTCTCATGCTCCTGAACCTCCTCCTCTATGTCTTCAAGAGGTTCAATCAGTAGGAGGCGGCCCCTTTTGCAGTGATGATCGTGGTTCCATGGCTCATCGCAATGCCAACAAAGACCCTTTATTGATCAGTCATGTAGTTCTTCTCTTATCAATTTTTTTTGGAAGTGAAGGATGACTGGGAATAGAAGGAGGTTTATATGCCATGGGCCTAGGAGAGGTTCTCATCCTTCGAGCATCTTGGTTGAGTCGTTCTTCTTGTATTCATGCGAAAGAAATCGTAGCCATCACGGTACGAGGCTGCTGCGCCTTAACCTCCCTTTTTATCTCTGGCTTGAGTCGTTCGATGAATGTTGCTAACAATTGATAGTCAATCCAATCATAAGTAAGGTAGGATAGCTTTTCAAACATGGTTTGTTACTCTTGAGTCGTAGAGGTTTATCGAATTTTTGCGAGTTGGCCATCAATATTTTCATACTCCATAGGTCCGAAATGGTTTAGTAGTACGTTCTTAAATTGATTCCATGTCAGAGCCCCATGATTGTATTCTAACTAATTGTACTATTGAATAGCATCTCCTTCAAGGTGGATGATAGCAATTTCCATTATAGAAGCATCCGACGTTCGGTAGTAGTGAAAGTAACATTCGGCACATGAAATCCACCCCGCCGGGTCTCCTTCTTCCATCGTGGGAAGTCCACCCTCATACATGGCTGAAGCATATCTGAGGGCTATCTCTCCTTCTCTGGAGGCCTCTCTGAACTCTCTCCTTGCTGAAATTTGGTTGGACTCGGTGGTTGTCCAATTCTGAATTCTGCAAACAAAGCATGCAATTTGTCCTCCAAGCACGATTCAAGCCGCGATTCAATCTGAGATTCCAATGCTTCAAATTTGGCATCAATTGGATCTTGAGAAGCCATAGCATATGCCTCTAGATCATAGATGTCCTTGTCTTTTTTCTATTGATGGGTTAATGGCATGGGGTGGTAGAATGTTCAGACAATAGATCAGTGATAGAAGGGTTCGACTGTAAGGGTTTACTGTTTTGGGCTACGATTTTTAATACTGTTAGGGTTATGAAAATAAGTTATGATAGCTATGTCTTAGGCTAGAGGGATGCCCTAAAGACATTTTAGTGGTGATAGCAAGGTGGCTAGGGTTTGGTAGTTTACGGAGAAGAAAAAGGACAAAGGTGCAGCACTAGATTTTTCATCGAAAAAATTCTAACTGTAAGGATGCAATTTTTTCCAATAATTCTCAATAGAGATCTAAGTAAAACTAAAAGAGAATCTACTAGTATGGAGAGATAATGCTGTTAAAAATTTTGTAGAAGAAAATGACAGCAAGAGGTTTGGTAAAATTAAGGATCATTGAAAGGTACTGTAGTAGATTTTTACATCTAAAGTGTAGTAGTTTGGATGTAAAAGATTAGTGGTTTATATTAAGAATTTTTTGATGAAACTAAAGGAGAATCCGCTATTAGAAAGTGTCAAAGCCATCATAAAAATTTCATAGAGTTTTGGATAGAATAAATGCAATAGCAAGATCAAACAAACAGTGCTTATGCGGTTGGAATTCTGCAGTGCATCTTTCGTCGTAGAGAAGAAAACTTTATGATTAAAAGTTTATGCAGCAATAAAGGAATGATTTTTTGAATAAGGATAACTAAATTGCTGCAGCAATAAGGTAGGAAATCACAACCTAGTGCAATTCATGGGGAGATCAAAGGATGATCCGCGGTGGTGGAGATGACAGTAGAATTCACCGATGATCTTTTAAGCAATTATGGGAATTGCTTTGGGTGGTTGTGGATGGCTGATGGGTGGCTATGGAAGGGCAGTGAGATGCCAAGAATGTTGTTCTAATACCAAGTGATAGAACCCTTGTAGATTCTAAGCTTAGGGTTGATCTCTTTAGGGAATCGGCCTCCTTAGAACTCTATAAGGGTTTCTTCCTCCAAGTTGCTTGTCAAAGGTTGCTAAAAAGATGATCTATTCATGATAAAAAGAGGGTGAATACATGGTTATTTATAGGGCTTCTAAACCCTAACTCCTAATAGGACTCCTACTCAAGACCCCTACTTCTAATCAACTCCTACTTCTAATAGGACTCCTTCTCTAATAGGACTCCTACTTCTGATAGGACTCCTTCTCTAAGAAACAACCTCCAAACTAATCCTAACCTAGCCGGCCTTTCACCTCTTTAATAGGGGTTGGCTAGATTGGATTTACATGAATGCCCTTAGGATTTACATGTTTGCCCCCTTTAATGAAACTGAATTAGGATTCTCCTAGCTAGAGTCCTAACAAAATTAGGACTCTCTAAGCAAGAGTCCTAACAAGAGCTCACCGAGAAAGTTCGGAAGCTTGCTAGAAGATTCATTGAAACTTACCATAAAGTCCGGGAGCCTACTGGGAATCTGTTAGAAGATATCCGAGGGTGTGTCAGAAGTCCGCTGAAAGTTCGCTGGAAGATCACCGGAAAAAGATTCAACATCATCGGATTATAATTTGCTTAGAAATTTATTTCAGTTTTATAGTTAGTAGGTAATTAGGATTAGGTGATAATCCTAATCAATACTTATAGGGGCCTAGGAACTAGTTCCTAGGTAGTTTGGGTGGTGGTACCACCCTAGGTCAGCGGTGGTACCACCTGATAGGCGAGGGTACCACCCCTCCATAGAGTTCGAGGACCCTATCAAGCGATAGTACCATTAGACTAGGCAGTGGTATCACCTAGTACATTGACAGAGCTGGGTCAGCTAGCGGTGGTACCGCCAGTGCCAAGCGGTGGTACCGCTAGTGCTAGGCGGTGGTACTACTAGTACACGAAAATCCATGATATGACTCTTTTTTGATCCAATTCTGAAGCCAATTGAGCCTATAAATACTCCTTACTTCTCAGTTGGCTAAGTACAATTGAGAAGTGATAAAAATTAGGTCAAAGCTCTAGCAAAACTGCATTCGATAGCTTGAGTGTTCACCTCCCAAGTCTCATTTGTAAAAAGTTCTGTAAGAGAGTGTGAACCACATGTAAAAGTTTATAAGAGGGGTGCTTGATCCTTCCCCTTCAAGAAAAATTGATAGTGGAAGTTGGGAACCTCATCAGAGGAGGTTTCGGAAGTGGACGTAGGTCATTTGACTGAACCACTATACATCGCTGCGTACTTCTATTGATGTGTGAGTTTTCAAAATACTACATTTCAATCTTTACTTAGCTATAATCTCTCGATCTCCTCCTCTCTACTTTTTGTTTTACTTGAATCACTTTACTGGAATCATTTTTGTCAAATCGAAACTTCTCAACATATAACTCTTTCTATATTCATTTTGAATTTATAGTTTTTATCCGTTGCACTAATTCACCCCCCCCCCTCATAGTGATACTCTAGATCCTAACAAATTTCAATCCTAACAGTTAGTATTAGAGTAAAGTTTCTCTCTATTTAGTTTAAAACCTAAGAGAGATAGCTTTTGTTAGCAATCAAAATGGTCTTTCTATCACTCGTCCTCCTATGTTTAATGAGATGGACCACACATATTGAAAAACTCAAATGAGAATTTTTCTTGTTTTCTATAGATTTCAGTTTATAAAATATTGTTGAAAGTGGTTTTGAAAAGTCTTCCAAACTAATGAATGAATTGAATGATTTAGAGAAGAGGACTTTCTCATTTAGAGAAGAGAACTTTCTCTTTAAATGCTAAAGCGATGAACGCTTTATTTTGTGCTCTTGATAAAAATAAATTTAATCAGGTTTCTATATGTGAAATTACATATGAGATTTGGCACACACTCGAAGTCACACCCGAAGGCACAAGTAGGATTAAAGAGTCAAAAATCAATCTTTTGGTACATAGCTATGAGTTGTTTTATATGAAACCAAGTGTGACAATTGGAGATATATACACCCATTTTACGGATGCCATCAACGTTTTAAAAGCACTTGGTAAAAGTTTTTCTAATTTTAAATTTATTAATAAAATACTAAGATCCCTTCCAAAAAGTTGAGATCCTAAAGTAATGGCAATACAAGAAGCAAAGGACCTAAACAATTTTTTTCTTGAAGAACTTATTGGGTCTTTGATGACTTATGAAATGACATGTATAGCATATGATAAATTTGAGAACAACCTTCCAAAGAATAGGAAGGACTTAGTACTTAGAACTAAAAAAGATCACTTGGGAAAAAACTCAAGTAACGATGATAATGATGACGACTTGACACTTCTTACAAGAAAATTTAAAAAATTCTTAAAAAGGACCAAAATAAAATAATATACTAAGAATAAAAGTGAACTAAAAAAGGACTCAATAATATACAATGAATGCAAGAAGCTGGGGTACTTAAAAAATGAATATCCCCTAGTGAAAAAAAGCTACCAAAGAAAAAGAAAGCGCTCAAAGCTCCTTGAGATGATTCAAGTGCATCCGAAGATGAGGAGCCTACGAATGAAGAAATTGTAAATTACACATTAATAGTATTTGGCAATGAGGTATGTAACTCAAATGAATCTTCCTTATCTTACGATAAATTATTCAATACATTTAATGACTTTTTTTATGATATTCAATTAGTTAGTAAAAAGTATAAATTATTAAAAAAGGATCATGCTTCTCTTACTAGTGAATTTAAAAAATTTAAAAATGAGCATAATGATTCTATGTTAGCTCCTTGCATTAAGTGTGAAGAGATAGATTCACTTATGAAAAAAAATATTTTACTATGAGAAACATTAAAAAAATTTAAAATAAGTAACAAATCTTTAAATATAATCCTTGCTAATAAGGGTTATGTTCATAGAAATGAAGGAATTGACTTTATAAGTAACACTCAACAAAAGCCAACTACCTTCATTAAAGGGCCCACATTATATGTTTTACCCAAAAATAGATGTAATTTTTATGGTAGATTTGGACATTTTGCTTATAAATATCTATTTAAAAAATATAGTCCATACAAATTAATTTGGGTTCCTAAAGGAACCATAAATAACTCAATGCCAATAGTTAAGATAGGTAGATCTATTAATGAGGGACTCAAAGTTAAATGGGTACATAAAAGAAAACCCCCTTTCTTGTAGATATATTTACAATCAAAAGCTAGGAGCAAGAGATGGTACGTTGATAGTAGATGCTCAAGGCATATGATTGAAGATCCAACACACTTCTCTAAGCTCACCAGTCAAGATAAAGAATAGGTCACCTTCGAAGACAATAACAAAAGAAAAATTATTGATAAAGGAACCATAGGTAACATGTCAAACCTCTTGATTGAAGATGTGTTATTAATAGATGACCTAAAACATAATCTATTAAGTATTAATCAATTGTATGATAAAATATATATCATCAAATTCGGATCTAATGCTTGTATAATTGAAATTTAACACAAAAATAGATCTATGATTGCCTTAAAAAATAATAATATGTATACTATTGATATTGATGATTTTTGTCATGAAATGTGTTTTTCAACTTTAAACTATAATGCATGGTTTTAGCATAGGAGATTAGGTCATGCTTGTATAAAACTAATCTCTCAATTTTCAACTAAAGAACAAGTTGTAAGAGGAATACCTAGCATCAACTTTGTCAAAGATAAAGTTTGTGATGCATGCCAATTAAGAAAACAAATAAAAAGTAGTTTTAAATCAAAAAATCAAATAAGTACCTCTAGACCATTACAATTGATCCATATAGATTTATTTGGATCAATTTATATAATAAGTCTAGGAGGTAGTAAATACGTCTTTGTAATTGTTGATGATTATAGTAGATACACTTGGACATACTTCTTGACACGCAAAATTCTTTACTTTAAATATTTTTAATATTTTATAAACTTATTCAAAATAAAAAGGGTTTTATAATTTCGTTTATTTGTAGTGATCATGGTGGTGAGTTTCAAAATCATGATTTTCAAAATTTTTACAAGTCAAATGGGTACAACCATAATTTCTCCACTTGAAGAAATCTACAACAAAATGAAGTGGTTGAGAAAAAAAAAGGAGCTTATAAAAAATAGCAAGAAACATGTTAAATGAACATAATCTACCGAAGTATTTTTGGGCCGAAGCCGTTAACACCATATATTATATCATGAACAGGGTTCTTGTAAAACTATTAATTTCCAAAACTCCTTATGAATTGTGGAATGATAAAAGACCCAACATTTCATATTTTAAAATTATTTATTATAAATATTTTATTTCAAATAAAAAAGATGCCTTAGGAAAATTTGATTCAAAATCTGACAAAGGCATATTTCTTAGATATTCCTCTATTTCTAAAGCATATTATGTTTTTAATAAAAGAACTTTAGCCATTGAGGAATCCATTTATGTTATTTTTAATAAGTTATCCAAATTTAAGAAAAATAATTTTAATAATGATTTTGATTTTGATGCTTTAAATTTGAATAAAAACTCTCCTCCCTTGAGTAACTTGGATGCATCTTCGTCCAAGGAATACTTATCTAAAGAATGAAAGTATGTAGATGCTCATCCTAATGATCTAATCATAGGAGATACATCAAAATGTGTTCAAACTCACTCTTCATTTAAAAAATTTTATGCTAATGCTATATTTTTATCTCAAATTGAACCAAAATGCATTGACGAAGCCCTAAAAAAATGATTCATGAGTTATTACAATATAATAGGAGTTAAATCAATTTGAGAGAAATGATGTGTGGAAGCTTGTTCCTAGACCTAGTAACCATTTAGTGATTAGTACTAAATAGATTTTTAGAAATAAGCAAGATGAACTTGGTCATGATTAGAAACAAGACTAGATTAGTGACCAAAAGTTTCAACTAAGAAGGTATCAATTATGAAGAAATCTTCTCCCCTAAGGCAAGATTAGAAGCCATAAGGATATTTCTTATTTATGCTTGTTGTAATAATTTTAAGTTATTTCAAATGGATATTAAAAGTGCTTTTCTAAATGGCTTTATTTCCGAAGAATTTTACGTTGAACAATCACCCATATTTGAGAATACTATTTTTCTTAACTATGTGTTTAAGTTATCTAAGGCTCTTTATGGATTAAAATAACCCCCAAGGGCTTAGTATGAGAGGCTTAGTTCTTTCTTTATTCAAAATAATTTCTTAAAAGGCAAGGTCGATACTACAATATTTATTAAAAATTTTAAAATTAATTTTCTTATTGTTCAAATTTATATTGATGATATTATTTTTGATTCTACGAATGAGTCTTTATATATATTTTTGTCAAAAGTATGAGCCAAGAATTTGAAATGAGTTTAATGGGCGAATTAACTTTTTTCTTACAATTGTAAATTAAGCAGCTAAGTGATGGAATCTTTGTCAGTCAAACTAAATATATGTTAGATCTATTAAAATGATTCAATATGGATAATTCTAAGGCTATTAATACACCAATGAGCACTTTTGCAAAATTAGATATAAACCAAGATGGAGAATGCTTTGATCAAAAGACTTAAAGGGGTATGATAGGTAGTTTACTGTACCTTACTACCACTATACCTGATATTATATTTAGTGTTAGACTTTGTACTAGATTTTAATCTAATCCCAAGCTATCTCACTTTAAAGTTGTTAAAAGGATCTTTGGATACTTAAAAGAAACTCCTAATATAGTATTATGGTATCCAAAATCTAAAACTTTGAATTAATTGCTTATACCGATACTAATTTTGCTGGATGTAGGATAGATAGAAAAAATATATCTGGAACATATCAACTCTTAGGTCATGCACTTGTCTCTTGGTCTTCCAAGAAACAAAACTCGGTTGTATTATCTACCGCCGAAGCTGAGTATATAGCAACAGGTGCATGTTGTGCACTAGTTATATAGATGAAAAATACTTTAGAAAATTATAGAATTCACTTGAAAAACATCTCTATAAAAAGCGATAATACTAGTGCAATATGTTTAAAAAAAATCTCATTCAACACTCTAGAACTAAACATATTGATATTATGCATCATTTTATTAGAGATCATATTAATAACCATAATATATCTTTAGAATTTATTGATATAAAATATCAATTAGCTGATATTTTTATAAAACCATTAAATGAGGAATAATTTAATTTTATTAGAAGAGAATTAGGCATGTTAAATCTTCCAAATGCATAAATTTCTCTTATACATTTTTCGGATTTCTTGATTTTTTGTAACTTGAGTTTTCCTTTTAAAACGAGATCGTTTACTATCATTCCTTATTCTTACAATTTACAAGAGAAAATATTTGATTCATGGATTTTTGGATTACACAACTTGATCTTTTATGTGACCATTTCTTATGAATCCTTCCTCTTTTTATTTATGAAAGTAGAGCCTTGATTCATGGACTTTCGGTAATTATGACTTGATTTTTTTTGTGATGAATGAATTCTGCCCTTCTTCTTCTTCTTCTTCTTATTTATGACAAAGGGAAGAAAGAAACTAGCTAGCATCTCAAGAAAAGTAAAATGCTAGCTTGCACATCTCAAGAAAACCAAAAGCGCTTGCACACTTAAAGAGAAGTGCTAGTTTGCCCATTTCAAGAAGCAAAAGTTGCTATCTTGCACATCTCAAGAAGAAAAAATTTTGTTTAACTTCACATCTCAAAAACTTGCTAGCTTGCATGTACTAAATATGATGTAAAACTTGCTAAAGTACTAGCTTACATGGTTCAAATATTTGTTGAATGTTTCTCCTTTTTGTTGATGGCAAAGGGGGAGAATTGATGAATGTTTAGTATTATAAAGTAATGAATGTTATACCCAAAATGATTAAAAATTTTAATGTTTTGGTATCATGTATGTCATGCCCAAATTGATGTTAATTTTGGTATCATGCATGAAGTGATGAATGGTTGAAAATTTTAATATTTTGAAAGTGATGTTAATTTGTTTTTTGGTATCATGCAGAAGTGATGATGAGTTATAATATTTTGAAATTATGCATATTATACTTTGATGATTTCAAACTATGTTGATACACAATGTATGAAATTTTGAAATAACATATTGCATTAATCATACTTGTTTCACTTGAATTCAAAGGTTATTATTCCTTTTGAATTCAAGTTTGCCTTATCTTAATATGACATATAGATAAGAAGAGTTAAGGTTAACTCTGTTGTCAATTGGTTATCATCATCAAAAAGGGGGATATTATTGAATCTCAGATTTTGATGATGATATCAAATAATGAATTAATGATCTAATCCATATGTTGAGAAAAGTGATGCAGGATTAACTATGATCATGAAAAGGTAAAACAATTAAAGAAGTATTAAATGTTGGGCTAAAATCAAAGATTAGGCATTGGGTCAAAAGAATCAAGGGATATGTCGAAGGTTCGGATAATACAGCGAATGCTCACCAGGAGTTTACTAGAAGATCATTGAGAGTTCATCGAAATTTTGCTGGGAGCTCGCTAGAAGTTCCCAAAATTTGAATAAATAATTGACATGTCAAAAAATTAGGATTCTTATATTGTAATTATTTTAGCCTTAATTATCATAATTAGGGTTTCAGTTTAAGTTAGTTTTGGGAGAAATCCTACTAACTCAAATAGGGGACAATTAGGCTAAAACCAGGGCTAAATTGGGATGGTTGGATGGCCCATTCAGTGACCTGGAGCCACCTCAAGCAGTGGCACTGCTTGAGGCTCAGTCTCCCAAGCTAACTCTAGGCGATGGTACCACTAGTAATCAATGCTGCCAAGCAGTGGTACCACTAGAGCTCAGTCTCCGAGACTCTATCAAGTAATAGTACCACTCAAACTGGTGATAGTACCACTAGTGTAAGGTGTGTCAAATGGTAGTACCGCACAATGTTGGTGATGATATCGCCAATACCCCGAGAACAAGGGATGAGACATTTTTTGGCTTCATTTTTGAAGCCATTTGGGGCCTATAAATACTCTTCTTATCTTTACTCAGCAGATATATGAACTAGAATGAAAACTTGTGAAACCACTATTGTGATTCCTTGAGAGCTCCTCTCCTCTTCTCTAAGTATGAATTCTATTTAAGGAAGGGATAAGAGAACTATAAAGGTTATCTCCTAAACCTGTGAAAAGGAGAATAGAGTTGTAAGAGATTAGTTGATCTTCACCCATTGAAAGAAGATCAATAGTGAAAGCCGATGACTGCAACGAAGGAGGAATCGAGAGTGGACATATGTTACGATGACCGAACAACTATAAAATTGGTGTACCTTCTCTTCTTTGCCTTCTTCTTTATATTTCTTATCAATTTGGCTGCTTACTCTACCTCATACTTTCTTTAAGTTAAAATGCATTTTTGATACAATATTATCAAAATAAATTTTTTAAATCATCGATGTTTTTACGTAAGTACTAATTCACACCCCCTAGTGCCGATTTCAGTCCTAATAATACATGCTCGTGACACTCAGAGCATATACTATATCAGGCCTAGTACATAGCATAACATATATGATAGGTCCTATTGCTGAAGTATAGGGTATCTTATCCATGTCTGCCCTTTCTTCAGGAGGCTTTGGGGACATACTCCTAGAAAGCGATATCCCATGTCTTATCAGTATGAGACCTCTCTTGGAATTTTCTATACCAAACCTTTTAACAATGGTGTCTATGTACCAGGATTGGGACAAGCCAAGCATCCTCTTGGATCCATCTTTATAGATTTAAATCCCCAATATGTAGGATGCTTCCCCTAAGTCCTTAATGGAGAAGTGTATAGGTAGCCAAGCTTTTATTATTGAGAGTATTCCTACATTATTCTCAATGATCAAGATGTCATCCACATATAGCATAAAAAAGGTGATAGTGCTCCCATTTACCTTCCTATACATACAAGGCTTATCGTCATTCTTAACGAAGCCATAATATCTGATCGCCTCATCAAAACTTATCTTCTAACTTTAAGAAGCTTGTTTTAGTCCATAAATAGACCTAAGCAACCTACACACCTTATCTAGATTATCCTTGGATATGAATAGCTCAGGCTATATCATATATACCTCCTCCTAGAGGTTGTCATTGAGGAATATGATTTTTTACGTCCATTTGTCAGATCTCATAATCAAAATTTGCTATAATAGCCAATAGAATTCTGATAGATTTTAGCATGGCTACAAGCGATAAGGTTTCGTTATAGTCAATACCTTATCTTTGACGATACCCCTTAGCCACTAGCCTTGCTTTATAGGTCTCTACCTTTCTATCTACTTTGATCTTCTTCTTGAAGATCCACTTGCAACCAATGGGTACGATACCCTCGGTGCATCAACTAGGTTCTAAACTTTGTTAGAGTACATGGAATCCATCTTTGAATTTATAGCTTCTTGCCACTTCCAAAGTTAACACTGATAATGGCCTCCTCATAGGTTTGAGGATTAATATCCTCAATATCTTCTCCTTTGATATGTCCCATATATCTCTCAAAAGGATGGGATACTCTTTCGAACTTATGTAAAGTTAGAACTTATGTGCTAGGTACCTGAATAGACTCTGGCTGTAGAATGGTGCTTGAGATAGGTTCTCCAATCTCGCTCAACTCTATCATGCTCTTACTATCTCCACCAAGAATGTGTTCCTTCTCAAAAAATACTACTCACTTGGCTACAAAAACATTTTGGTTTTCAGGGTGATAGAAATAATACCCACAAGTTTCCTTGTGGTATTCCACGAACTTGTACCATTCCGTCCTAGATTCCAACTTGTTGGGGTTATGTCTCTTAATGTGGGTAAGGTAGCTCCAAATCTTAACAACCTTAAGATTGAGCTTCTTTCCTTTCCATATCTCATATGGTGTCGACACTACCGATATAGTTGAAACTCTGTTCAGAAGGTAAGCTGCGAACTCTAGGGCGTATCCCTAAAATGAGATGGGTAGGTCGGTGAAACTTATCATGGACCACACTATATCTAACAATGTATAATTTCTCCTTTCGGATACACCATTGAGCTAGGGTATATAAGGAGGTGTCTATTGGGACAAAATCTCATAGTCTTTGAGGAACTAGGTGAACTCTATACTCAAGTATTCATATTTTCGATCTAATCAAAGAGTCTTGATACTCTTTCTAGTCTAGTTCTCTACTTTATTCTTATATTCCCTGAATTTCTCAAAGGCTTTAGACTTGTCTTCCATTAAATACACATGTTCATACCTAGAGAAATCGTTAGTGAAAGTAATGAAGGAGTAACCACCTATAGCCTAGGTTGACATGGGGTCACAAGCATCATTATGTATAAGTTCTAGTAATTTAGTGGCTCTCTCTCCAATTTCACTAAATGGAGAGCTAGTCAGTTTTTCATGAAGTTAAGATTCGCAAGTTACATATGACTCATAGTCGAATGGATCTAAGTATCCATTCTTCAGCAACTTTTGAATCCTTCTCTCATGGATATAACATAGCCTACAATGCCATAGGTATACATTATTCACCTCATCTCATTTTCTCTTGGACACACTTATATTCATGATATGTGGAACAATGTCTAGCATAAACAAACCATTATGTAATGTCCCTCTAGTAATGATCTCATCATCTTTGATAATTGAACAACTATTGTTCTAAAAAATAATTTATAACAATTCAACGTCAAATATGAAATAGAAATAATATTTTTGATAATAGAGGGAACAAAATACCATATATCCAATATAATAATACTCTACCAAGCAGATGTAGGGTGACTTCACCAATAGGAATAATAGCAACTTTTGCTCCATCTTGAGGTTCATCTCGCCTCTCATCAATCTCTTGAGTCTTGCCAGAACCTATAACGAATTACAAATATGAGAAGCATTATCGATATTTAATACCCATGTGAATCATATGAGTTTGACAAATGGAGACTACTCATGAATATACTTGAAGCTTTTCCAATCTTTTATTTTGCCTTCTCTACAAAGTACTCTTTACAGGTCCTCTTCTAGTGTCCATCTTTACCGTAGTGGAGGCTCTAGCATTTGTCCTTTGTTGGGTTCTTCTTGACAACCTTTGCTTTACCTGATCTGTCCTTGCCCTTACCCTTCTTAAGGGACTTCTCTGCCTTCCTTTTCTTTCTGATCTCATCAGCATAGAGAACTGACTTCTCTTTCTTGATGGTGCTCTCTTCTTCCCTCAATATATTAAGGAGTTCTAGGAGGGTCATCTCAAGCTTATTCATATTAAAATTTATAATAAATTATGAAAAGAAATCTAGTTGGGACTAAAACATAAGATCCACATACAGGTTATCCTCTAGGACCATTCCTAAACTTATGAGTTTCTTTATCCACTCAATCATCTTAAGGATATAGTTTTGAACTAGTATCCCCTCAATCATCCTAGCGCAGAAGAGACTCTTCGATATCTTATATTGTTGAGTTCTTCCTTGTTCCTCAAATAATTTGTAGAGATGTAGGAGTATGGATCTGGCATCCATCTTTTCATATTGTCTCTGTAACTCAGAGTCATGGAGGCCAACATGTAACACTGAGCAAGCATGGAGTCATCTATATACTTTATATAGTGAGTGATCTCATCCTCACTTATCCCTTCATCGGTTGTAGGCATCACTAATCAAGAACGTATGAGATTTTCTTTATCGTGAGAATGATTCTCAGGTTGTGGAGCCTATCTATATAATTTGGACTAGTGAGGCGGTTGACATCAAGTATGTCACATAAGAGATTTGAAAGTGATATTTCTGAAAATAAAGATACAATAGAAATAAAGAGCATATAGATTTTATAAAAATAAACAATCAAGATAAGGATTTCTAACTTAATCTACTCACACTATTTTCTCGCGAAGCACATAACTCCCTTTGAAATATGAATTGGAGACTCCTAGCAGATCTCTAGTGGGGATTGGAATCTAATCAGTGTCTTAACGTAACCTCAAGGGACTCGACCAGTCATGTTAAGCCCAAAAAGGTAGGCAACTCTTATCGATCACAACTCCTTATGATTCTCATCCTTTTCGGCCTCCGAGCCATCATGATCTTGAGAGACTCAACCAACCATGATATTTGGTTAAGTCTGTTAGGATCAAGTCGGCACTGAGAGGGGGGGAGAGGTGAATTAGTGCATACATTAAAAAGGTTACGATTTGAAATTATTTTGAGTTTATAAAATCATATCAGAAAATCATTTGACTTTGAAAATATTTATAAAGAAAGTAAGGCAATATGCAGTATAACTAAATAGCAAAGAGGAGAAGGAAGAGAGTGCATACTAAATTTATAGTGGTTCGATCGTTATGACCTACGTCCACTTTTGATTCCTCCTCCATCGAGATCATCGACTTCCACTATTGATCTTCCTTCAATGGATGAAGATTAATCACCCCTTTTACAGATCTTTCCTCCTTTTGATAGGTTTAGGAGTTAACCTTTTATAATTTGCTCACTCCTTGTTGAATCTCAGATTTTGATGATAAAACTAATTGATCATGTTTTGGTTGTCTAACTGTGTTTTGAGTCATGTAGGTCTACTCTTGATCAGGATTAGACAATTGAAGCAGGATGAATCAACGTTGCATCAGAAAAGAACACGTTAGGAGATTGGACGTCGAGCCGAAGGTTCGGTTGACGATCGGTAGAAGGCTTCAGATAAAGAGTTTGGGCATTGGGCTAAGAAGAGCGAAGATGCATCGACAAGATTAGGGTTATGAAGGTCAACCACCGATTGGGCAATAGGCCATAAGAGAGGATAATGCACTGAAGAACCGAATGAAGTGCCGACGAATGATGTGCCAGGCAACAGGATATTGATTCACTTTATAATTGTCTAGATCGAAGTAGGATTAAGGCTTAATTAGTGTGCAGGATTAACTATGATAGTGATGAGGCATAAAGCAAAATGAAGTGTCAGAGTCAAGTACGATCGAATAGTTCAAAATTCGAGAGTTCACCAGAAGTCTGAAGGTTCGTCGGAGGTTCACGGAACTCGCTAAGAAAGATCATAGCTTGCCACAGAAGACTCATCGGAACTTGCCAAGATCATCGTAAAGTTTGGGAGCCTACCAAGAGTCCATCGGAAAATGTCCAAGAGTTCATTTGAAGTCCGCTAGAAGTTCACCGAAAGCTTGCCAAAAGAAGTCTTGATGTGCTAAATTGAGTTATTACTTAGAAAATATTTTTAATTTTATAGTTAGCACATAATTAGAGTTAAGATTAGGAAGTAATCCCTTTAACGCTGGTACAAATCAACAAGGCTCGAATCAGGATTGTTTTGGGTTGAATAAAAGGCCCATACAATGCTTGGATGCCACGTTAGGCGGTGGCACCGCCAAGTGGGCAGTGGAACTACCTGAAGTCTCAGTCTTCAAGACTAAGTCTGGGCGGTGGTACCGCCCACTAACAGTATGTTTAGGTGATGGTACAACCTAGTGTCAAACTGCTCTGATAATGTACCGCCAGATTAAGTAGTGGTACCGCCTAGTGTCAGAACCCGCTGGCAATGGTACCACCAGCACTAGTGGTGGTACCGCTGTTAGGATCAATAGCGACACTAAGAGGTAGGGGGGTGAATTAGTGCAGTGGATAAAAATCAATGATTTAAACTGATTTCAAAAAACTTTCTGCGTTAAGAAGTTTTGTTTGACGAAAATGATTTTAATAAAGAGAATGATTTGAGTGAATACAAAGGAGAGTAGAGAAGGAGACATTGAAAGATTGTAGCTAAGTAAAAATAGAAATATAGCAAATGTAAATACGCACCAAGAGAAGAACGCAGTGATTTTATAGTGGTTCGGTCAATTAACCTACGTCCACTTCCGAAACCTCCTCCGATGAGGTTACCGGCTTCTACTATCAATCCTTCTTGAATGGGAAAAATCAAATACCAATTTTACAGAACTTTACAAGTGGCTCATACCCTTTTACAGAGTTTTTACATTTGGGAATTTGGGAGGTGAACACTCAAAATTTTTCAAGGCAATTTACTATAGTTTTGGCTCAGTTCTTATCACTTCTCAATGTGCTTAGCTAGCTAAGAAGTAAGAGGTATTTATAGACTCAATTGGCTTCAAAATTAGAGTAAAAAAAGGTTCCATCCTAGATTTTTGGGTGCTAGTGGTACTATTGCTTGTCACTAGCAGTACCACCGCTAGTTGACCCCGACACTAGGCGGTACTACCATTCAATCTAGCGATACTATCGCTTAGGTAGAGCCTCGGGCTCTGTGGTGGGGCGGTACCACCGTTGACTTGGGTGGTCACCGCCCAGTGCTCTTAGGAATCTGTACCTTGGGCGGTTCCACCACCCCAGTCTAGCGGTGCCACCACCATATAGGGTCCAGCACTGGGTTGGGCCTTGAATCCGGCCCAAACTAGTTTTGTTTCGGGCCCAATTGGCCCCTACCAGGGTTAATGGGATTACCTCCCAATCTTAACCCTAATTATGTGCTAACTATGAAATTAAATACATATACTAAGCAATTACATAATCTGGCACATCAATACTTCTCCCGACGAATTTCTGACGGACTTCCAATGAACCCTCAGACATCTTCCAGTAGACTTCTGGCAGGTTCCTGGACTTTATGATGACCTTGGTGAGTTTCGACGAGTCTTCTTTGGCAAGCTCTGATCTTTCTCGATGAGCTTCGGTAGCTCTTCCCATGAACCTTCGGACTTCTGGCAGACTCTCGAGCTCTCAACAATTCAATCATACTTGACTCTGACATTTTGCTTTATGTCTTCATCGCTATCGTAGTTAATTCTGTACAGTTTTTTCAATAATATGGATTTGATCAAATAATCTATCAATTGACTTCATCATCAAAATCTGAGATTCAACAATCTCTCCCTTTTTGATAATGACAATCAATTGATGATTGAGTTAACCTTAACTCTCCCTATCTATATACCATATTTGAGAAGAGAAACACTTGAATTCAACCCTTTGAGTTCAAGCCTAAACCGATAAGTTGCATACATTCGAACTTATCGACATGCTCAACAAGCATGATTTTTCATTCCAAATACGATACATCGCTTTTTTTTGACAATACGAAAATGATGTCAAGGCATGACATCCATTTTCAAGTCCAATGTTGAATGATGATAGACAATCATCATTTCAACAAACAATACCAACTTTAATTTTAAAATTTAGCAAGAATCAATGATATCAAATAATAGTTCATAATTCCAAAGCATGATATCAATTGATGATACATCATTCAATGATACACAAATGAAACCAAATTATTGTATCAAGACATGATACCAAATTCAAGTAAGATAAATAAGCATGATACGATAATGATCATAAAAAAATTAACATTTTAAGCATACATGTATTATTTGTGATGCATGTGATACTTTCAATACAATTGCGATACATTGCAATATGCTTCAATCATTTGCGATGCATTTGATACATTTCATATATTTATGATATATTGCGATGCTTTTAATGATAGCAAGCATTTTACAATACAAAGCATGGCAATTGTTTTATGATACGAAGCATGTCATTAATTTTCTTTTACGATACACCACATTTTACAAATTGCATTTTACGATACTTGTCATTTACAAATTACATTTTATGATACTTATCATCAATTTTCCATATTTCTTCCCCTTTATCATCAACAAAAAAGAAATGGGCTATTGATACGAAATGTTACGATAGAACTTTTTGTGAAGATGACAAAAAGTGAAGGATAAATCTATCAACAAGAATTCATTCAAGAATAACAAAAAGCAATTCATACATTCTATTGAAAATTCATGCTATAGAAATAAATTTGTAAAGTAGAAAAGATAGATCATTGAAGCAAAAATTCATAAAAATTTCTACTTTCCATCAAGAGCTCATTCGGCATTTCCATGAAAAATTCATGAAGAGGAAAACAACCATTTAAGTCATGAAAAATTCATAAAAGCTCATGACACAAGAGTTAAGAAAATTTTAAATTCATGTTTAGAGAAATGAATGAAATCCGAATTGATTTCAAGAGAGCATTAAAAAAAAAATTTATGAGAGCTTCTTCTTTTCATATAGACTCCATGACATAAAAGTATGTATAAAATAATAGTTCCATGTGTCATGAAAGCAATTTGTTTAAGTTATCAAGAATTTATCAAACTTCATATTTCATGATATAAAAATGTGAAAAGTAAGTCATGAAAGCCATTTATTCATGCCAACAGAAATTGAGGGAGGATAAAATTGATAGAATCAAATTCACAAAGTCATTAAATGGGTACGATTCTAATTCAAAAAATCATTAAACGTGAATCATCAATCGATGAGACAAGGGTATCAATCCGAGATTGGAGGAAGATAAAAATGAAAGCTTCGTTTACAAAATCGAAAAAGATGACACCAAGATAGATGAAAGATTAAAATAAGTTCATGAAAACTGACAAGATGAATCAAAAAATTCCAGAAGAGAGACAAACTCATATAATAGGATAATTTAACATGCCTAATTCCCTTCTAATGAAATCAAATTGTTCTTCATTTAAGGGTTTTGTAAAGATATCCATAAATTAGTGCTTTGTATTAATAAATTCTAGAGTAACATTATTGTTATTGACATGATCTCATATAAAATGATGCCTAATGTTAATATGTTTAGTTCTAGAGTGTTGAATGAGATTTTTAGTCAAACATATAGCACTTGTGTTATCATATTTTACGAGATTATTTTTCAAATGAATTTCGTAATCTTCTAATGTATTTTTCATCCATACAACTTGTGCATAATATGCACTTGCAGCTATGTATAGCTTCGAACGTAGATAGCGCAACCGAGTTTTTTTTCTTCGAAGACCAAGAAACAAGTGTATGTCCTAACAATTTATATGTTCCGGATGTGCTTTTTCTATCTATTCTACATCCGACAAAATCCGTATCCGCATAAGCTATTAAATCAAAGTTATTGGATTTTGAATACCATAATCCTAGTGCGGTGAGGTAAAATAAACTACCTATCATTCCCCTATATATTTTTTTATCAAAACATTCTCCACTTTTGTCAATGTCTAACTTAGTGGAGGTACTCATAGGAGTGTTGATGGCCTTTGAACCATCCATATTAAATTATTTTAATAGTTCTAATGCATATTTGGTTTGACTAAGAAATATACCATCACTAAATTGTTTGATTCGTAATCCTAAAAAGAATATTAGTTCACCCATTAAACTCATTTCAAACTCTTGGCTCACACACTTGGCAAACGATTCACATAATAATTCATTTATAGAACCAAAGATAATATCATCAACATAAATTTGAACAACAAGAAAATTAATTTTAAAATTTTTAATAAATAATGTAGTATCGACCACGCCCTTAGAGAAATTATTTTAAATAAGAAAAGAGCTATATCTCTCATACCAAGCCCTTGGGGCTTGTTTTAATCTATAGAGAGCCTTAGTCAATTTAAACACATGATTAGGAAATAGAGAGTTCTCGAATCTGGGTGGTTATTCAACATATACTTCTTTGGAAATAAAGTCTTTTAAGAAAGTGCTTTTAACATCCATTTGAATAGCTTAAAATTATAACTACTAGCATAGGCAAGGAGCATCCTTATAGCTTCTAATTTTGCTACAAGAGTGAAGGTTTCTTCGTAATCGATACCTTCTTCTTGGTTGAAACCTTTGGCCACTAATCTAGTCTTGTTTCTAACCATGATACTAAATTCATCTTGCTTGTTTCTAAAGACCCATTTAGTACCAATAACTAAATGGTCATTAGGTCTAGCAACAAGCTTTCGCACCTCATTTCTCTCAAATTGGTTCAATTCCTCTTGTATTGCGATAACTCAAGAATCATCTTTTAAGGTTTCGTCAATGCATTTAGGTTCAATTTGAGAAAGAAAAGCAGTGTTGGCATAAAAATTTTAAAAGAAGAATGAGTTTGAACTCCATTTGATGTGTCTCCTATAATTAGCTACTTAGGATGGGCATCTACATATATCCATTCCTTAAGTAAGAAAGTTTTGGAAGAAGATGCATCCAAGTTGTTATTTGGAGGAGAGGTTTTATTCAAATTTAAACCATTAAAATCAAGATAATCATCAAAATCGTTTTTATTAAATTTAGAAACTTCATTGAAAACAACATGATTAGATTCTTCTATAAACAAAGTTCTTTTATTAAAAACACAAAAGACCTTAGAAATAGAAGAGTAACCTAGAAAAATGCCTTCATCAGATTTTACATAAAACATTCCTAAGGCATCTTTTTCATTCAATATAAAACATTTACAATAAAAAATTTTAAAATTTAAAATGTTTATTTTTTTTATTCTATAATTTATAAGGAATTTTGGAGAGAGATTATCTTACTAGAACCCTATTAGTGACATAGCAAGTCGTATTAATGGCTTCAGCCCAAAAGTATTTTGATAAATTATATTCATTCAATATGGTTCTTGCCATTTCATGCCAATTCCTATTCTTTCTTTCTACGACTCCATTTTATTGAGAATTCCTCGAAGTAGAGAAATTATGATTGTAGCTATTAGATTTATCAAAGTTTTAAAAATTATGGTTTTGAAATTCACCATCATGATCACTCCAAATTGATTAAATCATAAAACCTTTTTCATTTTGAACAAGTTTGCAAAACTTTGAGAAGTCCTTAATACAATCACTTTTGTGTGCCAAGAAATATGTCCAAGTGTATCTACTATAATCATCTATGATTATAAAGGCGTATTTGCAACCTCCTGGGTGTGTTATATCAATTGGTCCAAATAAGTCCATATGGATCAATTGCAATGGTCTAGAGGTGCTTATTTGATTCTTCGATTTGAAGCTACATTTTATTTATTTTCCTAGTTGATAAGCATCACACACTTTGTCTTTGACAAACTTAATATTAGGAATGTCTCTTACTAGTTCTCTAGATGAGATTTTGGATATTAGTTTCATGCTTGCATGGCCTAAACTCTTATGCCAAAGCTAAGTATCATCGTTCAAAACTGAAAAGCACATTTCATTACTAAGTTCATCAATGTTAATAGTGTAGACATTATTTTATTTTAGGACAATTATAGATATGTTGTTTTACGATTTTTCAATGATACAAGCAATAGATTCAAATCTTATTATGTATCCTTTTATCACACAATTAACTAATGCTCAAAAGATTATACTTTAAGCCATATACTAACAACACATTATCAATTAAAAAGTTTAATTTATTAACTATGGATCCCTTGCCAATGATTTTACCCTTGTTGTTGTCTCCGAAGGTGACATACCCTTCGTCTTGGCTAGTAAGCTTAGAGAATTAAGATAGATCTCTGATCATATGCCTTTAGCATCTACTATCAAAGTACCATCTCCTACTCCTAGCTTGTGATGGTGAATGTATCTACAAAAGAGGATGATTTTAGATACCCATTTTAACTTGGGTGCCTCAAAAGTTGATCTACTTGTTTTGTCATTTTGTATTGAATTCCTTATGGTTCCTTTAGGAACTCATATCAACTTATGTGGACTAAGTTTCTTAAATGAATATTTGTAAGCAACATGTTTGGGTTTACAACAAAAATTACACTTTATGTGAGGTGATACATGCAATGTAGGTCCTTTAAAGAAAGTGGTTGGATTTCGGTAAGATCCACTCACAAATCCGATTCCACTCCTCTTATGAACATGACCCTTGTTGGCAAGGATTATGTCCAAAGCTTGCTACCAACCTTAAATTTATCTAAGGTTTCTTTGAGTAGCAAGTTCTCCTTCTCAAGTACCTCTAAATATTCACACTTAGAGCATGGAGGTAAAGAAGGAGTGTTATATTTTTTAGATTTTTTAAATTCATCAATTAAAAGTGCATGATCCTTTTTTAAAGAATTAAACTTCTTACTAATTATTCTACACTCATCCAAATCATGAAAAGCATTTGAAAGCTCGTCGAAAGTTAAATTTTCATCAATTAAATTACATATCTCTTCTTGTTAGGATCTAGAGTGGTACTAAGAGGGGAGAGTGAATTAGTGCAGCGGAAAAAAAACAGATAATTTAAATCGATTATGAAAAAACATTATGCGTTGAAAAGTTTTGTCCGATGAAAGTGATTTCAATAAAGTAAATTATTTGAATGAATACGAAAGAGAGTTGAGAGAAGGAGACTGAAAGATTACCGCCAAGTAAAAATTAAAATGCAGTAATTTAAAAACTCACACACCAAGAGAAGTACGTAGCGATTTATAGTGGTTCGGTCAAATGACCTACGTCCACTTCTGAAACCTCCTCCAATGAGGTTCTCAACTTCCACTATCAATCCTTCTTGAAGGGAAAGGACCAAACACCCCTTTTTACAGAACTTACAGTTGGCTCACACACTTTTACAGAATTTTACACTTATGAATTCGGGAGGTGAGCACTCTAACTTTCGAAGGCAATTTTGCTAGAGTTTTGACACAGTTTTTAACACTTCTCAATATGTATAGCTAGCTGAGAAGTAAGGAATATTTATAGGCTCAATTGGCTTCATAATTAGAGCCAAAAAGAGTCACATCCCGGATTTTTGGGTACTGGCAGTACCACCGCCTGTCACTAGCGGTACTACCGCTAGTTGACCTTGGTTCTATTAGTATACTGGGCAGTACCACCGCCTAATCTGGCAATACTATCGCTTGGCAGAGTCCTTAGGCTCTATGGAGGGGCGATACCACTACTTGTCAGGCGATACCACCGTTGACAGTTAATAACTATCAAGTGGTACCACCGTTGACAGTTAATAACTGTCAGCGATACCACCACTGACCTAGGATAGTACCACTGCCCAAACCACCTGGGAACCTATTCCCAGGGTGGTGCCACCACCCCAATCTGGTGGATTAGTTAGCACATAAACCTAACCCTAATTACGTACTAACTACAAAATTAGAAATATATTTCTAAGTAAAATATAATCCGGCAATGTCGAGTCTTCTTCTGGCGAGCTTCCAGCGAACTTCTGGCAGACTTCCGACGAACCCTCGAACAGTCTTCTAACGGACTCCTAATAGGCTCCTGGACTTTACAGCGAGTTACGATGAGCCTATTTGGCAAGCTTTCGACTTTCATGGTGAGCTCCGCGAACCTCCGACAAACCTTTCGGCGAACTTCTGACAATCCTTCGACAAGTTCTCGATTCATTCTCGGCTAGTTTCGGTAGCACTTCCGATGAACCTTTAGACTTTCGATAGATTCTCGAACTCCCAACGTACTTGACTCCGGCAATTTACTTTATGTCTTTATTGCTATCATAGGTAATCCTACACACTTATCTCAATAATATGGATTAGATCAAATAACCTATCAATTTATTTCATCATCAAAATTCGAGATTCAACAATCTCTCCCTTTTTTATGATAATAATCAATTGATGATAGAGTTAGTCTTAACTCTCCCTATCTATATGCCATATATGAGAAAAAAAATACTTGAATTCAAACCTCTTAAATTCAAGCCATAACCGTTAAGTTACATACATTCGAACTTATCGACATGCTCAACAAGCATGATTTTTCATCCCAAATACAAAACTTCGTATTTTTTTTACAATTCAAAAATGATGTCAAGGCATGACATCCATTTTCAAGTCAAACGATACAAACTTTAATTTTGAAATAAAACAAGAGTCAAATGATATCATAAAAATTCATAAATTTAAGTCATGATATCAATTTGATAATACATCATTCAAATCAAATGATAGCTTATCATATCAATGGAAGATTCCAAATTTAAACATGATATGAACATAGAAAAATTAGCTTTTTAAACATGCATGATTCAATTGCAATGCATACAATACTTTCCAAACAATTGTAATACATTGCAATATACTTTAAGATTTGCGATACCAATCATTTGCAATCCATCCAAGCAATTTGCGATACGATACAAAGCATATCATCATTTTGCTTTTATGATACACACAACACATTTTACACATTGCATTTTATGCTATCAAGTCATCAATTTTCCACATTTTTCTTCCCCTTTGTCATCAAAAAAAGGAAATGGGCTATTGATACCAATTGGTATGGTAGAGTTTTTGTGAAAAATGACAAGAGAAGGTTTATAGCCATGAATGCATCAAGAAGACTTATAATTCATAAAAAAATCATATCATAGATATAATTTAGCATTAAGAATGAATTCGACAAAATAATCCATCAAGTAGAAAAATGAATCATTCAAGTCAATAAAAATTCATTCAAGAATCGTTTTCACCAAATAAAATTCGTGAGATAGAAAAGAGAGATCATTTCAATAGAAAATTTAAAAAAACTTATGATAAGGGTCATGAATGTCTGTTGAGATGTTGAAAGTTATGAAAAGTTCAAGAGGTAAGATGATAAAAAATTTAAAAGCTCATGAAAAAAGCATCCAAAAATTTCATTAATGGTTAACTTGGCATTCTCATAAAGAAGAATTCATGAAAGCTAACTTGGCATTTTCATTAAAAATTCATTAAGTGGAAAGCAACCAATCTAGCCATGAAAATTCATAAAAGCTCAAGACGTAGAAATTTGCACAAGAGTTAAGAATTCATCAAATTTGCATGAATGAAATCTAAATTGATTTCAAGAGAGTATTCAAGCTAAATTATGAGAGCTTCTTCTTTTCACATAGAATTCATGACATGAAGATATATAAAAATTTTCAAGTGTCATAAAGATAATTTGTTTAGGTTATCAAAAGTTTATCAAACTTCAAATTTCATGATACGAAAGTATGAAAAATGAATTATGAAAACCATTCATTCATGCCAATGGAAGTAGAGGGAGGATAAAAATGATAGAATCAAAGTCATGTTATTAATTAAAAAATCATCAACCGTGAGTCATGTATATGATACTAAATCATTAATAAATGAAACAATAGTATCAATCCAAGATTGGAGGAAGATAAAAGCTCCATTGAAAATACGTAATCGAAAAGATGTCATAAGATAGTATGAAATCGGAAAAGATGATATCAAGTCCATGAAAACCAAAAAGATGATGAAAAATTTCTGAAAAAGGTATACAATAAACTCATGCACTAGGACAATTTAGCATGCCTAATTCTCTTCTAATGAAGTCAAATTATTCTTCAATTAGAGGTTTTGTGAAGATGTTTGCTAATTGATATTATGTATCAATAAATTTTAGAGTAACATCATTGTTATTGACATGATCTCGTATAAAGTGATGCTTAATGTTTATATGCTTAGTTCTAGAGTATTGAATGAGATTTTTTAGTTAAGCAAATATCACTTGTGTTATCACATTTTATGGGAATATTCTTTTCCATCATCAATTAGTTGTCATCATCAAAAAGAAGAAGATTGTTAAATCTCAGATTTTGATGATGAAACTAATTAATAATATTTGTGATCTAATTGCATTTTGAGTGACGTAGGATTACCTTAGATCAGGATTAGACAATTGAAGCAGGAAGAATCGACGTTGGGCCAGAGGAAAACATGTCAGAAGATTAGATGACGAGCTGAATGATCGGTCGACATATCGGCAGAAGGCTTCAGACGATGGGTTTGGGCATCGGGCCAAGAAAAGCGAAATTGTGCTAAGGAGATCGGGGTTATGAAAGACAATTGTCGATTAGGCAATAGGCCCCAAGAGAGGACGATGCACCGAATAATTGGATGAAGCGCCGATTGACCAATGACATGCTGGACAAAATGATTAAGCTTTGTAATAATTATCTATATCAAAGTAAGATTAAGGTGTAATTAAGTTAGAATTGGGCCAACTCAATTAGGGGCTAACTAGGCCCAAGTTTGAGCTGTGTTGTACCAAGTGAAAGGCACAAATAATGCTTCAAGTGATGGCATCACCAGAATAGATAGTGGAACCACTGGTGGCTCAGTCTTCAAGACTATATCAGGAGGTGGTACTATCCGGCACTAGCGGTGGTACCGCTAGTATCACAAAATTTCGGGGTGTTTAAATTTTAGCTCCAAGATTTGAAGCCACTTGGGGTCTATAAATACCCCAGGTATTCTTGCTTAGGACAAAAAAAAATTGAGAAAGAAAACAAAGGGAAAACTCTGTTATTCTAAGTGTAGAAATCTACTTCGGTGGATCTCTAGTAGGGATCGGGATCTAATCAACGTCTTAAAGTAATCTCAAGGGACTCAACCAATTACGCTAAGCCTAAAAGGGTAGCCAACTCTTATCGATCATAAATCTTTATTATTCTCATCCTGTTCGGCCTTCGAACCATCATGGCCTCAAGTGACTCGATCAATCATGATATTTGGTTAAGTTATCACCATTATTATAAGATGAGTCTGATTCGATGATATGCCCTCGAGGGACTCGACCAAGCATACCATATCCTTAGGTCACTAGTGACATCTCTATCATAGGCAAGAACTTAAATCGCAATATACATGAGCCTCGAGGGGCTCGATCAACTCAACCTACGTAAAGAATCAATTTCTCCCTATAACGATGGAAGGCCATGTGGGTCAATCTAATTGCCTCACGCTTATTGACTTAATATTATCGAGAAAGGAGATTTTGATTCGATCTCGTAATATAACGTGTCACACACATACATATTTAATATATATCTACATCACATGCAAATATATATACATATATAGTAGGTATATAAGTAATCACACTTCATATTAGCAATCACACCAGATGATCATGAACCACAACCTAATATGATCAAGCCCAAGCTAGTGGACCCAAACACTCACATCATGATCTATGTGTGCATCGATGCATCTCCATGCTGTGTGATCATCCATCTCGTCTTCATCGGTTCCGTTGATATTCAACACATCTCTATGAGTCACAATTATCCATCTTGATCTCATGGATCTCGTTATCACCTTACGCTCCCGTCACGCCTCCTTGTATGATTACAACATAATCATAGGCATGTAGGTTCGATAATAAACAAAAAAAAAGAGGCTCGTAGTCCCCAATAATAATAATAATCACATCACATTGTCCATGATCATCCGTCCACATCACATATCACATGTACACATCATCATGTAGGACTACTAAATAATAATAATTAATTAATTAAACTATTTAACTAATTATTTTGTAGTGTTTTGGGAGGTGCCTAGCAAAGCAGATAGTCACTTATGTGGCTAGGAAACCTTAGCCACTAGGGACTCCCTTGTGGTCAGGAATCCTAGGCCACCTTGTGGTCAGGAATCCTAGGCCACCTTGTGTGGCTAGAAAACCCTAGCTACCAAGGAGTCCTTTATAGCTAGGAAACCCTAGCTGTATGGTAGCCTTGGGTAGTCGATCAAGGGTAGCCATATTGCTCTCGGTCTACTACAAGTGGCCAAGTTGAGAGCTCCCTTGAAAGCTCTCGATTAAGGCTGCAAAAACCCACAAAAACCAAAGACCGTGAAGATTGTATATCCGCAAAAACCAACAAAATCAAAAACCATGCATATTAAGGGATATGTTACTTAGAGAGATCGTATATCTCTAAAATCCTACAGATCTATGGGAGAGTATTAAGGAAATCAACTGTTCTCCTTTTTAGTGGTGATCCACATGATGGGGGCTGCGAAGGCGCTCGCTCCTCAAATCACTACACAAATTTCCTTTTCACGCCTATCATAGGATCAAAAAGGGGCCAACCCTTCTTGTTGTCCACATGCCCCAAACAGGGACTGATGATTAAGGAAGAGAAGGGGAGCAAAGAATAGAAGGTCACAGCCAAAAGGGGTCTAGCCAATGGCCTGTTAGTTCCCTTCTATTTATAGAGGTCCAACCCTAATAAATCATATCCTATTAGATACTAGATTTTAATTTAATTACTTAAATCTCTTAGATTAGTAAATTTCTACTCAATGATATCTCATTTGGCTCTTATTGGATCTCATCCATAAGATTCAATAATTCAGGAGCTTACTAGATATCCAATATGATAGATGTTCCAACAGATATCTCATATTCGAATCTCTAATTATCGCAACACCTATCATATGTGTGCAACCCTTTAGGCCCAATATTAAGCTGGTTTAGGTCATACTTATCAAAACTCCTTCTAACTAAATAAATTATCATCTCTATAATAATTCACTCGACTCATCGACTATGGACGTACTAGGCCACTATGTCATAGTCCCTAAACGATACATGAAAATTTAATCCATTGGACTTATTTGTCCTCACTTATTATATATCTATAATCCCTCATCTATTTAATATCCCAAAGACCATATACCGGACATGGTATTATAATGTTCATACAGATTTTACTCGAGTCTCACTCAAATCGGATTCTCTCAAAGAATTCTTTCTCTCAATTTGAATGAACATATAGAATATTCCTCTCATGGCACCGAGAGCAGATAATCCTCTATTGACACTCAATTATCCTCGTAAGGTTAGCTGCTACTCTCAATGACCGATTGTGTTAAATTTGAAACTTTTAAACTTATAAGTCTTAATATCAAAGAGTAAAGTACTCATATAGGACATTCTTAATATTTCAAGTCTAAGGACCAAACACATAATTGAGACGACGGAATCGTTGTATAATAATGAGGCATCACCAACTATCCAGCATTCCGTGAGCATATTAATCAATGAACTCATTCTCCAATGAGCACCTGTATTGTATCCATAGTGCCCCCATACGAGCAGCTATCAAACCAACCGCCTCCATCATATGAATATATATATAATACACTAGTCTCTTCGGTGATCTCGATATCTCTCTCGAGTAACCTATGACTGAGATTATTTAGTGTTGGAAAATCCAAGGGTGATATCACATGCTTAATGAAAGAATAAAAAATAAAACATCCTAGATTTTCATAAAAAGCCTTTGTCGTTGTATGAAGATCGATGCATAAAAATTCACAAATCAGAAAATTACATATGTAAAAAGATAATACCTAGGGAGATCGTATATCCCTGAATTTCTGTAGATCCATAGGGAGGATGAAGGTGGTTAAGTGTCCTCCTCTCTAGTAGTGATCCACACGGTTTGGATGCTAGTTATGTTGGAAAATCTATAGTGATATTATATGCACAGCAGAAGAACATAAACAAAAATCATAGATTTCTCATAGAAAATGAGGTTCTTATCGTCATGCCAAAGTTGATGCACAAAAACCTATATAATCGAAAAAATTACACGTAAGAAAATTACCTAGGGAGATTGTATATCCTTGAATTCCTGTAAATCGTTAGGACTGGATGAAGGAGTTCAAATGTCCTCCTCTCTAGCGATAATCCACATGGTTGGGGCTACGACGATACTCCTCAAATTACTACCCAAATCTCCTCGCTGTGTGCACTACATGATCAAGAAGGATTCGGCCCTTCTTGCTGCCTACATGACTCCAAACTGGGGCTACTAGTTAAGGAGAAGAAGAGGAGGAGAATAGGAGGTGATTGCCAAAAAATCCTAGCTTATGGGCCTTTAGATCCCTCATATTTATAGAGGTCCCATGTTAACTTAACCCTAATAAATCTTGCCCTATTGGGTATTGGATCTCTATCCAATTACCCAAGCCTCTTAGATTAGTGAGTCTCTACCCAATAATCTTTTATTAGCTCTCATTGGATCTCATCTTAGGATCCAATAATTCAAGGGTTTAACATATATCCAATAAGTAGGGGCTCCGGCAGATATCTCATATCCGAATCTCTACTTATCGCGACACCTACCATATGTGTGTGATCCTTTAGGTCTAATATCGAGTTGATCATGTGCCATACTTATCAGAACTCTTTCTAGCTCAGTGAATTATTATCTTCATAAAAATTCACTCGATTCATCGACGACAAACGTACTAGGCCACTATGTCGCATTCCCTAGACGATACAGGGGAATCCAATCCTTTGGACCTATCTGTCCTCAGTTACCACGTACCTATAGTCTCTCATCCATCTAATATCCCAGAGACCCTATACCAGGTATGGTGCTATCAAACCCATACGGTCTCTCCTCGAGTCTCGCTCTAATTGGATTCTCCCGGAGAACTCTTTCTTTCTCAATCCGAACAACCTTGGCCAAGGATTTATTTGAGCAAGAATATATGGAATATTTCTCTCATGATACCGAGAGCGAATGATCCTCTATTGATACTCAATGACCCTCGTAAAGTTGGCTACCACTCCCAATGATTGGTTGTACTAGATCTGAAGTTTCCAAACCTATAAGTCTGGTATCAAAGAGTGGAGTACTCATACAGGACATCCTTAGTGTCTCAAGTCTAAAGACCAGATACACTACTAGGACTACAGAATCGTTGTCTGGCAATAAGGTATCATCAACCATCCAACATTCTGTGGGCAAATCAATCAGTGAACTTATTCTCCAATGAGCACCCATACTATATCCTTAGTGTCCTCACATGAGCAATTATAAGACCAATCGCCTCCATCATATGGACAAGTATACAACACACAATTCAGTCAGGTTATCTCGATATCCTTCTCGAGTAACCTATGAATAAGATTATTTAGGATATGTGTTTAAAGGTGAATGAATCTCATTATTGTGATCTCATCACGATCCGACTCCCATTGCACAGATCCATGGACATTATAATATATGCAACATGCAAGATAAAGTAATAAAATACTAAATAATAATAAGCAAAAAGAGTGCATATGAAGTCACACGTGCCATCACTCACGTGATTGGCTTGCAGGGCACTTATGACTAGCAATCTCCCATTGACCTAAAACCAATCACCTATGTTTCTGATCCCCATCAGACCCCTATGATGCTCAAAGATAATATGAGACAATGACTTTGTCAGTGGATCTACAATGTTATCTTCAGATGAAACCCTTTCTACTACTACATTTTTTTTAGCGACAATCTCTCTTATCAAGTGGAACCTCCTTAGAACGTGTTTTGACTTTTTGATAAGACCTGAGTTCCTTCGCTTGAGTAATCACCCTATTGTTGTTGCAATATAAGGGAATCAGCTCCTTGCTGCTCGGCACGACTCCTAGATCTATGATGAACTTCTTCATCCAGACTCCCTCCTTCGCTACCTTTGTCGCAGCAAAGTACTCCGCCTCTATGGTCAAGTCAACAGTAGTGTCTTGCTTAGAACTCTTCCAGTACACTACTCCTCTATTCAGGGTGAACATATATCTTGAATTAGACTTACTATCATCGATATTCGATTGGAAGCTCGAGTCCGTATAGCCCTTAACCCTGAGGCTACTATCTCCATATACTAGTAAAGATCCTTAATCCTTCTCAAGTACTTAAGGATACACATTACTGCTTTCCAGTGCTTCAAGCTTGGATCTGCTTGATACCTGCTCGTCACACTCAGAGTATGCGTTATATCAGGCCTGGTACATAGTATAACATACATGATAAACCCTATCACTGAGGCATAGGGCATCCTTTCTATGTCTGCTTTTTATTCAGAAGTCTTTGGGGACATACTCCTAGAAAGTGATATTCCATGTCTCATTGGTATAAGACCTCTCTTGGAATTTTTATGTCAAACCTTTTGATAATAGTGTCTATGTACTTGGACTCGGACAAGCCAAGCATCCTCTTGGATCATCTCTATGGATTCGAATCCTCAATATGCAGGATGCTTCCCTTAAGTCCTTCATGGAGAAGTATTTAGATAGCTAAGCCTTTACTGTGGAGAACATTCCTACATCATTCCCAATGATTAGGATGTCATCCACATATAGCACCAAAAAGGTGATAGCGCTCCCACTTACCTTCATGTATACACAAGGTTCATCTTCGTTCTTAACGAAGTCATAAGATCTGATCGCCTCATCAAATCTTATATTCCAACTTCGGAAAGCTTGTTTCAGTCTATAGATAGACCTAAGCAACATGTACACCTTATCTGGACTATCCTTGGACACGAATCTCTCAGACTGTATCATATACATCTCTTCCTCGAGGTTGCCATTAAGGAATACAGTTTTTACGTCCATCTGCCAGATCTCATAATCATAGTATGATGCAATAGCCAATAGAATTCGAATGGATTTTAGCATGGCGACGGGTGAGAATGTTTTGTCATAGGCAACATCTTGCCTTTGACGATACCCCTTAGCTACTAGCCTTACTTTATAGGTCTCTACTTTTCCATCTACTCCAATCTTTTTTTTAAAGATATACTTTTAGCCAATGGGTACAATACCCTCAGGTGCATCAACTAGGTTCCAAACCTTGTTGGAGTACATGGAATCCATCTCTGAATTCATGGATTCTTGCCACTTCCCAACGTCTATACTCATAATAGTCTCCTCGTAGGTTTAAGAATCAATATCCTTAACATCCTCTCTTCTGATATGTCCCACATATCTCTCAGGAGGATAAGATACTTTATCGAACCTACGAAAAGTTAGAACTTATGTCCGAGGTGCTTGAACAGACTCTAGCTGTGGAATGGTGCTTGAGCAAGGTTCTTCAACCTCGCTCAACTCTATCATGCTCTCATTGTCTACACCAAGAATGTGTTCTTTCTTAAAGAATACTGCTCTCTTAGCTATAAAGACCTTTTGGTCCTCAGAATGATAAAAATAATACCCATAAGTTTCCTTAAGGTATCCCATGAACTTACACCATTCCGTCTTAAATTTCAACTTGTCGGAGTTGTGTCTCTTAATGTAAGCAGGGCATCATAAATCTTAACAACCTTAAGATTGGGCTTCTTCTCATTTCATATCTCATATGAAGTAGACACCACCGACTTAGTTGGAATTCTGTTCAGAAAATAAGCTATGGTCTTTAGGGCGTATCCCCAGAATGTGACTGATAGGTCGGCGAAACTCATCATGGATCGCACCATATCTAATAGTGTGCAATCCTCCTTTTTGATACATTATTGACTATGGTGTATAAGGAGTTGTCCACTGGGATAGAATCATATGGTCTTTGAGGAACTTAGTAAACTCTGTACTTAGGTACTCACCTCCTCGATTTGATCGAAAGGTTTTGATACTCTTTTCAATCTTGTTCTCTACTTTATTCTTATATTCTGTGAATTTCTCGAAGGCCTCGGATTTGTACTTCATTAAGTACACATATTCGTATCTTGAGAAATCATCAGTGAAAGTACTGAAGTAGGAGTAACCACTTATGACATGAGTTGACATGGGACTACATACATCACTATGTATGAGTTCCAACAACTCAGTGGCTCTCTCTCCAGTTCCACTAAATGGAGAGTTGGTCACCTTTCTATGAAGGCAAGGTTCGTAAGTCGCATATGACTCATAGTCAAATGGATCAAGATATCTATCATTTAGTAACTTTTGAATCCTTCCCTCTTGGATGTGATATAGCCTACAATGCCACAAATATGCACTATTCACTTCTTCTTATTTCCTCTTAGACTCACACTCGTGATATGTGAAGCTGTCTAGTATAAATAAATTATTATATAATATTTCTCTTGTGATGATCTCATCAACTAATGATATTGAATAACCATTATTCTCAAAAACTAATTTTTATCCACTAACTGTCAAACATAAAACGAAAATAATGATTTTGATAATAGAAGGAACATAATAGCATACATCTAATGCAATAATAGCTCCACCAAGCAGATGCAGGATGACCATGCTAACAGCCACTACAGTAACTTTTGCTCCATTGCCCATCTTGAGGTCCATCTCGCCTCTCTTCAATCTCCTAGGTCCTACTAGAACCTACAATGAATTATAGGTGTGATAAGTACTCCCAGTATCCAATACCCATGTGTTATAATAAGATTCTGATAAATGAAGACTGATCATAAATGTACCTGAAGCTTCTCCAAGCTTCTATTTCGCCCTCTCTACAAGGTACTCTTTGTAGTTTCTCTTCCAGTGCCCATCTTTGTCACAGTGGAAACATTAGCCTTTGTCCTTTGTTGAGTCTTTCCTAGCAACCTTTATTTTATCTGGCTTGCCCTTGCCCATGCCCTTCTTAAGGGACTTCTCAACCTTCATTTTTTTTTGGTCTCACCAGCATAGAGAACTGATTTCTCTTTCTTGATGGTGCTCTTTGCATCTCTCAACATATTGAGGAGCTCTGGGAAGGTCACCTCAAGTTTGTTCTTATTGAAATCATTTTGAACTGAGAAAAAGAATCTGGTAGGAACTGAAGCACAAGATCCACACACAAGTTATCCTCTAGGACCATTCCTAGACCTGTGAGTTTCTCTATCCACTCAATCATCTTAAGGACATGGTTCTGAACCGGTGCCCCCTCAGTCATCCTAATGCGGAAGAGACTCTTCGATATCTCATATCGTTGAGTTCTTCCCTGTTCCTCAAACAATTTACGGAGATGCAGGAGTATGGAATTGGCATCCATATTTTCATATTATCTCTGTAACTCAGGAGCCATAGAGGCTAACATATAAATACTGAGCAAGAGTGTAATCATCTATATACTTCATATAGCGAACAATCTCATCCTCGTTTTCCCCTTCATCGGGTGTAGGGATCACTATATCAAGGATGTACGTGATTTTTTTCTCCACAAGAATGATTCTCAGATTGCAAAGCCAATCTATATAATTTGGACCAATAAGGCGATTGGCATCAAATATGCCACGTAAAGGATTTGAAAGCGATATTTTTCTGAAATTAAAGATGTAACAAAAATAAATAATATGTAGACTTTACAAAAATTAAACAAGTAAGATAAAGACTTATATCTTAATATACTCCCACTAATTTTTTGCGAAATACACAACTCCCTCCGATATGTGAATCGGAGTCCCCCAGTGGATCTCTAGTGAGGATCGGTATCCAATCGACATCTTAACATAACCTCGAGGGACTCAACCAATCACGATAAGCCCGTAAAGGTAGGCAACTCTTTCTAAGCATAACTACTTGTGATTCCCATTCTATTTGACCTTTGAACCACTATAGCCTCGAGCGACTCGACCA